>JADWQK010001926.1:0-470644 GCA_017933935.1 Sesamia nonagrioides
TGCGCCAGAGGGAGATTAATCTAGAGACCCTCCACGACCAAACTCCTGACTCAACAACATTTGGCGCATCGTATCCGTCCTCCATACGGCTTCACCAGACATCATGCCGGAACTCGACGAATCGCTTGGCGGCAAAACTTTGTCTAGAAGGTGGTAACTTCTGCCGGCAGCCGATGTTATGGCCTACCACCGAGAACACCCCTTCACGAATGATTTATTTATGAAGTTGTTCAGTTGTCACTTTTGTTTCTCCAGTTAGTATTTCATCACATTCTTCCACTTGCAGGTCATTCGGAGTGTTGCTTTGGGAAGTATTCTCATTAGGTGTGATGCCGTACACCGGCTGCGCTAACAGAGAAGTCATGGAGATGGTCTCCGGAGGAGGAAGACTGGAGAAACCTTATGGTAAGTCCATTGGATTTGGCACAAGTCGCAATTATTTTAATTATTTTGTAGCGTAACAATCCATCATATTGACGTCACGCAAAATTCTGCATCGCTCAAGTAGAGTTTATAATCAGCATATTATACAACAACCCGACATTATACGTCGGGCAGTTGTCCGCCTGACACGAGACCCCTTGTGTGAACTTAAAACTCGGTTGGTGATACCTCATAATTTAAAATATTTATCTTCTACTTGTCACTTCTAAAAGTCGTGGTGGCCTAGTGGTTAAAACACCAGCCTCTCAAGCACGAGTGTGCGGGCTCGATTCCAGGTCAGGCAAGTACCAATGTAACTTTTCTGAAAGTTATATGCACTTTCTAAGTATATCTTGGACACCAATGACTGATTACAAGGTGAAGGAAAACATCTTGAGGAAACTTGGACTTTAAATCTAAAATCGCCAACCAAGCAAGCGTAGCGATTACGCTCAATCCTTCTCTGTATGAGAGAAGACCTGTGCCCAGCAGTGGGACGATACATAATTTGATGATGATGATGATGATGATAATGATGATGATGATCTTCTACTTTAATGTATTAGATAGTGTCTTCAGTAATATGTATCTTATTTGATACAAAGGTTGTCCGCAAGAGATATACAGGCTGATGTGCGAGTGTTGGAACCCGACGCCGAGTGAGAGACCATCATTTGCTCACATGTACGAGAGGATGCAACGCTTTGTGCAGGTATGTGTTTTTTTTATAAATTATAAACAAGCGCTTGACCGCAATCCTGCCTGATGGTATGCAGTGACGCAACCGATGGTGGTAAAGCGCACTGGTTTATTAAGAGCCTATTCACTCTAGCCTTGAAGACACTCAAATTGTAGTCCGACGGAAACACCGCCGCTGGCAAATTGTTCCAGTCCCTCGATGTGCGCGGTATGAAAGAGGAGGCGAAACGCTACGTCCGAATCGTAGTGGTGTTAACGACGTAAGGGTGGAAACTCGGGAGATGGGGGAACTAAATCATGCAATTCCCTCGCACACTCACCAAAATGAATCCTATAGAACACTGAAAGGCTGGCTACTCTACGCCTATGCTCTAGGCTTTGGAGACCATTTTGAGTTAAATCTGGGTCTCCAATCAGCGTTGTATCACAAAAACAAGCTTAGAAACAAGCAGCTTGACAGTTTACAGCTTTCAACCAAAAATTTGCAGCCGTAGAGCAACAAAAACTAACAAACAAACTTACATTCAAATTTCAGACAGGCAGTTTCGTTTGTGTAAATAAGTTCATCATGAGATAACCGCCATATTTTAGAATCAACCATTCAAAGACATTTTACCATTTACGAATCAGTACTGGGTTGCCGTGTTACATTACAGTCCAGTCCCTTTCGAAGAGATGAGGCCTGTTTACAGACGTCAACACATCAAGCTACTAAAATCTGTCAAATTTCTTTATTATATTTTCAACTTTGTAAATGTAAAACTCTTACCATCGTTGAATATCACAGGCTCGCACACGCACTTAACGGACAGACTACCGACACGTCTACTCTCGCCTGTGGTTCTCGTAAGAATGACCGACGTGGTGCGCTCGAGACAGTGCTGGTCTGTGACGAATGATAAAACGCATACACTACAGTAACTAATGCATTAAGGCTCAAGGTTGGGTAGTAATATTTGACAGTTCGGGTAGCTTGACCTGCTGTCGTCTGTACCAGGAGTTTTAATATTATAAGGTAATTATGCTAAAAATAACTATAGGCACGTTGGCATCTATGCATGTCACACGAGTCGTTGTTTACTAATGCCTACACTACATAGCTATAATTAATTTCATGAATCTTGTATACTTGTAATACTTATTTTATTCGAATCATCTAAACCTTTCTATGTGTGCAATATGCATTTGATCAGACAATAATAATAATGTAGTATAAGTAGCCTTAAGTTTATACAATAAAGGAGCATTACTAAATACGCATTCGTAGTCTTCACAACTGGTCACAACAACGTCCGATTTTATACAGGCTGTATCTGACATCGTAACGCAAACTTCGCGAAAAGGCTACATCGCACGCCACTAATAAAATTATGATACCCATTTATGTCGTTAGTGAGCGGTTACAGAAATCATAGTGTTTAAAAAAAGTGTCGGCTTGGCTTTTGAACGTTGCAAGCGTGCCGCCGTGCGTGTTTGTAGATATGACGTTGACCCCCTGATGTGAACCGTATTAAATTAGCTAATAGGATAGTTTTCTAGTTTTGTTCACATTGCGTGTTTTGTGTAATTCGCGAATTAATTAATTTTTATTAAAGTATAACAATTATGAATGGTCTAAAGTGAAAAAAACTGCATTGTTTTTTTTTTTTAAATCAGGTAAAAGCCGACGAAAAATTCCACCACTGGGGGGTTCAGAATCATGTGCTGGATCCATGGTAATCGTTTGTGCGTCGACGTCAGATACACCCTTTAATTTTACCCATCATTTTCCCGCAGGACCCCGCGATAGTAAGTGCACCGCTACCTATAGTGCGATCGCTTCTACCGCCGCATACAGAAGTGCCACAAAATGCCAACGGACCGCAGGTGAGTAATCGAGTCGATTTTATGATATGGATTGATCGAGAAGAGGCGTTGTTCCGTAAAAAAAGAAGATTAAAAAAATATATTATTTGAATTTGGAACGTAGGTATGGATAAAAATGTCAAGTGATTTTGAGATTAAAGAAAAAAAAAATAACGGAATAGTGGTCATTTTATTTTTAAATATATAATTTTTGTTTCAGTAAAAATTATTAGTGAAATAATTTCGGTAGTTTCACGGACACTGTATACACTTTTGTAGATTTACCCCTAGTTTATTAAAATTATTATTTTATTACCATATTCAAAGTATTAAATTAACATTAGAAAAATATCCGTAGGTTTTTTTAGATTCTACTTAGGACCACATTAAAAAATATTTTCAACGGAACAACGCCCCTAATACATAAAATAGTGAAACTCTTAATAAACAGAAATGATAAAAGGTCCCTTTCACAAATGAGTGTATAGCCCACCTAATGTTAAAAGCAAAAATAACTAATAAAATCAAAAATACTAATGCGTACTACATTTTTCTCTTTTTCCAAATGTTTTCGCTCTGGCTACTAGAAGCAAGTAAATGGATTTTTTTATTAATAAAACATTTAATATTTTTTAATTCGGTGTTAGCGATCCTTATAAGAGCCCGTGCTTACGAGTTCGCATGAATACCTCCATTTTTTATTTTTATTTTCTAAAACTACCCGCCCTCTCCTTGAATGAAATTCGCATAGAAAACTAGATCCCCTGTAGTTTAGTGAGAGATTCATTGGAATGTGAAAGGATATCATCAAAATAATCGCATGTTTTTCCATAAAATGGTTCCATTCATCTAATTATTTATTAATTTTCTTCTTCGCCATCATTACTTACATTTCAAAGAATCTCTAAGATCGGTTATTTCAAGACTTGAGTGTTTACTTGCCTAGTAGCTATAGCGGAAATCTCTTACCTATATATCTATTTTCTTTTTATACCTTTGTCCCTGCCACTGGGTTTTGTAAAGTGAATCTTAAATTCTACTCAATAAAGTTTAATTTAAGTTACTTTATAGTTGATTTTTTTACAAAACATAGTGGTATGCACGCGTAGAATTAAAAGTGAAACACAGGGAGACTATTGCAATCAATACAATTGTTAAATACAAGAATTTAAGCTTCTCCGCAATTTTTTGGAAGTGTTTTCGGTCGAGCGATTTGATGGGGTTTTAAAATCAAATATATCAGATTCAATCAATTTTAAAATAACATTTATTTTTTTATGTAAAACTTATACAAAGTGCCATAATATTATTTACACCCCTAATTAAATGCGCAATGTTCATAAATTTGGACAGATTCACTAAAACAGTAACTTTGGCAAAGCTGTTATCTGACCGCATGCCAATTTATCTAGTAAAAGAAATTCAAAAAAGGTTTCTGAAAAGCCAACCTCAAAATAAATAAATTGATGTATTTACTCAACACAATAAATACACAGGCACAAAATAAAATCAATGGCCGTTAGTGTCTTTACAAGACTTATAACCAAAAGATATCGGAGAGCTGTTACATCTAAATCTCCCTGTGGTCGTGTGTACTGAGCGTGGCATGTTGGCAGCGACCACCGGTGTGCGACTACCTCGTGCCGATGTCGCCGCAGGACAACCCGCCGACCAGCAATAGGTAACGCCTTTTTATATCTGAGGGTGCTGGCAGGAAGAGGAGAAAAAAAGGATTTAGCCAGGAAAAAAAAATTGTTTAAAACAGAATTCTAAGGAATTGATAGGGTTAGACATAATAGAGTTTGGCATTATGTATGTTAATATAAACTATTTTATCATACATAATAACAAATAATATAGGTAACAGGAAAAACTATGCATTGCATTTTTGTAAGATGACAGTTTACTTTTAAGAACACATCATCTATATAAACTATTTTTAAATAGTAACCAAGACAGCAATTTTTAAATAAATTCTATATTTGATTTATTAACGCCCAAAATAGTTGCCCAAGGTGCTTTACAGTCTAGAAAATATTGTCAAATTGAAATTTGTAGTAAATTAAGAATTATGACCACTTGGTTGTAAGCTGTGGCCGAATCAAGCATGGTGTATTTGTTTACTACGGACGTAAATTTTGGAAATGGTTCTTTTTTGTGAATAGGAAATCATCAAATGACCCCTCCTGCTCTGGGCTGAGCGGAAGGGTATGTCAGACTTTTGCTGACTAAAACCTGCCTCACTTACCTGTGCGCCAGGGGCCATGGTATCTCTTTTGAACAACTCGCGGAATACAGGGAATACCTGCCAGTATCCTCAAGTACTAATTACTGAGCTATAATCTAAAATTTAACTTATATGTGGCACCTCCTTTCACAGTTCGATGTTGTATAGTAACAAACATACTTTACAACTGTCAGATGACTTTGTTATGTCTAAATTTTCTCAAATTCTACGTAAATAACCCTTTATTTTAAGTCAGACACTAATAATATACAGCACTGGCAAACTAAAAAGCTAAATATGTCGAAATGAAGAAGGCATTATTGAAAAAAATCAAATTGAATATGTACAATGGTGAATGTTTCTAAAACTAGTTTCCATTTTTGAGAAAATTTCGATATGACAGCAAGCAGTAACAAAGTATCAAACTGCTTTAGAAAGACTGAGCAGTGGCAGCATGCGATAGACGCTGAATCTTCCTCACCAGCCGATGTTTCTAATTTAAACAGCGATCATGATAAATAATCTAATAATATGCTACACTTAAATCTACAATATTATCAAATGAGTCGTAATGTTTCAACGAGATGTTTTTTTTTTTATGCCAGTTGCTTCGATGCCTAACTGAAACTATATACTGAACATTGATTGTTATCAAAAATGAGTCTCAATGTATTACATTTTATTAATTATGGACCTGTCTTCCCTCGTAAGGTTAAAACCAAATCCGCATCTAGATGTGTGTGATTTTCAAGTGCTGGTCATCCTAATTTTGTTAGATATATGCCATCAAACGAAATTAGGATGACCAGCTGTTGAAAATCATACGAATGTTTACACCATCTTTTGATAAATGTAATTTCCTATGCCCTATCCCTATCCTATTCCTTAAAATACCATAATCAAACCAATCACAATTTTTATAAAGCTTATGAATTGCACAATAAATGTACATGCCATGCCTATTCACGACCTTATACCAATGCAAGACACTTGTTGTAGCCCAACGGAACCGCTGGTCCCTCATAGCAAATCGCAAACGGTGGTGCAGGATCAACCAGAAATGGAGGATTCACAATATCCACCTCTTCTGAAAGGTATTTTATAATCATAGAAAGAGGATTCTGTGTTGAAGCGAAAGTGTTTTTCTTGTATTTTCTTTGAATGAATGTTGAAACTGTTATACTCCCCAAAAGTCTGTTCTTTGAGTCTTTCAACTGCGTTCGGGAGTTTCGCTTCTACAAATTCTTATTCTATGTATGTTATGTTATGTTATGTATTTTGTTTAAATCTATAGCTCAACGTGTCTAACATTCGACCAAAGTTCTTCAGGTAATATTTTACTGATTATTCAGGAACGAAAAACCCCCTGTTATGTGAACCGAATGCACTACCCTCAGGTCTACGAACCTATTTATCATTTCAACCATGAATGGAAACCAGTGGGCTGTGGGGTAATTGTGTAACACATGTAAAATGATGCACTTGTTGATAAACCAAACTAAATTTAAAAGTGTGTCTTTCTATGTCATTAAGAATAGGATAGATGATAACATATAGCTTAGTCCTGGCAAATTAAGGTTTTTTTTTATAATTATAAACTAGTCATCATCATCATCTCAGCGTTTATCCCGGTTGCGTAAGCGGCTTTCGCGTTGGAGCCCGGGGTTCGCTTTCTAGCTTAATTTCCTCCATTTCGCGCGATCTTTAGCATCCTGTGGTGTGAGATTGTTGGCACGCATGTCAAGCCAGCACTTCTTTGGTCTACCCCGCTTGTTCCGGCCCGGCGGAGGCGTCATGGCAAGACATTTGTGACCCACGTAACATGCCGGTTTTCGTAAGACGTGACCGTACCAATGTAGGCGATCCTCCTGCAGTTTGTCCGTTATAATTATAAACTAGTGCTTGATTGCAATCCGCCTGATGCAATCATTGATGGTAAAGCGCGCTAGCTCATTAAGCCTATTCACTTAAAAACTCAGTGAATAGGAAGGAAGACGGTTGAGTGAAGTGATGCAATGTTAACCCCAACAACACGACACAACAACATTTGGCTCAGATACACCATAGAACTAATCTTCAATAGACAGTTTATATGCGATAAAAACTACGGAATAAACTAAAATTTATCTTTAGTTCTTTTCTTAATGAACAAAAAAGATGCAATGAGCATAAATTAAGTTTCGTTTATGAACAAGAGTTGCGTTATATAAATTGTAGAGCAGGTGAATTTTTCAAATCCATGAGGCGATGGATTATGAATATCCTTAATAACTCGAAATGTTTGATTATTGAAAGTGTGTAATGCGATTAGGGTGTGTTTTTATTGCATCGTGTATCTTATAAGTAAGAAGTATTAAAAGAAAAGATTGATTAAAAGTAAACTTATATAGTCTGTAATAAAATTACTTTTTATTATAGCATCACAAGAATATGGCAACATTCCAACGGCGTCCCGGATCGGCGCAAACGCAGCAAGACGCGATGCTTGCGCTACCTCCGGCGCCGAGACAAGGACCACAACAAAGTTTCTGCCGTCTAACTCAACAGATCGGTAAGTTATTTATATAGTGTAGATGCCAGCAGTATGACTTTGGTTCTTCTGCGAATCTCCATTTCTGATTCTATCACGCAGAGAAACGCCGAGCATAGCTCTTTCCATTGCCCCTTGTGTGACTCTCAGCCTTCGTATGAGGCCCATTGTGAGCGACCATGTATCAGTTCCGTAAGTCATCACTGGCAACACACACTTCGACTTAACCTTAATAAAGTTCGAAAGAAAGGTTAAGTCTGCAACTAATGTTAGGTATCTTTTTATAAAGAGGGGGTAGTTGTGCGCTGACTTAAAGCTATGAATATGCTGACTTTTCGTTACATCTATCATACAGATAACAAACATAAGTTTATTATAAATATTTCCAGATTGCTAAGTTCAGTAGAGGGTTCGTCACTGGACGAGATAACCTCGGAGTGTGACGACAAGCCAGTCATATGGGAGACGTCGTTCACCGAGCCGCCACGACTCGCCACGCCGCGCCAGAGCATCGATAATGGACCTGCTGTAATTATTACTATATTATTACTATCTTGACTTCATTAGGATGAGCTGGTACATAGATGTACCACAAGCAGTACAAATTTGTACCAGCACATCCCAAACAAAGGGTCGGTTTTTGTCTCGCTTGTATTTGCAAGTTTTTCAAAAAATACATAAAAAGGAGCGAAATATATTTCAGACATAGGTGATACTATTAAGTGAGATGGATCATTGTGATGATTTAAGAACGTCATTCTAATGTATTCTACTTTACAGGTCGAGAAACTAATAAGCATAACCCCAACCTCACCAAAACCGCCTGAAAATGCTCTAACGAAAGCCTTAGAGACGAATGTCATAGACAAAACTAATCACAAGAACACTTTGATGCCAGAAAGGAAAACAGCGCCCATTGCTTCCCCAGACCCACCCCGAATCAACGCATGGGCCAAAGAATCAGTAAAATACACTCCAAAGCCAAAACCTCTTTGCCTCGATGCGGCACAACTAGAACAAAACCTAAACGCGCTGAAAAAAAATAGCGGATCTGTCAACTTGACAACAATGAACATGAACATTTTGCCGCCATACATCAACGTGGTAACACCAAACAAACTATCAGAATCAAAAACTATTCAAATAGACCCTAAAAAGGCGGTGATAGATGACTTGCCGAAGGAAACCGAGCCGAAAGAGGAGCAGCAGGTAAAGGGCAAATTGAAGCAATCAAATTCTGCGGCAAGCTTGCTCAACGGGCCGATGACTGACGTGCCGTATGCTGACAGCGACAACGCGTCTTCGAGCTCCAGCAGTAACCAGATGAGCAAGAAGTTCGATGATAGGAATATAGTGAACAAACAGGGTAGTAATGGCGAATATGTCGGCGACTCCGAGATTAGCTGTTAGACGATAGATGGCGCCAGTGACAGTGGTTGTGTTAAAACTGTGCCACCGAGACACTAAGTGAAATGTTACATATTACTAGATGTAAATATTTTAAAAATAAATAGACTTTGTGATGAAAAGGATATTATTAATAAATATTTATTTTGAAATTTTTGTATTTTTATCGTACGTGTATAAAATGTTTTTGTTTTTTTTTTTATTTCCGTTACGGATAGTAGTTTATTTAACAAAATGGCTTCCTCGATGCTTATAGTCATAGTTTATCGTTGCTCAATTAGATCAATGTTTTGCGGACAAAATGTTATTACCTAGAAGGAATAAAGGCAGTTAGGTTTTCTACTTGCATATTTTATCGAAAAATCAGTTGTGTAATTTATAAAAATAAAACTTTTTGTAAATAAACTGGGCTTCGTAGCTATTTATTTTACAAAAGTATGTATATTTCTTTCTGGCAATTAATAACGTCTTCTGAAGCACATTTAGGTCCGTATTACAGAACTTCACTCAAACTCAAGCTCTACTTAAGTCTCGTTTCAAGCCTTTTGATTGGTTGAAACTAGTTTTAAGTAATGCTTAAGCACAGGTCAATGCTTGAGTAACGTTCTGTAATACGCACCTTAGTCTCAAATATTTGATTAAATGTTTGTGAATTAGACACAATTTTATACAGAATTTTAAACAAATTTACACCCGATGATACATTTTATTAAATATTTGAGAGTAAATGTGTTCTAAACATTACAATTTAACATATTTTGAAAAACAAACGCACAGGCGAGAAATGTATTGCTTCATAAATATCTAAAACTTAAATTAAGGTCACGGGAACGAATTATATGATTCTGTCTTTATGTTAATCTTTCAGAATCTTTCGTAGATTTTTATATTTATATTAAACAAAACATATAATGTCAGTGTCATTGTTACTACTTTGTTCATTAAAACGAAGTGTTTTTTTTTTAATATAGAGGAAAAAGAATTCTCAAAAGGCATTGATAAAATATTAAACTAAGGTAGATATGTCATTAGCGCAGTGAAAATGAAGCGTACAAAAGGAAGGAAAGTCCTGCATCTCGCCTTAGTCACTCTCGATACACTCGTAAAAACAAACGACAAACACTAACAGCGCAAACGGCAAACACTAGCCATCTTTTTCTTCTCTATGCTTTAGATTGCGCCCCATCTCACTCACACTGTACCAATGTATGCCGAATAAAAATATGCATGTGTGCTGCTGCTGTGTTCGGCACATTTCTTTTTGGTCAGTTTGTTAGAATATATCGTATCTGTTTAATATTTTATCAATGTCAAAAGGCCCTTTCTCATTCCTAGAATAAAAATAGACATCGTAGGCGCTTAAAATGTTTGTAAATAATAATAAGAATGTAGATATCTATGTACATCCGCCCTTTAAAATAATCATACGAAATACATATAACATTTCGCGTAGACATACAACAGGTAAAACTGTTTTTCATTTGTATAAACTTTATGTGGTGTTAAGATATTCTGGAGTTTTCTTTTAGTGTTGTTAGATTTGCCATAATTTATAAATATACACTTTAGAAGATATGAAAAATAGATTTATTATTATATATATATATATATGAAATTAAAAATGTGAAAACAAAAATTCACACGAATGCTTTAATTACTGTAAGTTAGTTTAAGATAAGTGTTATGTTCACTCGTAGTAGTGCCATTTCTTTTGATTATGCCTACTTGGGTGTGCATTTAGTTTCGTTTTCGGCATGAAATTACAGGGTATCATGGTAATTTTCCTTTATTTTCCGTAAAAAAATCCATCAAATACTTTTTTTTTTTGTTCAGAAATTGATTCTCCTGGCCACCAACTAAACAAAAACGCTTCCAACCATAGATTTATGGACATGCCGTACGCGTATAATCTGCAGTCATTTTTTAGTTTGATAAGAGTGAGAGAGCCTATCCTTTCGGTCTAGCACTATCTCTTTTCTCATAGATGATTGATGATTTTGAGAGAGATAAAGATAGACGAAACTTCGTTTCCTCTCTTACTTTCGGAGTGCCAGAATTCTCATCTCTAAGGCATGTCCATTAGTATATGTCGATGCTTCCACCCTTTGGGCTGTCTAAGATATCACTTTGAGAGTTTTGGCGGGAAAGTCAAGCTTAGTGTCACGCTCATTTTTCATTGGACTTCTAAAATTACTAGTGGTATTTAATAAATAAAACTGCGTGATTAATGTAGTAAAAAGTGCATTCAGAAAATAATTCATAAAGAACAGTGAAATATCGCAGCATAGTGGCCACATCATGACTTTGTCTCAAACCTCCCTTGTAAGACGGTTCATGCGGCCGTCTTTTTCGACATGAGTAATTCATTACGTGACATTGGTTAAATGCACAAACCGTGCGAAGCCAAAAAAGAAAGAAAGATATCACTTGTTTTGAAATGCCAATCTTTGACAGTTCATAAACAAATGTCTACTGCCTCCTCTTTCTTATTATATCTACGAGAAAAGGATAGCAACAATAAAGTTCGAGCTAGGAAAATCACTTTCAAAAATACTTAATGTTTCTCTTGTGCGTGCCAAATCTTAACTTGTTTGTGTGATACTGAATTCATTTGAGTAGGCTTCGACTTTTATAGCTTAGTTTAGAAATAAGCCCCCTTATTCATATACGTTGTATAAAATTAACTAGTGATTAGCGAGTTTAAACTATACATTTTTGACCTTTCAACGTCATTTAACTTTAATCATCATTTATGAATAAACACCACAATGTTTAAGGGGGTTTATTCATAAACGATGAATAAAGGGGGTTTGTGTGTGCTCCTTTACGAAAAACTGAAGAAGATGTTGACTCCACGACATTATTTTAATAACACATATCTTAAATCTAAACTAGAAGTTTTGGCGGGAAAGTTAAGCTGAGCGTCACGCTTATTTTTCATTGGACTTTTAAATTATTTATAGTGTTGTTTATTAAATAAAAGTACGTGATTTATGTAGTAAATAGTGCATACACTAAATAATTCATAAAGAATATTGAGATTTAGCAGCATAGTGGCCTCATTATGGCTTTGCCTCAAACCTCCCTTGTAGACGGTTTACGTGGCCGTCTTTTCGACATGAATAATTCATTACGTGACATTGGCTAAATGCACAAACCGTGCGTAGCCAAAAGAGAAAGAAGGAAGAACTTTTGAAGGTTTTTCTTTTACTTGAAAAGTGCCACATTACAAGAAAAAAATCTAAACTAAGCTATAAATGTCCGTATGTAGGTAAAGCTAAGCTGAATTATATGAATTCACATAAACTTTTCAGTTCGTATTCGATAAAATATTTGAAGAAGTAGGTACATTCAAAATTATTTGAATTAAGTATACCAGTTTAGTAAGATATTTAAAATAGTTTTAACTGTATTTAATAATGTAAAAAGGATGTACAGATAGAGAATGTTGTTTTTTGTATTTTTCTGCGTATAATTGTATTAGATAACAATAAAAAAAAAATCGAAGCATTGTCTTTTGCGTTATTAATTTGAATAAACGATTCAGAATAGGGATGTTTCCTGGGTAAAAAAAATTGATTCTATTTAGTCCGTCATTCAGATTATAGAAAAATATTGGATACGTATATCTAATTTTATCAAATCAATAAAAATTTACAAATATAATAGGCATCAAAGATCAGGAGTGGTGGCTGGTGACGTCACTGCACGCTACACTTTTTAGCGAGCAGTGACGTCACCAGCCCACGAGTTTTCAACGCACTTTGTCGTCTTCATTTTATGTTTATATGAAAAAAAAAATACGTGTCTAGTATTTTTTGGAAATCTGACTGACGGACTAATTAGTTTTTTTTTTAGTCAACTACCCTATTACGAAAACGTCAATCGTAGTCGTAAAAGCGACTCTAAAGTAAAGACATAAAATACATATTCGTTGATGAATAACGTTTTATTGTCACTACTAACTTTGCTCAATTTAGAAATTACTTTTGAACTAGTAATGAATCTTTTTAAACCTTTTTTTAATAAAAAAAAATATATATAATGTGGTTGTGAAGTAAGTAGGTTACGGATGAAAAGAGAAAGAGCGATGTAAAGAGTTCCTTTTTATTGAAAAAAAATCGAGTGACTTTGAAATGTTATTCTTCATAAGTTTTAGTTTTAAAATTAAGTGTTGTGCACTGGTGTAAAACAACGAAAAAAAATCTTTAAACATTAAAACAGGAGTTTGAATTTACTTTACGAGATGCAGTATTTTTATTTGTGTTTTTTAAACCCTCTTGTATTAGGTAATGTAATGCTAAAATAATTAGTATTGAAACTTTATATATTATATGGTATATAAAATACGAAATGAATATGTAAAGTTTATAAAATAACAATAAAACAAAAAAGTGTAATTGATATTCAAAGATAAAATCAATATTATAATAAATGTACATCTTGTTTCATTTGGTTCCCCCCCACCATTTTGAAATCACTACACAAGTCGACCCCAATTCCCTCGTTCAAAAATAATAAATAAATTTAAGTTGGTGCATTTTATTTTTTAAATTTCATTAAGAAAAGGACAGAAGATAAATATTAGTTTAGTCCTGTCAATTTAGTCCGCGCCTGACTTCAGTCTACGTATTTTTAGTTTCCATGATACATAGTATCCTCTTAGAAGTCTGTGTCTCAAAGTTTTTAATCGAGTATCTGTTTATGGAGTATCTTAATTTAACAGCGTTAATGACTTGTTTGCAGCGTGCAATAAGCCACTGGATTTTCAGCGCCCTGCAAAGCGCCGATAGTCACTCCTCAAAAAAAAAAAAATCTAACACTCAGAACTTTTGACGCGTTGGGATGCACTCTGTTATGCTCAACGCTCGGTTTAACACCTAGAATTAACAATCCAGAGCGCCTTAAAACGTGTTAAATATCGCCGGTGTGAACCTAACCTAGGGCTGTTTTTTTTTTTTTTTCAAAAGTAAATTCTTTTTGGGGCTAACAACAAATTCTATTATTATCCACCATGAGTCTATCTCTAGTATCATCTACCCAACTATGAGAGGGGTTGCCTGTGTAGCTGCTTGCAGCTCTGTATCTCATCTGTCTATCAGTATTTTATACGGAGAGACTGCCTATTTTACAACCCCAACACAGTTACTGACGACTACGATACCCATTGATAAGGGGCCGTTCAAGTATTACGTAAGCAGATTTATTACAGTTATTTACCCCCCCACCCCCCTTGTCAGAAAAAGTAAGCAAAGCTCTTACCCCCTCCCCCCATGCTTACGTAAACATTTTTCGATTATTATTTATTTGTATCGATTTTTCACTAGCCAGATCGAAAGGCTGTATGGAGAGTGTCATACATTAAATAAATAAAAAGATTGTGAGTTTTTAATTAGAAATTATCAATCCTTATTATCCTTGATAATTTCATCAATTCTAATGTAATAATGATAAATAAATAAATATGAACGGACAAAGCATACAGATTGAGCTAGCCCCAAAGTAAGTTCGAGACTTGTGTTATGGGATACTAACTCAATGATACTATAAAGATAAATATATAGATAAACATCCAAGACCCAGGCCAATCAGGAAAAGATCATTTTTCCATCATGACCTGGCCGGGGACCGATCGGGGACAGCTGCGCCACGGAGGACGACGAAGCCTTCCTTTACCTTTAGCTACATTTTTTTTTATGCAAAGCATTATAATGATCATTATCGTTTTATAACTTCTTCAGTGTAATAAAATTTGTCGTACGAGAATCGAGATCGATTTTTAATAGATCGATCTTATGTCATCGTTTTCTTTTTCGAATCGATCTTCAAAGCACCGGTTCGAATCGATTCCTAAGATCGATTTTTTTTCACAGCTCGGCAACCCTACTAAACGTATGCATTTATTTGTAGGTAATTCCCCGAAAATACGTTTCGTTTTCAAGCAAACAGAATGTGAGGGTTGCCATTTGTGTTATTTTTTTTTTTGGGACAATACCCGCCACACTGTTCCCAACCCACTCCTGAAAGCCAGAATCAACAGTGGAGACCGCCAGAAAAACGCCGAGCAAGCTCGACGAGTCCCAGGGAAACGATTCAACTGTCTTGGGTCCCGCAACGAAATTAATCAGAAAAGAATAGCGGAGGAGTAAGAAAAAAGATATTTTTCCACTTCCCTCCATAACAAGCAGGAGACAGAACAGAACTAGGCCAATCGGCACAAAGGGACATTATTGCAACTGGGAGAAGCCCTGATTGCTAAGCACCACGGAATAAAATTTGGTAGGTATGTGCTGTTACAATTGATTCCAATAATAGGTATGGCAAAAGCGCCTGAACGCACGGAAATTAGTCCTAGTTTCTACAAGGTCCGTATAATAAACAACTCCGGATGTAACTTGTACACTATCCAACATAATATTGCGTTCATTCTGCCAAAGAATACACTCCCACAAGATGTGATGTGCGGACAGTTCAAATTCACAGTTCGATGTAGAACATTGACACAAAGGCGAAGGAACAAGTTTAAAAGAATACAGTTTACTTTTAAAGTTGCCATGACCTGTGAGAAATTGGGCAACGCAGTGGTCAACCTCCAGCCATGTTTTAGCCAGCCGATCGGCAACGGATGGAAAGAACAGATGGAGGCCCTTGATGGAATTATCCCATCTACTTTACCATTCGGATAAGATTTCCTCCCAGACGTCAGTCTGAGGTTTAAATAATCTAGAAATTCTATTAAGGTCGCGTTGTGTAACAATGTTAGTATCCATGGCCTCCCCCCCTCGCGGAGTAGTACTTTGAAGCACGTCGCTCTACTCCAAGATCGACTGGAAGTACACCTGCCAGTACGGGTAAGGCTTCAGTACTGACTGTTCTATACGCCTTGCATAAAAATATCAATGCCAAACGTTGACTTTGAAGCAGTTTACGTCGCGCCGCCCCTATCGGCCCAAACAGGTGCACCGTAGCACATACATCCTAAGTAGGTAGCTCCATATATAGTTTTTAAAGTTAGGAATGATAGACCACAAGTTGCTTTGGATATTCTAGTTAGGGCATAAAAGTTCCTTTTAGCTTTTTCGCCAACTATTTTTATATGTTCGATAAATGAAAAATTCCTTTCTAAGACCATACCAAGGTAGCATACGGATTGCTGTTTTTTAAAGGGAACGTTATTAAATTTAATAGTAGGCAATGATTTATGCCATTTGTGTTAAAAAGAAAATAATTATCAATTACGTAAGCATCATCTAGACCCCCCTACCCCCCATGTCATTAAAAATAAGCAAAGCAAAGACCCAATAGTGCTTACGTAATACTTGAACGGCCCCTGAGTATAGGTTTAGGTTTAAGATTATTTAAAAAAAGAACCATGCCCACATCACAGACATAGACTAGACCCGGAACAACTAACTACCTACATACTTGTAGATCATACAAATACTTATTTATTCCGTGCGGGAATCGCACTTGACCACTGCGCTAACTTTCATATGTAAAAATGTGCTCTGTGGTGCTAACCTTATAGTTTTGTAAGTACAGTGTTGTCCAACATAAGATTCTGTAAACTTAAGACGGCCGAAGCTAAACAAATCTTCGTATCCATAAATGGTTTGTTTTCTCTAATTAGGCTTCTAACAACACTTTTGCAAGTTTTTTTTTATTCATATTCATTTATTTGCATAAATTTTTTATTTATTTTCCGGTGGTAGGCCATAACATCGGCTGCCGGCAGAAGTTACCACCCACAGACAAAGTCTTGCCGCCAAGCGTTTCGTCATGTTCCGGCATGATGTTTGGTGCAGCCGTACGGAGGACGGGTCTGAGCAGTTGTGTTGCGATGTGTGGCGGGTACGAGGCCCCAAATGTTGTTGTGTCGGGAGTTTGGTCGTGGAAACGAGAGTATCCAGATCAATCTCCCTCTAGCGCAGCATCGTTTGGTCGTGTTGGTCTTGGGTTTAACGTTGCATCACCTCGCTCAACTGCCGTCATCGTTCCTATTCCTAAGTTTTTTAAGTGAATAGGCTTAATAAACTGTTGCGCTTTACCATCAACCATTGCAGCACCGCTTACCATCAGGCGGGATTGCAGTCAAGCACTATTTTATAATTATTTAAAAAGAAATAAAAACATGGTATATAAAGGTGTACATTAAAAAGATAAGATCATACATGTTTTGCTTATGTCCACAGCATGCAAAATTGTTAATATTCTAGGTTGGTTTATGTTGTAGATACTGGCTAATCAATGTTGTGCAGACCTATTTGTTAGTTTCTTTTACTTTATTAGGAATATTCTTTTTAAGTATTCTCTATTCTAATATTTTTTGTATTACCTAGTGACTTGATTATAAACACTCATGACAGTAACATATACTTTCTCTCGGGGTTTTTTGACAGGATAGCTAAGATGAATGACACGCTTATTTTTCATTGAACTTTTAAATTATTTAAAATGTTGTTTACTAAATAAAAGCACGTGATTTATGTAGTAAAAAGTGCATTCAGTGAATAATTCATAAAGAACATTGAAATATCGCAGCATAGTGGCCACATCATGGCTTTGCATCAAATTTCCTCGTAGTCGGCTAACGCGGCCGTTTTTCAAATGTCATCGGCGATATCCGCCATTATTGTGAAATATTTTTTTAAAAGAATTTCTATAATTTGTTACACGTGTTATTGGCAAAATTGTGATATCTAACCACAGGGGCCATTGAAGAGTTGAAGTTGAAGTAGTACTTTCTCTCTTTTATTCACAAATTCTTTATATTTACGAACCTTCATCCTATTATTCCAGACGCAATCGTTGATGGTGAAGCGCACTAGTTTATTAAGAGCCCATTCACTCTAGCCTTGAAGACACTCAAATTGTAGTGCGACGGAAACACCGCCGCTGGCAAATTGTTCCAGTCCCTCGATGTACGCGGTATAAAGGAGGAGGTGAAACGCTTCGTCCGGATCGTAGTGGTGTTAACAACGTAAGGGTGGAAACCAGCCGTACGACGGGTCGTCCGCTGGTGGAACGGAGATGGGGGAATTAAATCATGCAATTAACAACGTTAGATGTGCAAAAACCGCATTAGAAGCATGGCAATCTTTGCAGAAAGCTTTTAAGGATAAAGGCATGGGACGAAGACTAGCTTTAGAACGTAAACTGTACAGATTGAGTCTGTCAGATTTTGATAACATTGAACTGTATATCAACGCAGTTATGTCAACCGCACAGATACGGAAATCAGATGCGGATATTGATAAGGTCATAGAAGATACGTCAATTGCAGCTATACTTTTGGTCTCACCTCAGATTCAGGTTGACGCCGAAGCATTTGATAAAGTTTCGCATAAACTGACAAAACAAACTAGCTACATATGGCGTCACCGGTAGTCTTCTAAAGTGGTATGGTTCTTATCTGGCCGGTCGGGAGTTTTATGTGGTTGTCAATGGGTTTTGGTCAGGCAGGTATGCAATTGCTTCGGGGGTCCCCCAAGGTTCTCATCTGGGCCCAGTATTGTTCATAGTATATATTAATGACGTGATATCATGCTTTCGCAATACTAGCATATTTCTTTTTGCAGACGACTTGAAAATTTCAAGAGCCATTAGGTCTCAAAAGGACGTAAACCTAATGCAAGAAGACATCGATCGATTATCTGCATGGTGTTCTCATAATAGAATCTTGTTGAACAGTTCGAAATGTAGGCACATAAAATTCACCAGGAAAGTAGATACAGGAATTCGGTGTATCAAATAAATGGAGTGAACTTATGCGAGGTGAATGTAGTGCGAGATCTGGGAATTATCATGGATTCTAAGCTAACATTTGTACCACATATTGAGAACATAATCAGTCGATCCCAACGAATGCTTGGATCGACTGTTCACTGCATTGACTGACTGTCAATATTTCACTGACTGTCAATATTTCACTGTCCACATACTAAATTAGTTCTCTACAATAGCCTTGTAAGAAGCATTCTAGAATATCGCAGTGTGATATGGAGATCCCACTACGCAACCCACTCGCTGCGAATAGAAAGAGTCCAAAAAAGGTTTATCCGATACCTAGGGTACTCTAAAGGAAGGCAATTCAAATATCTCCCCTACCTTGACAAGTTGGGCTGCTACAAAATGAGTACCCTTGAAACTCGAAGGGAAGTCTTGGATTTTAGATTCGCATATAAACTACATAATAACGCCATTGACTGCGCACAATTGGTATGTAGGTTCAACTTCAGAGTACCACGTAGACCACCTCGTACACCCATAACACCCTTAACTCCACCTCTTCGCCATACAGTGTCTGGTGCTAATTCACCTGTACCTCACATGTGGAAACTGTTAAACGAACGCAGCGACCTGGTTGACGTCCACGCTGACTCAATATCGACATTTTTCCGACGTCATTAGTGTGTTCATTTTGTTGGGAATCCAGTCTGGTTAGAATATAAGCGAATACATTAGTAAAATTACAAAGAGCACTTAACATGTGTTGTTTGCTTGTAAATTGGTTGTGCAGTTAGATTTAAGTCAATAATTTGTATGTATTTGTAATGTGTGAAATATCTGTAGCAACTGTTGGCGAACCTTAATTAAATAAATAAATAAATATGAGCCTCTTGTAATGGCACTAGAGAATTGTAATGTAGACGTAACGACTGATTTAGGTAAGGCTAAACTGCTAAATGAGATGTCCAAAAATGAAGCTACACCAATAGACTCAGTTTATAGCACAAAATTGAAATCTAAAGCCAAGAAGAAGGATTTAGTATGCTATGATTGCAAAGTACCCGGACATAAGAGACCAGACTGTCCACTGAGGAACAAGAAGGAAAATGCCAATGCTGTTGATACCTTGTTGATAGCTCTTAATTCTTCTGGCATCTCAAACAAGAATCTTTGGTACGTAGATTCGGGATGATTCGAGACGTGATTGGTTTCAAGATCTAGAGACAAAGGCGATGTTACTGTTGCGAACGGAGAACAGATTAAATGTTGCGGAATTGGTAATGTTTCAATAAATACCCCAGAAAATGTAATCAACAGGATCAGCGATGTTGCTTTCGTAGCCGATTTGAAAGCCAATCTATTGTCTACAAAAGGCTGTTGATAAGGGTTTGGTATGTGTTTTTGACACAAATGGTTGTAATTTTTATAAAGATAATGTTTTTCGTTTTACAGGTGATTCTGTTCTTCATGCGTCGTCCTGTGGTGAACTGTATGTACTTGACGGTACTGTGAATGTTTCCGATTAGGAAGCAAATAATTACCTGACACAGGATGATGTGCTCTCTGGTTGTCAGAATAGTTATCAACTTTGGCATAAAAGGTTAGGACACTTGTGTCGCATAGGCACGAACCGACTGAAGAATCACGAGGTAGGCGTAGAGTTTAAGATAATAGATAAAAGTAAATGCATCGCTTGCGTAGAAGGAAAACTAGTAAGCAGATCTAGAGACTAGTGAGTAGATCTTTTAAAAAAGTAGCATTTAACAGAGCTACTTCACCTTTGGATCTGGTTCATATTGATTTGTGTGGACCCATGTCTACAACCTCCTTTCAAGGAAATAAGTACATGCTAATGTTAGTGGACGATTGTACAAGGAAAGTGTTTGCTTACTTTATTTCTTCAAAGACTGAGGTCAAAGACAAATTTTGTCAATTTCAAACATTTGTAGAAAATCAATTGGATAAAAAGATTAAAGCGATTAGGACTGACGGTGGTAACGAGTTTGTAAATAAAGATTTTGTTGATTACCTTAATTTAAACGGTATCGAACGTCAAACGACAACACCCTACAGTCCACAACAGAACAGAGTTGCCGAATGAACTCACCGTTCAATAACAGAAAAGGCGACGACGTTATTAGCTGAAGGCTCATTGCCTAAAGCTTACTGGGAAGACGCTTTTCAGGTTGCTGTATATCTAATAAATAGGTCAACTCATCGAGCGTTTGGTGGGAAAATTTCATATGACAGGTGGTATGGTCGTAGAAGCGATCTTAGTCATTTAAAAGTGTTTGGATGCAGAGCACTAGTCCACATACCCTCCTGTCACAGAAAAAAGTTAGATTTAAAGGCAAGGGAAGTGATTTTCGTGGGTTATTCGGAAAATCCCAATACTTATATTTTTAGGGATCCGTCTAACCCATGACATTTTTTTATGTCCAGTAACCTTTTTACAACATTGAAGCAGGAGCTTCAATGCTGTAAAACTGTTTTCAAAAATGGTCAAGCTAAGCCTGTTGTACAGTCAGACTCTAGTTTATTATTCAAAGAAAAGGAGTCTGAGACCGAAGACTGTCAATTTTATGACTGTGTTGAGAGTGCCGATCCTGCAGCTGAACCATCTTCACCGGAATTTCTAGTAAGACGAGAAGTAACGGCAGCTATGGAAGAGCAGAATGATTTCCATGAGTCGATGCTTCCTAGAGCCGACGAAGAGTCAGCAAGTTTAGAGGAGGAACAGCCTGTAGCAGCCACACACATGCTACATAAGTCCGACTTACGCGAAGGGATTCCATTAGGAATAAAAAAGATCCTAGTGTGATCCTGGTATGTGTGTGATCCTAGTGTGATTTATAAATCACATTTATAAGTCATGGCGGGCGTCCCGACCGCCCAGCGTGAGGGTGCCTACCTCCCAGCGCGAGGGTGCCTTTAAATTTCACCCCGGAAGCACATCTGGCTCATGTGCGTGGGAGCGAGCGTCTGAACCATTAAACTTGCACGTGAACTAGAAATTGGTGCGCTCTCTACACCGACCAATCATACGCCGCGACCTCCCTCGATCAACGAATCAGCATCGAGGACGCCCGATTGGTCACCCCACTATTGTATAGAGATAGCTAGTTTATTTAAGTTAGTGCATAGCCTGTAAGAGACATTCTGTTCCAGTCTTCACTCGTGTACATTCTATTCCTGTCTACACTCTTTTAAATGGTTAACTTACATCACGTTATTGTACACGTCATAGTATACATTGTACTCATTTACTTTTTTTTTATTAAAGTACTGCCACATCACAAACATTAAACATTCAAAATAATTGATACTATTCAATTTATGGCCTGATGCATGCGACAATAATGGCGTACATAACATTGGCAATTCATCGGCTCGAAGATATAATACAATAAAAACTAAATAAAATAATACCTAATAAAACTACACTTGAAAATTTAGCAAATAATACAATAATAATTGTTGAAATAATAATAAGAATGTCCAATAAATAATATGTCATATAAAAAAAGAAGAAATGTCAATACAATACAATAAGTCAAGCTATAAAACAAAAAATAATTACAAAAAATGATTAACAATTAAAATTAAGGTGCATTATTATTTTGTTTTTAAATATACGCATATAATATACGTATCGTGGAACACATCAAGATCGGGTTACACCGTGATTAGGGAATGATACTCATCAATTATTCTACGGAGAAGTGCTTGCCGTCCCAAATTAGATTTTACAGGTGGGGTGTAAAAAATATGTTTGAGTGTCCCGCGAGGGGAATCTTTAAAGGCATGTTCTCTAGAAAGTAGCTACCCTGATATTGACCGCTCACTATTTTATGAAAGAAGGACATGCTTGATAAAAGTCTCCGTTCACGAAAAGAATGCATACGAAACTCAATTAGACGCTCTTTGTAAGAATGTCTGTGGGAAAAACCACTAGAATTAAAAGCAAGATGCCGAGTGAATGCTCTTTGTATGCTCTCAACGCGCTGCGAATGCACGGCATAATACGCTGGCAAACTCAAGATGAATGCGCACTAAGGTTTGGTAAAGCAAGATTTTGGTGCGCTGATGTTTAAATCCGCCCGAGTTACGCTTTAAAAATCCGAGCATTTGAGCCACTTTTGTGACAGACTTGTTAATGTGCGAGGTGAATTTAAGTTGACTGTCAACTAGCACCCCAAGATCTCGGACTTCGTTAACTTCTGCCAGTGCCATACCATCAAGATTGTATTCCGTACCAAGTTGCTTTCTTTTTCTAGTGAATTTAATGTGAAAGCACTTAGTTGCGTTAAGTGTCATACTGTTACAACGACACCATTGTAGGATCGCATCTAAGTCACTTTGCAATTGGCGGGAGTGGATAACAGAATTTATGGTTTTATATATCTTTAGGTCATCGGCAAATAGTGACACCTTACAGTGTCTTATTTTATCGACTATGTCGTTAATGAAGATTAAGAAGAGAAGGGGTCCCAAATGCGATCCCTGGGGCACACCGGTATTTGCAAAATAAGTTTTCGAGTCAAATCCACTTACAGACACCGACTGAGGTCTCTGTTGCAAATAAGACTCGAACCATTTCAAAAGTGGGCCATCCACACCGAATCCATATAATTTCTCCAAAAGAATGGAATAGTTAACTCGGTCAAAAGCACTGCTAAAGTCAGTGTAGATGGCGTCAACCTGCCTGCCTATTTTTTTTTTCGGGGTGGAAATCCTCATAGGATGTCCGCCGCCCTGGGGTGGGCGACGGGGTCTGTCAGACTTTTACTGACTAAAACCACACCGGTATCTCTTCTACCACGAGCGCGCGTGGAGCCGCGGGAGTCTAAATTCTTCCACGGCCCCACCCTCTCGTGCTGGCCCGGTCTGTCCGGGCCTCGTCTCCTGCACGGGGTATTGGGGTGTTAAACTACCCCGTGCATCGCCTCAGAGGCGCGCGCCGATACTCGTGCGCGCCTCCGCCTCGGGGTCCATCGAATAGGGGGCGGGAACTTCCCCATGTCCCTCGCCCCTGGACCCATTCATGGGGGGCGGAAGCGGGCGTTATCCGCCCTTCTTCGGTGCCCGGTGCGTCTTCTGCGGCCCGGGAAGGGAGTTGAGATCTCCCTCTCCCGTTCCGCAGCTTCCTTCTGCGACATCACGTCCTCGCAGAAGAACACCACCGCGTCCCACGACACTGCGCCAACCTGCCTGACTGAGTCAACTTCATTAGACACATTGGAAATGTAAGGGACCAAGTTAGTACGACTAAGCTACCACGTCTAAAACTGTGCTGTGAATCCAAGATGCTACTGTCTACAAGCCGAAAGATCACAGGATAGACAATCGATTCAAATAGTTTGGAAAAGCAAGACAGAATGGAAATAGGGCGATAGTTTTTAATGTCAGAATTTTCCCCTTTCTTAAAGACTGGTACAATGCGGGCTCTCTTCCACTCGGACGGAAATGTCCCATCCGCTAATGATCGGTTAAATATTAAGGACAAAGGCAGAGCTAACGCAGAGCCGCATCTTTTCACAAATACCGGCGGGATCCCATCCGGGCCAGCACCATTCGCAGAGTCGAGCCCTTCGCTTTAAGCACCTCCAATTCTTCGATAGCTAATGAACACAATATTTGCTGTGGGTACCCATAGCATTGAGACTTAAGCGTAGAGTTATTCGAAGGTGTTGCGTTGGGCAAGTAAACTGAGGCAAAATGTTCTGCAAAAAGATTTACAATGTCTGGGCTTGTTTTTACTACCTGATCTTTCAAGTTCATAGTTGCAGGTATGAACGAGGCACCACTTCTTTTATGTGTAATAAAGCTCCAGAAAAGCTTAGGGTTCTTTGGGATAGTGGCTTCGATTTTATTCCTATAATCTGAGTGGCATTTATCGTACATTGCGTGACACCTAGAGCGGAGCAGATGGTATTCAATTTCGTCTCTAGGGTTTCTATATTTTTTTAACCTCTTACGGATTTTTCCTTTTCTTGCAATAGTTTGATGAACGAAGTACTGAATCATGAAGGGAACTTAGATTTATTAAAGGTTTAGGCACAAATTCCTCTAGGACATCATTCACCACTTTGTAGATTTGTAGCAGCATTGAGTCAACATTTTCACAGCCCGATAACTTTGTTTGCCAATCAACACCTATCAGATATTTAACAATGGATGGATAATCTGCTCTATAGTAGTTATATCTAGACTTTGGCATTTGGGCTTGAGATAGACAACTTTATTGTAAGGTAAAGTCAACAGGAGATTAGGATGCTGCTTATAACATTTGCTCAGCTTTGCGAAGGGCTTACGACATATGCATCTTGGCAGCTAGTTATAACTAAATCCAAAAACCTGCCGTCACTATTTGCAATTGGATTGACTTGAAAGAGACTGTTAATGAAAATAAAGTCGGTAATAGAATGTCCCAGAGCAGAGTCATGGTTAGACGGTACCATATAATTACCGTCTTTATAAGGGTCCCAATTACTGAACACCAAGTTAAAATCACCTACAATAACAAGGTCATCGGCCCGAACGGCAATATTATCTGCGTTATCCAAAAAATATTTAAGAGTTTCGGTTTTAACTGGTGGAGGTAGATATACAACGCATATAGCAAACTTCCTAGTACTTGAGCCCATGCCAATCTGCAAAGTGACCCACAAGTCCTCCACATTTGTTTCCCAACTCTTAACACTGCAGACGGTATGTCCCTAGAAACGGCCAAAAGCACCCCTCCGCCGTCCTTTTTAGAATTACTACTGCTTGATCGGTCCCTGCGATAAACAACGTATCTATCATCGATCAATTAACAAATATTTCAAATCATGAATTCATGATTTGAAATATTTGTTTTGAGCCCGGTTTCAGTTAATCTTATAATTCGACAACAGAATATTCTTTGAAACCTCGCTAGTCTTAGTTCTAAGGCCCTGTACGTTCTGGTAGTATATGTCAAGCATTGCGATCATCAAATACACCAATTCATTATTAGCTAAATACATTCACAGCTTATACTAAAAGCTTAAGACTATCAACATTTTTAATTACAATAGCTTGATGTTCCACTGTTTTCCTAGCAAAAATTCGTCCATTACGAACCCATACAAAATAAGACATTTCCCGGGCTTTTATACGAGTTGCAGCGTGGAGCGATTTAAGTGCCGGAGGTAAATGCTCCGAAACGTAGACAGGGCTTACAGTTCCTCCAATTCCAAGATGCTGTGTACAAAGCTTTTTCTCGAGATCCTTACGATTGAATTTACTGACCGCTGCCAAGATGCCGTCCCGGGAATGAGGACTACGTAGCTTAACAATGACTGGCCGAGGACGTGGATTGTCATTAATAATTTTAGCAACTCTGACAGCATGTTGGATATCTTCGTTAGTAAGCGGATTTTCAATGACTTTGGATAGTTGAATGACGGTGGTGACCAAATTCTCAGATCGACTTTCCGGGATACCATTTATTTCAATGTTTGATTCTCTCATATGTTGTTCAACAACGCTCAGCCTAGCAGTGAGATCTCTCATGGTTGTTTTAAGCCTCTCGTTATCACATTTTAGTTCGGTGACAATTGCAGTTTCACTTTCGAATTTAGCTTTCATTTCTTCGTACTTTGTGCTCATAAATTCAAGAGAGTCTCGGAAGCCATCTATTTTGTCGAGCAAATTTTTAAACTCGTTCGCCACAATTTCTTTAATGGTGGTGTTCAAGGCGGTAGAAATTTCCTGTTGCAGAATCTCACGTAGTTTTATTT
The DNA here is from genome assembly GCA_017933935.1 of Sesamia nonagrioides. Taxonomy (NCBI): domain Eukaryota; kingdom Metazoa; phylum Arthropoda; class Insecta; order Lepidoptera; family Noctuidae; genus Sesamia; species Sesamia nonagrioides. The sequence continues at coordinate 26,627 of JADWQK010001926.1, forward strand.
CAGTAACATAACTAGGTGCCAGATGTTGTGGTGATTGCTCAAGAGATAGTTGCAGTTGCAATTTCGGCGGCGACTGCTGAGACGGTTGCGTTACTGCTTTCTGCGTTGGCTTTGGCGGTAATTTCTGTTTCTGCAGTGACCTCTGCGATGGTTTCGGCGGTGACTTCGTGGACCTTTTGCGAACAGTGACATTGGATTGTCCCTGCACATCTTCCTCTTGACTTTTTGCATCGGAGCATGGAGTTGAACGCACAGTATTAATGTTGCCCGTTTTTGGCTCCTTGCTGCAGCATTCAGGACACTTCCATGACGCTTTATTGCTCGCACCTATTAGCTTATAATCAGAGGAGGCCACATGTGCACAAACAAGGTCGTATTTAGCCTGACATCTGAAGCATCCCAGATATTGGTCGTTATCGAGATCATTATAACACCCAGAACATTCACCAATAAATGCCATTGTGGTTTGGTTGTTCAATAATAATGATATATAAAAATAAAAAAACAAAGCGAAGAGCGGACAAAAACGTTATGTAAAAAAAAAACCAAAAAGTCAATGTTGATAGTGAGATTCGAACCCGCGCCACACCGCGCGCTATAGGACCCAGCCGCTTCTAAAGATGGGCTATTAGCATCTTGCAAACGTTGGCGAAATACAGTTCCGGTACTGGCATATTTCTATGTATAAACAATGTAGTGAGAGGGTAGATAGAAAAAACAAAATTTATAATTTTGCACTATCACTCTGAGTCACTTAACCTGTCTCACTCTTCTATTGATTTTAGATAATCATATTAGCGTTACTTAATTTTTATAATAGTCTATTTAATTATGTATAGGTTTATCAGCCTCATTTATTGTTGTAATACAAAATTAATCATATTTAAGATATAAATGATAAAATCTGACTCCGGCGGGCTGGCAACCCGAATGGCCATTCGTGTGACGAGCGTGAAACGGGACGGTTGTAAGGAGTCACATTGTTTTGATTAACGAATAAAATTAAAAAATATGATAAGTATTCTGCCTTCATCTTTTCTACGCCCTTAGGAGTGATAAGTATAATATTTCAGAAGTGGGATGGATCAAAAGAATCTACTGTCCGGTATGTTTTTTTTAAAGGCTATATTTTTCTCATCTCATCTCAACTTGAAAAACAAGACTTAATAAGCAGAAACTACTAACACTTATATTTTATAATAGACTTTATTATATTATATAAAAACTGATACCTGGGATTTTCATATTTTACCGAAAACAAACAACTAACCTTTGACACAGCCTTTGATTCTCAATCCGCGACGCTGACTACTACAATAGCACGCCAAGCATTACTGGTACTGTTGGGACGGAGTCAACGTCACTTAAAGCAACACAGCAATGTATAGCAGTTATTAACCTACATCCAAACTGTTCGTTTAATCGAGTTCTTGGCATATTATTAGTACCGATCCATCTACCTACACAGAATATACGGCTCTTGTTTGTGGGTCAGATCCTTTGACATTTACGTAAAGACATCACAATCACCTGTATTTAACAACTATTTGTTTCTACAATGAATGAAATACTTTAGATAAATTGCGTAACAGAAAAGTAGGATAAGTTTTGGCTGAACAAACTAAATTAACATCACTTAGTGCCTACGTTGAATGAATCCATTGTCTACTCAGATTATGCTTACGGTGTGGCAGGCATGTAGGTATGGTCGGTTCGCTAGTGTGCGGACACCTAGCCGACTTGCTACCCTAAAGGAGTAAAAAAAAAAAATTTATCAAAATAGTTTGTAAATCTGTAAAGCAGATAGTGTTATTTTAAATTTATCAGAAATATGGTCAAGATGTAAATTTAAGAAAAACAATATTACGATGCCCCTTAACTAAGTTAAAAAAATGTTTATGAGGCCTCTATAAACTTATTAACTACCTACATGGATTTATTACAACAGTGAACAGAACATGTTTTATAAAGGACAGGTACCTAGTTGTTGCCTGGTTATTAACCGCAATGTTAAACCAGGTGGTGCAATGTTAAACCCAACAACACGACCAACGATGCTGCGCCAGAGGGAGTTAGATGTGGAGACCCTCCACGACCAAACTCCCGACACAACAACATTTGACGCATCGTACCCGGCACACATCGCAACCCTACTGCTCAGACCCGTCCTCCGTATGGCTTCACCAGACATCATGCCGGAACACGACGAATCGCTTGGCGGCAAGGCTTTGTCTGGTGGGTGATAACTTCTGCCGGCAGCCGATGTTATAGCCTACCACCGAGAGCAAGTTGTGTTTACATAAACTAATTTTCAGGGGTTATTTTGGCTCACAGCTCCTTGGGCGTACGGCAAACTTGTACAGCACAGACCCACCTCAGACAAATTGCTTTTAATCAACGTCAGTCCTCTCTTTTGAAGAAAATTATGGTATTGAGAACATTATCTGTCGGTTTAACGTCGAGAATAATGCGCCCCATTGCAGGTTAGCAAATCTTAGATATGTTTCTCATCTGGAGCCGTGATATAACCAGCATGCGTTGCGACAATCCCCGCAGATGGCGGGACGAGCAGCAGAAATCCACAATCAGCACCCTAATGACGTAACACACTATGTATTACTATCAGTTGGAATAATTTCGAAGCATATTGCTTAATCCATTGCTCCATATGTTCTATAAATGTGTCTGCTCAACAACGTAAGTAGCGCAATGAATGTTGTTGAACTGTCAAAATGAAACCTGTTGCTACTGAGAGTGCGTTACGCAATTTACCTGCTGGGGTCCACTTTAAACCGAGATACAAAGAGCTGGAAGTCAAAGGGCGTTTACCCAGCAATGGGTTTTTTAAATGTTATAAACTAGTGCTTAACCGCAATCTCGCCTGATGGTAAGCAGTGATTGGGTACGCCATAATAGCGGCGGAAAGTCCCCTCTTTGAGGAGGCGCCAAGGCGCCCTCACCTTCCGCCTGACGCAGATCCTCACTGCACACGATTGTTTTGGGAGGCGGGAGTAAACGCCAGGGTGTCACCATTGTATGAATCGCCCTAAGAACACGGTGGAGGTCTGCCCGGCTTGGGTAGAGCACCGCCGTGTCCTCGTAGCGGCGATCTTTCGCGTCTCACCCTGGTCCAAGCCATGGTCCGGAGCGAGAGTGCATGGCAGGCCGTCACCTCCTTCTGCGAAGCAGTAATGCTAGCAAAGGGGGAGGTGGAGCGCGTGAGGCAGCGGGAATCCCAGCGCCCTCACGCCACTAGCCGCTGCAGGAGACGTCCTGGTCGGGAGACAACATCGAGCTCCCAGCCACCGTAGGCGTGGGCCTGCGGTTTACCAGCTCGTCACCTGGTAAGGACCAGGGCCGAATCGACGGCGCGTTGTGTTTCACGCACGCCTCAAAGGGATGTCAGCGCATCGTAACGGAGTCCACGAAGACCGATGCCTCCTGGGTCAGGGTTGCGGGTTGGTTAAAAAAGAAACCGTGGCCCTGGCGCATAGGCAAGTGAAGAAACGTTTGGATGGGTGGGTTTTAGTCAGTAAATGTCAGACACGCCCTTCAGCTCCGCCCAGAGCGGGAGGGGTCATTTGATGATTTCCCATCCCAAACTAAAAAAAGTGGTACGCAGTGATGCCTTCGGTGATGGTAAAGCGCTCTAGTTTATTAAGAGCCTATTCACTCTAGTCTTGAAGATACTTAAATTTTAGTCAGATGGAAAGATCACCACTGGAAAATTGCTCCAGTCCTTCGATGTACGCGGTATATAAGACGTAGAAGTAGTGGTACCAACAACGTAAGGAGTGGATAATCATCGTACGACGCGTTATCTGATGATGGACCGGAGATGACCAAATTAAGTCAAAATGCATTTCCCGCGGGATGATGCAGTAACAGTAATTTATAGTGATGGGCCAAGACAAGTATGAGTTTTTATTGTAGGTACACATTTAGCCAAAATTATTAGTATGTATTTGATTGAATTTTTATATGCAAGTAAGGAAAGTCATTATACGCAGTTGATGAATTATTTGTATAAATAAAACAAGATCAGTAATTTTAAACGTTCTTTTTATTGTTTCCTATTTAAATAATATTTTTACAAAACTCTAAACATCAATATGTTTTACAAATATTAACGCTTGTAGCGTTTATGATAGTTTCGCAATAAATGAAATAAAGCCAGGCTTGCCACTAATTAGTATAATAATAGTAAATCTATTCAAAATTGAGATAACGTAGTAACGACTTTACCATAGAAACGCACCATCTTGATTTTTCTGTCAGAAATAAGAAAAAGGCTCTGTTTTTGTGGTAAAATTGTAGGAATTTATTATATAATAAAAACCATTTCAGCAGACTTTTTGAGTTATGATTTAGATTTGTTACTCTTTACTTTAAAATATTACACAAGAAATAAATAAAAAGAAATTAAAATTAATCGATACTTTTTATTTTATTTTATTTAAATATTAAAAAAAACTATTAGTTATTGTACTCAAAATTAACCATTTCAACACGACCAAAAAAAATATAAGAAATATTTTTAAGTAAAGAGATTTTTATATTATTTAGCAATAAAGTTAGGCAGGTAGGTACATAATATTTCGTGTAAAGCTTCATGAATGAAAATACCCTAGTATTTGACAAAAAAAAAACTAATTAGTCCGTCAGTCAGATTGCCAAAAAATACTAGACACGATTTTTTTCTTTTTGACGGACTAATTAGTTTTTTTAGTCAAATATCCTATAGTAGATTGTTTAGCCTGATAGCCGTAAACCAAGAAAGCCACTTTCTTATGTAATTTTTATTGTAGTTTTTAACAGCGCCTATTAAAAAAAATCGCAAAAGACAGTGCCTCTAATTATTCATGTGCTGTGAGAAAAAAAAGAACACAAAAATACTTTTTCGTCTCTTGAGTTCTTCAACCGAAAATTAAATAAATAAATATATACGGACTAATCACACAGATTGAGCTAGCCCCAAAGTAAGTTCGAGACTTGTGTTATGGGACACTAACTCAACGATACTATATTTATAATAGATACATATATAGATAAACATCCAAGACCCAGGTCAATCAGGAAAACATTTCCATCATGACCTGGCCGGGGATCGAACCCGAGGCCTCCATGTCGCAGGCAGGCGTGTTCACCACTGCGCCACGGAAGACGGCAAAATACATATTTTTGTAACTCAAAAATATATAAAAAAACCTCATAAACGAACAACATTTGTTCATATTTTAAGCTGATACAAATGTGATGTGGTATTGCACTATAGAAAAAATACTAAAACTAAAAAAAGCTAAAAATATTTCTAAAATACATCGATGTATGGATGATATGAGCAAAAAGGGATATTAAATATGATATATACGTTAAGCAAATATTAATTCTACATTTATTTTAAACGGACATTTATATAGAAAAAAATCTCATACACTTTTAGTGGAAAGTAATAATAGCCAATCCTAAAGATACTGTGGGCATTATTAATTAAATCACATTTAATTATTATTTAATATGTTTCCTATATTAAAATCTTAAATTTACGAGAAAATAATACTTTACAAAAGATATCAAGTAATTCAGTATAAAAAATAATAATTAAAATAAACAGCGATGTACTTTTATTAAATATCGAATTAAAATAATTTGGATTTGTGCGGAATAACTTAAAATCGTAAAAAAATTGCATCGCTCCCAATCAATAAACGTTTTCTTGTTAATCGTCAGGTTATTAAAAATGCTGATTTTCATCAATCACGTAGATTTGAAGAAAAAAGAGGAATAATTCTGTATTTGGTTGAAAATCAATATGGCGTCAATTTGACCAATTTTCTATTTATTTTTGATGACAAAAATCAACAATAAATTATTTTATCATTGATAAGTTCATTAAATAAATTAACAATTAATTATTTACTGCTTTTTTTTCTAAATGAGGTTTCTTGTTAATAATCAAATTGTTGACTACTTATCGACTAACAAGAATTCACTACCGACTACACCTAAATGCATTTAGACAAACATATACATTTTTATTTCATTTTAATCTTCAGAGATTTTACCAATTATTTTTTTGGTATTTTAACATTGCTATTTCTTTTTTTGTTATTTTTAAGAAGCTATTTTTTGATTCCCAAATACAGAAATACCTCGAAGATGTTACAATATCGCCGTAAAATAATGAATTCCTAATCAAAAATAATAATTTACAAATAAATTATGTACTTCTAATCCTTCTTTCAAGACTTATTGGCGAAATAAGAAGCAAAAGGAAAAATAAAAAATCTTGTATCTTTATGTTAACTGGCGATATTGTTACATCCCTAACTTTTTACAACAATATAAATAACAAAGGGACTTGTTCGAAACTATGTTACCGCGCAAATGTAAACAATTTAAGAGCCCCAGCAAATATTATGCATCACATTGCACATCACACTACTATCTGATCTTATCCACAGTCTGAGTCAACACAAATGATACGCGAACATACCCTATATTGTGTCAACATCAAACTCTAATATCTAACAATTAATATGAACACACTGCGCTGTATCCTTAATTTGTATACTGACACAAAAACCATTAACTGACAAAAAAAAGAATTTGACATTAGTTTAAAAAGTTTTTGACAGTTTTACAGGAGAGATTAACTTCACTGTCATAAAGCGAGAATGCAACACATACTAGTAATTTTTACTTACAAGTCTAGCGAACATTCTGGCCTCTGTACAGTTAAGCAACTCTTCTCATGTAATCGGGGTCTACCTCGACGTGTTAATGGTTTTTGTATAGCAACAAAAGACTAGTCTATCTCAAACAAACACGGTTATATCACAAATCGAAGTCGACAGTGTCGTTAAAAATCGTTGTCGCTAGAAGCGTCATACGTCTCGCAGATCTGGTCCGGGGGCAGGGGGCGAAGCCCTGGATATGCCATCACCGGGCCATGGAAGGATTGTGAGCGGAGCACGCTAGAGGGAATAAAAACAATTGTTATAACTTGATCAGTATTAGTTGTTTTTTTTGTATTAGAACAGTGTTAAAGCGTGGTCATATGTTTTTTATTTTTTTTACAGTATTTAATGTCTTTTTGAATTGTTTTTTTTTTTTTTTAATTTTGCGGTTGTGAGTGGGGTGGCTTATAAATTATGCTATTGCACACCACTACAGGCAAAAGAGTAACTCTACAAAACTCAAAAGTAATGTTTAAATATATTATCGAGCACAAAAAATTAAAAGTAAATTCTGACACACATAATATATTGCATTATCACTTTGGAAATAAACATTTAGTTGGAGATAAGTTACGTAGGTTCAAACACACACTAATAAAGTAAAAAAGATTTTTTTAATATACAGGTAGGTACTAAGGTGCATAACCCAGAACCACACTTATTAAGCGTTATAATAATTGCCAGGAAATAAAAACTATAATTACACATTGTACCAAAGAGTTCTTGTATTAAATATACATCTTCTAAGGAGCCAATAAGAATTTCTGTGGACCAAGCGTTAGAAAAGCAGACATCTTGATTATTCATACAAAATAAGTACATAGATATAAAATATAAATCTTTTTATTGAGTATAATAAAAACAAAAAGCATCTTCAAAAATACAGACATGAGAAACCAAGAGTTTTAGCAGCATAGTCGTGTCAAGCTCTTGAAGCAAAAAAAAATATACACCAAGTGCCAATAATTTTGACAGCTGCCAATTAGAAAATCCATGGTCGCCACAGCTGTCAGTTTTGACATTTGACTAACCTTACACGTCAAGATGGCGGCCATCATGTCACTTACACGGAATTGCATGCATTTTGAGATTTGTCACGCTCTAAAATAAATTACGTTTTAATATTATTTTACCTTACTTAAAAATTAAATGAAATTAAAAGTAAAAAAAATATATATTTATAACTAAAAGATACTTTACAAAAACAAAAGGTTATATTAGATAGGGCAAACAAAAAATATGTTGAAAACTTTTATAATCCCTTACTTGGAGCCCCCTTTTCAAAAAATAAAAATCACTTCCATTATATTCTGTTATGGAATGTTAACTTAACCCAAATACCAGTTGTTTAGTAACTGTTAACCCTGGGTACTTATATTACCAGTTTTTTTTTTTTTTTGTTATACACGTATCTATCGTTAGTCAACCATTTTGTTAAAATCACGGTTGCAACCATACTTTTTTTCACAACTTATATACCTGTTATTCAAATCTACGTCAACTTTTTCTACTGAGCCATTAATGACGAAAGTAATTACCTCATACAGCCTACCACAGATTAGCAAATTTGTACAAGCAAAGTTATCTTACCTAGCGGTCTTTGACGGCGTCTTGTTAGACTTTCCGAGAGCAGCCGCCTTCCTCGGGTCGTACGAAGCCCTTCGCTTCCACTTCTCTAATTCTTGTTTCTTTTGTTCTGTAAAATTACGTAAGAATCGATTCAAGTAACTGTAACGCCAGTAATCTTGGCAAAAGACATCAAAAATTATAGTGGCAGTTACCAATAACTTTAAATGACTAGAAAAAACAAAAATATTAATTTCTTATTCATATATTTATTCGGGCTATGTCACACTCGTAACTTTAAAAGACAAAATTAGCAAAAATAGTGGACCAGTAATAGTGCCTTGGGGCATCTCTAAGCAAATCAATCATTTCTACTTTGGTCTTCACTATCTTTTTAGATTTGTAATCGTAATGATGGTTATTACTACAAAAGAACAATGTAGTGATCAGAGTAATAGCTCAGATCACTTCATTGGTATGCAACTTCAATAACCCTTCAAATAAGCTATGTTTAACAGTATCAAATGCTTTACTTAAGTAACATTTGGCAACATAGTTGGAATGACATTTGTAGTTCATTTTAGAAGGCTAAACGATTTTTGGCTGTTAAAACCAGCGGAAAAAATGAAGCGGGCTGCTTTTTTATGAATTGAATAATTGACACTGAGCTTACCCATTTCATAATGCTGAGCACTGCCCTTGCTGACTGCAGCCTTGTCGGTGTTCAGTACGCCTACATAAGTCTTGCTCGGGTCCCGTCTGAGGAAGTTCTTCGGGGACTGTTCGTTCTTGTACTTGGAGATATCCATGTACCGCGGCTGAATCGTCGGCTTGCGCTGGCTTATAGAGGTCGTTGACGATGACATGGAGTAGTCACCGCTGTACCTGGAATAAAGAGGATTGGGAGGTGTGAGTTCTGGCATGTTATTTAAAAACTAGCATATATGAGATTTACGAGGAAGAGAGAGGTACGAAAAAGTGTTATACGACCCAAAACTTTAATCTTATGCATTTCAACCTCAGATGACTATTTGGTACCATGGGTTGTTTTAAATAATTGAATCTCCTTTATTCTACAATATCATTTACATCTAATATTTTGGAACATTTATGCTTATGTATCATTTCATAACAGTGGCTCATTGAGGACTCAATGAGGATGTTTCTCACCAAATATGCAGTCATTTTTGTTAAAGGCGCAACACTTTTCCTCTTTATACGTTCACTAGATGACACTAAATTTTATAATCATGCTGAGTAGAAACAGCCCAATCTGTGGCCAAAGAAACCGTGAGACGGCAAATATATAGAAGAATATGACAGAAGTTAAGATTAAAGAGGACTTAAAAATTAATATTCTGGTAGCTTCTGCACACTATAGCAGCTTTGGTGCTTTAATCAAGTAATTTATTCAAATTAGGCTTTAGGCTGAGAACCAGCACTTTTTCGAAAGTCAAAATTATCTAAGACAGTCCCCCTAAAACGCCCACTCTTCGCCACTTCTTAAAGTTTATTTTTAACTAGCTTTCCGCCCGCGTGGAATTCGGTTATATCTCGCTTTTTAGATTTCACTCGGGAATATCAAAGTTTTCCGGGATAAAAAGTACCCTATTATTTAATCCGGATTACTAACTTTACGTCTGCAAAATTTGCAATCGGTTCAGTAGTTACGGTGTGAAAGCGGAACAAACAAAAAAACAAACAAACTCACTTTCCGATTTATAATATTAGTACACATAAACTAACCTCTGTTTAGCCTGCACAGGCGCACTCCTCTTCCCCCCCTGATGCCTCATCACAACAGGAGCACTCTCCGTACCACTCTCCCCTTCCGTATCACTAGTGCCCGTAGTCAACGAATTCTTCTCATGACTAAATATAGACGAATTCCTAGGGCTACTACCATTCGTTGTAGAATTAGTATCACTATCGAGAATAAACGTCTTTCGCTTGTCTGTGACCGAATCCTCTCTTGTCTTTGTCAGGAAGTCTATATTCTCTTTGGTTGGAGTTATGTCGTCTATGATGAAGGTTTTCCGTTTGTCCGCGTCTCTGGCTTCGCGGCGTTTCTTGTCGTGTGTTAATTGGTTGACCTGTAGAGCATGATTTAAGGCTGTTAATTGATATGGAATAAAATATTTTGCTTCCATAGGTATGTCTTAAATGACATGGACTCCAAAAAGAAGGTTTGAACGGTAACAGTTTCCTGTCCATTTACTTACTATGGGCATCAGAACGCTTTTATTTAAATATTATTGTATTGCGTTCACCAATCTATCAAACGAACGTGAACAATTAACCGACAGTGTACCGAAACTGTTGTTCACAAACCAAACTAATTTTAAGTTCAGTGCATATCTTTCTTTATATTTGATTAAGAAAAGGACAGAAGATAACATACGAACATCTAGTGGCAGTAGTTACGGGTTGTTGGAGCCCTCAAAAGGACAGAAGATAACATACGAACATCTAGTGGCAGTCGTTACGGGTTGTTGGAGCCCTCAAAAGGACAGAAGATAACATACGAACATCTAGTGGCAGTCGTTACGGGTTGTTGGAGCCCTCAAAAGGACTGAAGATAACATACGAACATCTAGTGGCAGTAGTTACGGGTTGTTGGAGCCCTCAAAAGGACAGAAGATAACATACGAACATCTAGTGGCAGTCGTTACGGGTTGTTGGAGCCCTCAAAAGGACAGAAGATAACATACGAACATCTAGTGGCAGTCGTTACGGGTTGTTGGAGCCCTCAAAAGGACAGAAGATAACATACGAACATCTAGTGGCAGTCGTTACGGGTTGTTGGAGCCCTCAAAAGGACTGAAGATAACATACGAACATCTAGTGGCAGTAGTTACGGGTTGTTGGAGCCCTCAAAAGGACAGAAGATAACATACGAACATCTAGTGGCAGTCGTTACGGGTTGTTGGAGCCCTCAAAAGGACAGAAGATAACATACGAACATCTAGTGGCAGTCGTTACGGGTTGTTGAAGCCCTCAAAAGGACAGAAGTTAACATACGAACATCTAGTGGCAGTCGTTACGGGTTGGTTTGAGCCCTCAAAAGTCTAACAATTGGTCTAACTGCAATGCTTAGATATCGCCTTCAGGTTGTGGAGGTCAGACGGCAGTCGCTTCACGGAAAATATCAAAGTTTAGCCAAAATCAGCCGTTATACTGGTAAAGCGGACCCCAGACTCCAAAGCTGAAAAAGCTACGGATGCGACTGGGATTAACGCTGACATGACGAAGTCCATGATAGACTGGACATATTCTTGTGTTCTTTGAGTGAACTCGCAAGAGTATAATTAAATATTGTTAGTTATATTTAAGAATTAGTGTATGTATATTAAAATATTAGTGGATAACTGCACTATCGCCTTAGGGTAAAACCTGTAAGGACAGCTGTAAACTGATAAATAAATGACGAAAAACCGACCGAAATATTTTTTTTGAATTGAATGAATTAAATTAACGTGCTTTCCGAGGCACGACTAGACGACTAGTTTAGTGAACAAGGTAATCAGAACTAATTTGATAGGACTAAACTAAAATGTATCTTCTGTCCTTTTCTTAATTATGTAGAGAGAAAAAGATGCACTAAAACTTAAGTTTAGTTTGTAAACAACAACAACAAGGGCCAGTATGTTGTAAAACTTGTAATGACTATTAGGAAGACCATATCGACGCTCGAAAGGCAATCATATCTAAGCGACAAAAATTCGTAATTTGAGTGTGTATACACCATTCGAACCGGCAGATTTTTCTGCGTCGTTTGGTGTATACAGTATGTTAACTAACAGAGGGCGTTCCCGTTAACCCGAAATAGTATAGCATACATACATGCTAAAAAAAAATATTTCCATTCGAAAACAAAATGTTTTAAAATTTTTTCCAATAGGAAAATATTCAATAAAAATTTTAAATTGACATGTAAAAGAAACACACTGTACACGCGAACATGAAAGACGGCAACGTCGCAATTTATTTATACATGACGACTACTATTTTGATTTAAAACAGGAGGTTTCAAATTTATTTCCAATTAGAATTTTTTTTTATTCGGATTTTTTTATGCTTATTTTTCTATGCTGATATTTTTATTTTAATCTATTAATGATATATATTAACGAGTTTAAGGGAACGCCCTCTGTTATTTAACATACTGTGTAACTCAATTTACAAATTTTTGTCGCTTAGATATGATTGCCTTTCAAGTGTCGATATTAATCTAACAATGAGTACATTAAACAGTTGTTTTTACCTTGAAATTAGTGACATAATCCCTCGACAGCACCACATCGTTGGTCATGGCCTGTCTCCTCAAGTTGCTATAGTCTTTAGGCCTGAGATCCAATATGTCTGAATGGGTTGACGTCACCATGGGGTCTACGGGCAACGTTATCAGGAGCTGGTCATCCTCTGTCTCCTCTGAGGAGTAGTCCAGGGTTTCCAGGTCTGCTATGTTGGTGGTGTGGAACGATTGGGAGCGGTGGACGGGTGATGAGTGGCTGGAATGAAGAAATTATGATTACTGTATTGGGTTTTCAGGTTCAGAAGACATGTTATTAATATTATATTACAATGTAATTGGATATTGAGTAAAGTAAATTCAATGCAAGTCACCACCACACAGAGAAGGAAAATTCAGCAATTTATATCAAAACCTTCGCCAAACCATTTGTGAAGCGTGGTGAGTATGGCATTTACGCCTCATGTTATTGATGGAGGCCCGACCCCTTAAAGACCAGGCCCGGGTCGACGGCGCATTGTGTTGCATGCGCACCTCAAAGAGATGTCAGCACATCGTGACCTGGTCCACGAAGACCGATGCCTCCGGGTCAGAGTTGCGGGTTGGTTAAAAAAGAAACCATGGCCCTGGCGCACATGCAAGTGAAGAAACACGGATGGGTTTTAGACAGAAAAGTCTGACACGCCCTTCCGCTCCACCCAGAGCAGGAGAGGTCATTTGACGATTTCCCATCCACAACAATAAAAGTCCCGTGCCGTATAGTGGGGACGTAAATGTGACTCATGAAGAATATATTGAGTACATAGTGTCTCAAGACAAAAGTCTTCGACCAGTGTGTGTGGCCAGTGATGACTTATGGAACTGAGAAGTGGTCGCTAACAATGGGCCTTATAAGAAGGCTCAAAGTCACTCAAAGGGCAATAGAGAGGGCTATGCTTGGGGTTTCACTGCGCGATCGAATCAGGAATGAGGAGATCCGCAGAAGAACGAGAGTAACCGACATAGCCCGAAGAATGGCAACACTAAAGTGGCAGTGGGCTGGACACATTGCCCGTAGGACCGATGCCCGATGGGGCTGACGGGTTCTCGAGTGGCGACGTAGCGTGGGTAGGCCCCCGACAAGATGGACCGACGACCTGGTGAAGGTCGCGGGGAACCGCTGGATGCGGGAGGCGCAGGACCGGTCGTCGTGGAGAACCTTGGCGAAGGCCTATGTCCAGCAGTGGACGTCTTTCGGCTGAAATGATGATGATGATAGTTGAAATTGAAACTATGTACTCAATATATTCTTCATCGATTTCTGCGCGCCCCGCATCTACCTTTAAAGGAAAGGTTAATAATATTTGTAGCCCGTCAGGTAATTGTATGATATTGTTGTTATGTATAATTGTTGTATGTTGTTGTTGCATGTTGTAGTTATGTATAATTGTTGTAGGTTGTTATTGTTGTTGTGTTGTTGCTTTTCGCCTGTTAATTTAATCAGACTGATGATTTTTGAACATACTACAATCCTGCGATTGTTTATGTAAGTTTGTGCATGAATTTGTTTTATTAGATACATTTCATTAACATCAACAAATCCTAACTTCCCTAATAGTTAGGCTTACTATTTTGGCCCAAAGGAACACCGTCAAACCTCCAAGCCTTGGGAATCGATCTAGGAAAATCGAATGACTCTACTACCTCTTCACGTTTGGGATTTTAAACCTTATAATTTACCAGTTAAGACAGAATATCAAAGAAACAAATTCTCAAATAAATTAGCAGCAAGATTCTTTTTCTTCTTCTCAGCCTATAGAGGTCCAGTGCTGGACAAAGGCTTTCCCCAAAGCTTTCATTCCATTGGGGGGCATTGCCATAATCCCCACGCTTGGCAGGCGGGTTGGGGATCGCAGTAATTTGTTATTCCACAGGAGAAGCACTGCTACCCGCTTTTCTGGTGACAGTTCTCTTAGTCGCCTCTTAAGAAACCCTCGGAAGGATATGGGTTGGTACCCGGTACCATACGGGTATAGAATAGCAGCAAGATTGGATAGTTATTTACCTGGGAGAGCTGAGATCGTCCTTATTGCAATCCTGTCTCTTCGCCAGCTGCTTTCTTCTTTTATCTTCTTGTGCTGCCTTCATGGGGTCATACGACGATCGCTTCTTCCAGTTGGAGAACTCGATCTCTTTGGTGGCTAGTGCAGAAGAGGAGCGATGCTGACTTGGCTTCTTTGGACCTGGAATAGGCAGATTTAAAACATTGAGAAAATATCTTTTTGTATTTTTTTTACATTATAAACTAGTGCTTGGCCGCAATACCGCCTGATGGTAATGCAATCGCGCTAGTTTATTAAGAGCCTACTCACTCTAGCCTTGAAGATACTTAAATTGTAGTCAGACGGAAACGTCACCTTTAATCCTTCAATGAACGCGGTATAAAAGACGAAGCTAAACGCTTCGTCCGGATCGTAGTGGTGTCAACAACGTAAGGAAGGAGACTCGTCGTACGACGGGTCACCCGACAATGGAACGGAGATGACGGAATTAAGTCATGCAATTCCCGTGCACACTATCCAAAACGCATCTATAGAATACCGGACATAAACTAGTAATAATCTATGTATTTGCGTTAATAAAATAGTAGGAGTTTTAACATTAGACCTAACACTTATAAACTAGTAATAATCTAACTATGTATTTGCGATAATCAAATAGTACGAGTTTTAACATTAGACCTGACACTTATAAACTAGTAATAATCTAACTATGTATTTGCGATAATAAAATAGTACGAGTTTTAACATTAGACCTAACACTTATAATAAAATAGTACGAGTTTTAACATTAGACCTAACACTTATAATAAAATAGTAAGAGTTTTAACATTAGACCTAACACTTATAAACTACTACGAAAACTCAAAAATAAAAAAGATAGGTAATATTCCCTCTCATATAAAATCAAAGTTTTGGAAATGCTGCTTCATCCAATCTTATCTTTTCTTATCTTATGTATTTGCGATAATAAAATAGTACGAGTTTTAACATTAGACCTAACACTTATAAGCTAGTAATAATATAACTATGTATTTGCGATAATAAAATAGTACGAGTTTTAACATGAGACCTAACACTTTTAAACTAGTAATAATCTAACTATGTATTTGCGATAATAAAATAGTACGAGTCTTAACATTAGACCTAACACTTATAATAAAATAGTAAGAGTTTTAACATTAGACCTAACACTTATAATAAAATAGTACGAGTTTTAACATTAGACCTAACACTTATAAACTACTACGAAAACTCAAAAATAAAAAAGATAGGTAATATTCCCTCTCATATAAAATCAAAGTTTTGGAAATGCTACTAGGTATGTATAGACGACAGCTCATCAAGCTACTACAATCTGTCAGATTTCTGTATAAAATTTTTAACCATATCTCTAAAGCACTTCTCTATTCCGTGAGCTTGACCTGCTGTCGTCCGTACTAGCTGCGCCCCGCGATTCCACCCGCATAAGATTCGAACCCGTGTTGATAAAAGTATACGATGTGTTAATCCTAGTTAAAAACCATCTATGTGCCAAATTTCATTCTTTTTTTTATATATACAATATGTAAAGAAAACCCTGTCCGATCCGTGAAGGTATTGTTAGGTATCGATATCTGATTCTAATAATGCCCACAAAGACAGGCAAAACTTAAAAAAAATCCCCCTAAAAAAATAAATATTATTTCGCAAAAAGAGGTAACTTAATACATGTGCTGTAAGCAACCCCTTCCGCGGGCGGCGGGGGGCAGGGCACGCGGCACCTGTGACGTGGTCGCGTCGCTATGCGCTTATAATAATATCGGTGTTGTCACTTTTTTTTAAAATTACCAGATTTCGGGGAAATTGGAATTAATTCCCGGGAAAAAAGGATTATTTCAAAATTCATTAGTATTGTTACTATGATGATTATGTAAAATTTTATATTATATTTGGTCAAGTGTTTACCTAACCTTTATTATCCTTATGAGTCGGACAGGGTATTCTGTACATATTGTATATATATATACTAGCTTTCCGCCCGCGGCTTCGCCCGCGTGGAGTTCGGTTATATCGCGCTTTTTAGATTTCCCTCGGGAACATCAAATTTTTCCGGGATAAAAGGTAGCCTATGTTCTTTCTCAGGGTTTAAAGATTGTCTGTGCCAAATCTCATCAAAATCGGTTGAGAGGTTTAAGCGGGAAAGCGTAACAGACAGACAGACAGACAGACAGACAGAGTTACTTTCGCATTTATAATATTAGTATGGATTATAAACTAGCGCTTGACCGCAATCCTGCCTGATGGTAAGCAGTGACGCAATCGTTGATGGTAAAGCGCACTAGTTTATTAAGAGCCTATTCACTCTAGCCTTGAAGACACTCAAATTGTTGTCCGACGGAAACACCGCCGCTGGCAAATTGTTCCAGTCCCTCGATGTACGCGGTATAAAGGAGGAGGCGAAACGCTTCGTCCGGATCGTAGTGGTGTTAACAACGTAAGGGTGGAAACCAGCCGTACGACGGGTCGTCCATTCAAATCTATTCAGTAGTTTTTGCGTGAAAGAATAACAAACATACATCCATCCTTACAAACTTTCGATTTTGTAAATTTCTAATATTTCTACTAAAAGCAATAGTAGAAATTACTAGTTTCTACTAATAGAAATAGTAGACATTAATAGGATACTAGGAATAGGACAGGATAACAGGCTTAGTAGGTAGTTTCCTCCTTGCGAAAACGGTACAAGACATCATCGCGCAACGATATAATTCTATTTAAAATTTGAGTTAAAATAATTCTAAAATTCTAATTATTTAATTAGAATTTTAGAATTATTTTAACTCAAATTTACTATATCATATCATGTTCATTTTCTTTTTTTTTTTTTTTTTTTTTTTTTTTTATTTATTTATTTGTTGCAGTTACGAAAGAATCAAATCAACGACTTAATAAGTGTGTCACTCGAGTATTATGGAATTTTGAATCGATAATATGATGGTGTAATTGTAATCGGAATCGATTACACCATGGATTCGTTCCGGTAATCAGTTATGGCTATATGTGAATGCATATATTTTTTATCGTTGTAACACTATTCTTATTCGATTTTATCAGAGCGTTATTTAGAATCGAATCGAATGTGTCACTTATGTGGTGCTTCTTTAAAAGTAAAATAAATAAACAGTTTTAATAAAATAAAAATCTAAGAGATCAAAAAGAATCTAAAATTAAAACACAAAACATTTCCTTTTACAGAAAATGAACTAAATCCAATATAACAGAAATTAAAAGAAAGCAAAATATGTCTCCAATCAAATCAAAATTCAGCCCAAACAATCTGTCAAAATCAAAGCGTAATTTGGCGCCAAATTGCATTCCAATTCATGATGGCTGCCGTGTTGCAAGCATGACGAATCGGTAAGTACCACAGGCTAACAGACATGATTCAAGGATAACTCGATTCACTATTAGTAACGGTATATGTATGTTAAATAGAAATTATAATCTATTGTGTTCTCACTTGAGAAATTAGTCAATTAAGGTTTTGTAACTTTTAAGTTGCAACCTCCTTTAATTTTGTTTCCTTTATCTATTGTTTAAAGGGCAAAGGCAGTATTGTTATTGTGCTTTGTTGTGTAAAGAGCATTTGATAGGATGTTAGTCAATGTTAAATTTAAATGTCTTGAAATAAATTCTATGCATATTATTCACAATGAAAATGAAATGGCTTTCCGATACTGGCAACTAAGGAGTTTGTGGACTCCAATTGTAGAAATATGTAATTTCAAAAAATGTATCTATTATTCTAGGTACATTTAAATTATATGCAACGTCTACACAATGGAACCGCCATGACACTTATCTATTTACTACATAATGATACTCTGTCGTTTGAAAAGACGACTCTGCCAACGACCTATGAATTACAGCAGCTGCAGATAACTATTTACTCGATGTAATACAAAGCCATGTGGTAACATACAAAAATTGAATAGAAATAACTATTAATTTGTACAGACGACAGCACATCAAGCTACTACAATCCGTCGAATTTATTTATAAAATTTTCAACTTTATCGCTAAAGCATTAAGGCTCATGGTTGAGTGGGAATATTTGACAGTTTAGGGTTAGCTTGACCTGCTGTCGTCCATACAACGGGATTGTGATTAGCATTCATCTACATATTAATGGACATGCCTTAGAAATGAGAATTGTGGCTCTCTGAAAGAGAGGAAACGAAGTTTCGTCTACCTTTATCTCTCTCAAAATCATCAATCGTCTATGAGGAAAGAGATAGTGCTAGAACCAAAGCATATGTCATATCTCTCATTCTTTTCAAACCAAAAAAGTACTGCAGATTATACGAGTACGGCATGTCCATTAGTGTATGTCTATGCTAGCAATAAACTTTTATACTAAATCGAAATGGCCCCGATTCCCTTGTTTACAAACTAAACTAAATTTAAGTTTAGTCCATCTTATTCTTTCTATTTCATCTATACTAATATACAGTATGTTAAATAACAGAGGGCGTTCCCTTAAACTCGTTAATATATATCATTAATAGATTAAAATAAAAATATCAGCATAGAAAAATAAGCATAAAAAAATCCGAATAAAAAAAAAATTCTAATTGGAAATAAATTTGAAACCTCCTGTTTTAAATCAAAATAGTAGCGTAGTATCATAAACAAATTGCGACCTTGCCGTCTTTCAAGTTCGCGTGTACAGTGTGTTTCTTTTACATGTCAATTTAAAATTTTTATTAAATATTTTCTTATTGGAAAAATTTTAAAAACATTTTGTTTTCGAATGGAAATATTTTTTTTAGCATGTATGTATGCTATACTATTTCGGGTTAACGGGAACGCCCTCTGTTAGTTAACATACTGTATAAAGCTGAAGTTTGTTTGAACGCGCTAATCTCAGGAACTACTGGTCCGATTGGAAAAAATCTTTTAGAGTTGGATAGCGAGTTAATCTAGGAAGGCTTTAGGCTTTAAAACATCATGCCCTGATCAATAGGAGCGGAGCATATAAAAAACGTACCTATTGAAACTTCGCTGGTGAAAGCGCAAGGCGCAGCTGGTTATTTAAATATTAGTTTACTCTTGTCAAATTAGTCAGTGCCTGACATAAATTGACGTATTTTAGTAGCCATTTTTAATCATGGCTCAGCCTAAACTGTCTAGGTGGACCGATGACCTGGTGAAGAAGTGGCGGGAAGCCGATGGATGTGGGCCGCAGAAGACCGGCCTGGAAATCCTTAGGGTACGCCTTTGTCCAGCAGTGGACCTCTATAGGCTGGAGAAGAAGAAACTGTCTATGAGGTATCTTAATTTGACAGGACTAATATTTTATTTTCCATCCTTTTCTTAATAAATTAGAAAAAAAAAAGATAGACTAAACTTAAAATTAGTTTAGTTTGTAAACAAATGAATCGATGCCATTAACTATTGACAAAAACGAATGGTGCCATTCACCAATTCTATACATAGCTAATTAATTAATTGTTGCAAACCACAGAGCTGCACTAACTATAATCAGGTTAAAAATAATACTAGAGTAACAGGAAAATCCGTGTCATCAAGAACAAAATCTGTGTCAGAGAACGAAGTCTGTGCGCGGGATTGATTGAAATTGGATTACTTATGAAGAAAGTGTTTCTTTCCATTTACCCTACCATATTACACTAGTTTTCGGACAGCCTCCGTGGCGTAGCGGTAGCGGACGCGGCCGCTGCTCAGGGTGGCGCGGGTTCGATCCCCGCACAGTGCAAGTATTTGTATGCATGAATATGAATATTTGCACTGGTCTGATCGTGCCTCGGAAAGAACATTAACCCGTTGGTCCCGGTTGCCACGAACATCTAGTGGCAGTCGTTGCGTGTTGTTGGAGCCCTCAAAAGTCCAACAATTGGTCTAACTGCAATGCTTCGATGTCGCCTTCGGGTTGTGGAGGTCAGACGGCAGTCGCTTCAGGGAAAATGTCGAAGTTTAGCCATATCAGCAGTTGGACTGGTAAAGCGAACCCCAGACTCCAAAGCTGAAAAGGCTTCGGATGCGACTGGGTTTAACACTGGGATGATGATGACTAATATATTAAGCTGAAGAGTTTGTTTGTATGTTTGTTTGTTCGCGCTAATCTCGGGAATTAGTGGTCCGATTTGAAAAATTCTTTTTGCGTTGGATAGCCCATTAATCCAGGAAGGCTTTAGGCTATATAACATCACGCTGCGACCAATAGGAGCGGAGCATAACTAAACCACGCGAACGAAGTCGCTGGCGGCCGCAAGTGAAGACTATGGAAAGTGTTTCTTTCCATTTACCCTACTATATTATACTAGTTTTCGGGTAGAAAATCAGGATAAAAATCCTGTACCTTGCGTTATTCCCGGTTATAAACTATCTGTCTGGCAAATCTCATCCAAATACGTTAACTAGTTATTGCGTAATCATTCATCCATACTCTTAAACTTTCGCATTTATTGTAGGACTAGCTGTGCCACGCGGTTACACCCGCGTAAGCTTCGAATCGAAAGAGCTCAGCGGCCCTAGCCAATGTAACATCGCTTGGTAGCGAAGCGAAATCGAATACCAAGCCAACCAATGGCGGGAATGATTGACCACGTGATTTGTCGCGTCGCGTGGTCAATCGTTCCCGCCATTGGTTGGTTTGGTATTCGATTTCGCTTCGCTATGAAGCGATGTTACATTGGCTACAGGCCCTGTTGATATAAAATAAGCGCCTGTTAAAATAATGGGAGCAATATGTACGTCCGCGTTTGCTTCCGTTTTCGCAACATTTTTTGTTACTGCTCTGCACCTATTGGCTGTAGCGGGATGTTTTATAGCCTATGGCCTTTCTCAGGCTCTAGACTATCTGTGTACCAAATTTCATTACAATCTGTTCAGTGATTTTGACGTGAAAGCCGGACAGACAGACAGAGATACTTTCGCATTTATAATACACTAGCGGCCGCCAGCGACTTCGTTCGCGTGAAGTTAGTTATGCTCCGCTCCTATTGGTCGCAGCGTGATGTTATTAGCCTAAAGCCTTCCTGGATTAATGGGATGTCCAACGCAAAAATAATTTTTCAAATCGGACCAATAGTTCCCGAGATTAGCGCGAACAAACAAACAAACACACAAACAAACTCTTCAGCTTTATATATTAGTATAGATATTAATATGGATTGTGTATTCTTCTTCAGCCTAGAGAAGACCACTGCTGTACAAGAACTCCCCACTCTCCCACGCTTGGAAGACGGGTTGGAGATCGCAGTAATTTGGTATTCCACAGGAGAAGCGCTCCTGCCCACTTCCACAGTTGTTCCCGTACAGTTGCAGTTGTTTATTTGGTAATAATAGTGTTGCAGGAATAACATAGGATCCTTTTTATCTCGATGTTCCAGCGGAATCTGAACTTACGTGAAACTGCGGGGCACAGCTAGTCAAGTTTAAATTGACCCTAATTTCGTAACATATTCACTACCAATTCTAAAATGAATAATTTTGAAAGATGTCGCTAATCCCTTGCTCGATATGTTCTAAAATGTGTCGACGAAACAACGTAAATAACGCAATGAATGTTGTTGAACTGTCATAATGAAACCGATTGCTACTGACAGTGTAATACGCAATTAACCTACAGGCTGTACAGCATTATCCTTTAACTTGGAAATACTATTGTCATTAATTGTCTAATTCTTCGAAAATGTATCAGTGGTAGGCCACAACATCGGCTGCCGGCAGACGTTACCACCCACCAGACAAAGTCTTGCCGCCAAGCGATTCGTCGTGTTCCGGCATGATGTCTGGTGAAGCCGTACGGAGGACGGGTCTGAGCAGTTGTGTTGCGATGTGTACCGGGTGTGAGACGAGGCGTTTCGCCTCCTCCTTTATACCGCGTACATCGAGGGACTGGAACAATTTGCCAGCGGTGGTGTTTCCGTCGGACTACAATTTCAGTGTCTTCAAGGCTACAGTGAATAGGCTCTTAATAAACCAGCGCGCTTTACCATCAACGATTGCATCACTGCTTACCATCAGGCGGGATTGCGGCCAAGCACTAGTTTATAAATATATTTTATATAAATACTAGCTTTCCGCCCGCGGCTTCGCCCGCGTGGAGTTCGGTTATATCGCGCTTTTTAGATTTCCCTCGGGAACATCAAATTTTTCCGGGATAAAAGGTAGCATATATTATACATACAAACCTTCCTTAAGAATCACTCTATCTATTAAAAAAAACCGCGTCAAAATCCGTTGCGTAGTTTTAAAGATCTAAGCATACATACGGACATACAGCGAAAGCGACTTTGTTTTATACTATGTATTGATATATTTGTCGTCCTCCGTGGCGCAGCGGTCAACACGCCTGCCTGCGACGTGGAGGCCCCGGGTACGATCCCCGGCCAGGTCATGATGGGAAACGATCTTTTCCTGATTGGTCTAGGTCTTGGATGTTTATCTATATATGTATCTATTATAAATATAGTATCGTTGAGTTAGTATCCCATAACACAAGTCTCGAACTTACTTTGGGGCTAGCTCAATCTGTGTGATTTGTCCGTATATATTTATTTGTTAAAAAAAAAACTGTACTACAGGTGAACAAGTACGAAGAGAATACGCGGCTTTTTCAAACTGAATATTCTGTCACTTCGGCATTCGACGATCAACAGTCAACACGCTACTTTCAAATCGGTAATAATCTTACCTAATCAATCTATCATTGTCATCGAGCCGTAACCTACTTTCAAACAATAGATGTAGCACTAACCTTTATCTAGATGTTTTTGAGGCTGGACTTCCCGCGTCGAAGACCTAGATTTAGTCAACCTGTTCAACGTTGTCTGTCTCGGCTCAGCTGACCGCCTGCTCTGGTGATTGGCCGGTTTCACTCTCTCCTCTCTCAGGACTGGCTGCTCAGACACCCTCGGACTCATCAAGCGTTCCTTATTGGTCACCCTAACCGAATTCCTTGTCAGCCCCGGCCCAAACTTCCTATGCATTTCGGGAGTATTAGGACATCTTCTTGGAGAATTGGCGGGAGCTATCGATTTGAAATCGGGAGAATCGATTCTGCCCCTATTTATTATCTGTCTCTTATACCTAGATTCTTGAGATTTATCGTAAGACCCGTTATCTGACTCATCCGAATAATCTTTATAATCTTCGGAATGACCACTCGATCTTCTCGATGTTAATCTAGGATCGATATAATTGTTGTTCTTATTAACAGTATTGAACGAACTCGATCTTTTGATTGACGATCCGAAACCAACGTTATTCGATTTGTACTTGAGTCCGTCGCTCATAACTCTCTGGTGAGTTTTCTTGTCTCCTAGACAACGCGTTGGTTCAATACGAGAATATTTAGAGTCTATAGCGTTGTTTTTCAAGACAGTCTTCAGGCTTACTGTGGGGTTGGCGTTGCATACGTCATTCGCTTGACTTTCGAACGCTCGGTTCCGCGTGTGTGTCTTTCTGTGAGGCGACAAAATTGCTTCTACATTATAAGGAGGCCTGTTCGACAGTGTTTTGTCATCAGAACTGTTACTTAACAACCCCTTATCAGAAGACGGACTGTTCATGTTCAAATCATGTCTTCTATCCGTGTCTAAGGATCTTGACGCGGAATTCAATAGAACCTTAGTGCCGGGGACTTTGGTGGAGCCAGTGATGACGTAATGGCCAGGACTTCTTAAAGGACTGCCGTCATTCGAGTGATCTTTCCTCCTGAGTCGGTAGTTAAGTGAATTGGAGCGACTTAATTGTGAAACAGGGAGACGGGATATCGCAGTTTTCTCGCTGATGAGACTGGATGTAAGTGTGCAGGGAATGACACTGATGTTGTTCGTTCTTGAAGACTGGAGCTTGGCTTGAAGGTTAGTGATTGCATGTTGCGTCTTTTGGAGATATGTTTCCGTGTCTTGAGCGGGAATGAGGTCCTGTAACAAGAGAAAGATGGCGTTAAAATAATGTCTTTATGTTACATAAAATATGTTACATAAAATATGAACATAAAATATTAGATTACCGCATGTCGTGGTGGCCTAGTGGTTAAAACAGATCAGGCAAGTACCAATGTAACTTTTCTAAGTTATATGTACTTTCTAAGTATATCTTGGACACCAATGACTGATTAAAAGGTGAAGGAAAACATCTTGAGGAAACCTGGACTTTAAGTCTGAAATCGCCAACCCGCATTGAGCAAGCGTGGTGATTACGCTCAATTCTTCTCTGTATGAGAGGAAGACCTGTGCCCGGCAGTGGGACGATAAAAAGGTTGATGATGTTGATGATGATGATTTTGACGTCCTCCGTGGCGCAGCGGTCAACACGCTTGCCTACGACGTGGAGGCCCCGGGTTCAATCCCCGGCCAGGTCATGATGGAAAACGATCTTTTCCTGATTGGCCTGGGTCTTGGATGTTTATCTATACATGTATTAATTATAAATACAGTATCGTTGAGTTAGGATCCCATAACACAAGTCTCGAACATACTTTGAGGCTAGCTCAATCTGTGTGATTTGTCCGTATATATTTATATTACCACATTATGGAGCATTATTTGACTGATAGATATTATTCAATGAATGTACATATATTATGTCGCACATTTCTTAAAAAACATAAGACGATTTTTTTTTACTGTAGACCAAGAACTAGAAAGCATTTGATAAATGAATTATGTGTGTTAAAAAGATGATACAGGATAATAATGTTAAGTGTCAACGTTATTCGAATCTATAGGATGCATTTCGGGGAGTGTGCGAGGGAATTGCATGATTTAATTCCCCCATCTCCGTTCCACCAGCGGACGACCCGTCGTACGGCTGGTTTCCACCTTTACGTTGTTAACACCACTACGATCCGGACGAAGCGCTTCGCCTCCTCCTTTATACCGCGTACATCGAGGGACTGGAACAATTTGCCAGCGGCGGTGTTTCCGTCGGACTACAATTTGAGTGTCTTCAAGGCTAGAGTGAATAGGCTCTTAATAAACTAGTGCGCTTTACCATCGACGATTGCGTCACTGCTTACCATCAGGCAGGATTGCGGTCAAGCGCTGGTTTATAGTGTGTAAAAAAAAAAAAAGAATACTTGCGAATACAACGCGCAACTTTCGCCATATTAAGCCAAATAAAGCCATTGGTTTAATTAATGTATTATGCAGGTGACCTTGACAAACCCACGCGGCCACGGCAGAAATTCCATGGGTATGTGCAATGCCTTCAAAAACACCCGTAGGTTTCGACATAACTCAATTTTTATTAGACTCCCAAGGAGTTGGAGGTATGTAGGCGATGAGATAGGTATGTGAGGCCTAGGTGTAAATCTTCCTTCTAAGAAAAAAAAAAACAACAGAAGAAGATATCTAAAATTAAGAATGAGGCCCAGGGCCACATAAGAAGAAGTAGAAGAACCATATACATATAAAAAATAGAATAATTGCTTGTTTATTTCGAATTTTCTTGTTGGGATGCGAAATCATCAAATGACTTCTCCCGCTTTGGGCGGAGCGGAAGGGCCACGAGGACACGACGGTGCTTTACCCAAGCCGGACAGACCTCCACCGTATGCACCACCGTGTCCACAGAGCGATCCATACAATGGAACTTATTATTTTTATAATTTAAAATATCAAAATTTATAGGAAAGTTATACCTACGCTTTCTTTTTGTCAAAAGTCGTCTGAACATCGCGGTAAAAATGGGTTATTTTTATCATTAAGTTTTGGAAAAAATCAAATGATATAGGCACGTATAATTATAGAAACAAAACCATTGCTCTAAAAGCGTTAAGCATTATACACGAAGAAAACAGCGGAATACGTTTATAATAGAGATAGCATCACTAGAGTCCCCTCTTAATATTTACAACTAGCGGCCTCCAGCGACTTTGTTCGCGTTATGCTCCGCTCCTAATAATCGCAGCGTGATGTTATATAGCCTAAAGCCTTCCTGGATTAATGCGCTATCCAATGCAAAAAGAATTTTTCAATTCGACCAGTAGTTCCTGAGATTAGCGCGTTCAAACAAGCAAACTCATCATCATCATCCTAGCGTTAATCCCAGTCGCATCCGAAGCCTTTTCAGCTTTGGAGTCTGGAGTCCAACTGCTAATATGGCTAAACTTCGACATTTTCCGTGAAGCGACTGCCGTCTGACCTCCACAACCCGAAGGCGACATCGAAGCATTGCAGTTAGACCAATTGTTGGACTTTTGAAGGCTCCAACAACCCGTAACGACTGCCACTAGATGTTCGTATGGCAACCGGGACCAACGGCTTATCGTGCTTTCCGAGGCACGACCAGACCAGTGCAAATATTCATATTCATGCATACAAATACTTGCACTATGCGGGGATCGAACCCGCGCCACCTTGCACAGCGGCCGCGTCCGCTACCGCTACGCCACGGAGGCTGTCAGGCCCTTAAAGCAAACATACAAACAAACTCTTCAGCTTTATATGTTAGTATAGATATTAATGAAAATCATCATTCACAGATTCCATTCATCTTTTCTTTGGTTTTCCCCCACTTTTATAGCCATTGACATTTGTATGAATGTCAAAACTCGACTCACGATATTTTCCTCGTTTCTCCGTAACATACACTGCATTTCTCGGTAATGTGAACGATATTATACATAATTATACAATACGTAAAGAAAACCCTGTCCGACCAATAAGGATAATAAAGGTTAGGTAAACAACATTGATATAATATTAAACTAAGGTAGATAAGTCACTAGCGCATTGAACTTGAAGCGTGCAAAAGATTATAATTCTAATCTCTTGTCTTAGTCACTCTCGATACACTCGTAAAAACAAACGACAAACACTAACAGCGCAAATGACAAACACAAGCCATCTTTTTCTTCTCTATGCTTTAGATTGCGCCCCATCTCACTCACACTGTACCAACGTGTGAAATGTACGCAGAATAAAAATTTGCATGTGTATGCTGCTGCTCCGATCGGCACATTTATTTCGGTTAATTTGTTAGAGCGAGCATATCATATCTGTTTAATATTATATCAATGGTAAAGACATGACCAAATAAAAAATGTAATTTTACATAATCATCATAGTAACAATACTAATGCATTTTGAAATAATCTTTTTATTCCGCGAATTAATTCCAACTTATCCAAAATTTGGTATTTTTTTTTAAAGTGACAATACCATTTCTGACGGTACTATTATGAGCGAATAACGACGCGTGCCGCGTGTCCAGCGCCCCTTCGCTCGCGCATGTATTGCCTACCGCACATGTATTAAGTTACCTCTTTTTGCGAAATAATATTTATTTTTTAGGGTCATTTTATTTTTAATTTTAACCCGTGTTTGTAGGCATTAGTAGAATCAGTTATCGATACCTAACAATACCTTCACGGATCGGACAGGGTTTACATATTGTATAACATTATAATGTTATCATAAACTTGATAACAACAATAAAAGAAAAAGCGTGACAACACGGAGTGTCATTTTTCCGCATGTCATATTTAGAAATTGCTGTCAAGATGACAATAGCCATCGGATTTAAACCGCAGTAAGATATGGCCACTGAACAATAGATGCGTTTGAATTATTATCGCTAAAAGACCCATTGTTTGAGTACAATGTTAAGATATCGCTGGGAAAGATTAGGCAAATATCGCAGACGCGATATATTTTTATTGTTGTTTTTGCCTTAGAGAGGATGTGACTTTTTTGACGTTTAGATCGTTTAATAAGACGGTTGCGTGTTTAATTACGTCGTTTGGGTCACCAGTTCCGTTGAGGGTTAGTACGGGTGAATGTTAACCGAAAGTCAATGACTTACTGCACATCATATACATATATTTTTTCTTTATACGAAACCTGAATACAGTTTTTTCAGAATAAGCAACTGAATCGATTTCAATCATTTTATACCATGTTATATTCTTTTCCAAATACATTTAGGAATTTATGCTGTGTGGTTACCGAGCGCGCCACGCAGCTTACGGTAGATCATCGCCCGCACAACAGCAGACACCAGAGCCACCACCGCTAGCCCACCCGAGCGGAGCGGGGACCATATTTTTGTTGGGACAGCCAAGTAGGATAACAAGCTCATAACTTTGTGGTTTTTCATGAGATCTTTTTGAAATTCTGTACATAGATTATTTACTTAAAAATACTGGACACGTGTTTCGGGTTTCGCATACGCCACATGATAAATTCAGAATTGAATATTCATAAACATAGGTTTATTTTAGAAAGAAGAACCAAAGAAAAGCAGTGAACATTGAACATATAAAAAAAAAATAATGTACTATAAAGGGTGTATCTGACATCGACGCACAAACGAGTACCATGGATCCAGTACATGATTCTGAACCCCCAGTGGTGGAATTTTACGTCGGCTATTTCATGATTAAAAAAAAATATATGTAGTTTTTTTTTCACTTCATACCGTTCACAATTGCTATACTTTTATAACCCAATAATATTTTAAAGTAAAAATTAAATAATTCGCTAATTACATAAAAAAAGCGCAATGAAAACAAAACCCGAAAAACTATCTTATCAGCTGATTTAATAGAGTTCACATCAGGGATCAACGTCATACCTACAAACCCGCACGGCGGCACGCTTGCAACGTTCAAAAGCCAAGCTGACATTTTTTTTTTAAACAGTGTGTATTCTGTAACCGTTAATTAACGACATAAATGACTATCATAATTTTATTAGTGGCATGCGGTCTAGCCTTTTCGCGAAGTTTGCGTTACGATGTCAGATACACCCTGTATTATATGCATAGTCGATAAGATACAGAAAGAGTCATAAAACACAGTTATATCTGCAACAATCAACGGTATTCGTTATGTGGTATAAATACTTTAATTTTATAAAACAGGTCAAGTTTTTATTTATCTAAGTCGAGATTAGATTGTTGCCAAATGGTGTCATCTATGGTAAAATTTTGACCTACAATATAAGTTATCGAACGCGTTGTATAGTCTCATAAATGTGGAATGAATACCAAAAAAAATGTCTAAACCCATATCATCATAATAATAATATAATGATAACCATCCTTGTCGTGGTGGCCTAGTGGTTAAAACACCAGCCTCTCAAGTATGAGTGCGCGGGTTCGATTCCAGGTCAGGCAAGTACCAATGTAACTTTTCTAAAGTTATATGTACTTTCTAAGTATATCTTGGACACCAATAGGTGAAGGAAAACATCTTGAGGAAACCTGAACTTTAAACTCTGAAATCGCCAACCCGCATGGAGCAAGCGTGGTGATTACGCTCAATCCTTCTCTGTATGAGAGGAGACCTGTGCCCAGCAGTGGGACGATAAAAAGGTTGATGATGATGATGAACCATCCTTCATGATGAGAACCTTGTGAAAGCCAAGAAAGATAAACGAATCAAGTAACTTGATTTGGCTCACCAGGTTGTCGACATATGAGATGTGGATTCAGCAATCATTGAACGCATAGTTGTGACAGCCAATGGCTTAATAGCTAAGAGCCTTGATCAATACCTCAGGAGGGTCTCGTTAGGCAGCTGCCCGCCAGACACACCACCCGTCTGGTCGGAGGATTCTCCTTTTTCTATTGAGAATGAGTGAACTTTCCACCTTGTTAGGCCTCTAAATCACTGAGTTATTACTTCATTCGGGTAATCCCAACATTGGTTTGCGTGAAACAGCCTGATAAATAGTAACCGATTTGTTAATAAGAGTTTACAGAAAACTCGTAAACTATCGTAAAGGAAGTATACCCTTTTATATCATTATAAACTAGTGCTTGACCGCAATCCCGCCTGATGGTAAGCAGTGATGCAATCGTTGATGGTAGAGCGCACTAGTTATTAAGAGCCTATTCACTAAAAAAAAACTGAGTGAATACGAAGAAAGACGGCAGTTGAGCGAAGTGATGCAATGTTTATTTTGCACATATTAAACCCAATAACACGACCAACGATGCTGCGCTAGAGGAGATTGATCTGGAGACCCGCCACGAACAAACTTCCGACACAACAACATTTGGCGCATCGTACCTGGCACACATAGCAACACAGCTGCGCAGACCCGTCCTCCGTATGGCTTCACCAGATATCATGCCGGAACACGACGAATCGCTTGGTGGCAAGACTTTGTATGGTGGGAACTTATGCCGGCAGCCGATGCCCTGCTACAAATAAACTCTTGAACTTCAAGACTACACTGCGAATTCTGCAATGCGATTGTGACGTAGCGCATAGCAGCATATTAAAGACGATCTGGGGCGAATCACATGACCTACTTCATAATATGTTATTTTTGTGAGGTAGGTAGAATTGGGACGTTTTGAACGAATGGAGGTGCAGTGGCGACGCGGGACGTTTATAAAGAACTGGATTCTGACTACGACTGCCCCGTGTATATCGGAAATTATCCAATGGGAACGTAAACAAAAAGTGGTCCAAGGCGATTATCACACTGCCACTCATATTTATTTTGTTCTGGATGAGAAATCATCAAATGACCTCTTCTGCTCAGGGCGGAGCAGAAGGGCGTGTCAGATTTTTACTGACTAAAACCCATCTGTATTTCTTCACTTGCCTGTGCGCCTGGGCCACGGTTTCTTTTATAATCAACCTGCAACCCTGACCCAGGGGGCATAGGTGTTCGTGGACCCCGTCACGATGTGCTGACATCTCTTTGAGGCGCATCATCTGCTGAACTAAAAGAATGCGCTTAGAAGCATTCCAATAACACAAGAAAATTCTTGTGTTATTGTAAGCAACGCTGCGTGGTGCGTGGCAGTGTGATTATCGCGTAAGAGCCCATCCTCAGAATGCCATCTTACTTCTAGCCAAATTTTATCATAATCCGTTGAGTGGTTTATGCGTGAAGAGGTAACATACACGGTTTAAAACTCATTTATTGCGAAAATGGGTAATTCAGATTGTTTTTCATTTGATTCAGAATTAAAAATTTGTATAAGTATATGGCAGTTACGGTAAACACTGCTTGCGAAATGCAGGATCTGTGTGACGCAGTGCTCGTATAAAGTAACACAAGTAAATAATTTTGGTCTCCATACTTTTATGATCGCCTAACTCCAACTGACGGACTAAGGGACAGCGGTTTTGCACGCAAATGCTAGAGTATCTTTAGGACTAAAGATGATTGTAGCAACCGTAGGGTTTTCGTTGTTTTTTAATCATCATCATCATCTCAGCGTTAACCCCAGTCGCATCCGAAGCTTTTTCAGGTTTGGAGTCTGGGGTCCGCTTTACCATGCTGATTTTGGCTAAACTTCGATATTTTCCGTGAAGCAACTGCCGTCTGACCTCCACAACCCGAAGGCGACATCGAAGCATTGCAGTTAGACCAATTGTTGGACTTTTGAGGACTCCAACCCGTAACGACTGTCATTAGATGTTCGTATGGCAACCGGGACCAACGGCTTAACGTGCTTTCCGAAGCACGACCAGACCAGTGCAAATATAATTAAGATCGAACCAGCGCCTCCTTGCGCAGCGGCTGCGTTCGCTACCGCTACGCCACGGAGGCTGACGCTGTTCGTTGTTTCTTAATAAGAGTTCAATGATCCCAAAGAGTCAGTTATCATTACAACTCCTTGTATACAGGCCTACAGTGTGGTAATTCAAGATGAGGTAGCAACGTCGACCGTTTTAGCAACAACGCTACAAAAAACATTCCTTAAAAACCATTATTTAACTTACAGCCAAGTATTTGCATTGCACACAAGAGACAGAATAACAAATCGCGCCATACTAAAATGTGACATAAGATATAATGCAATGATTACCAATGTATCAATGAACTGGCAACCTGTAGCTGATTTACGCAAGAGCCTGATCTTCTGAACCAACATGTGCGGTTAATTACATAATCGAAATATTGACACAGTTATTATGGTAATTGTTAAAGATCGAATTGCATCCATTGTTTTTTTTTTAGCGCGCGTTTTGTGCATTGACCACAGACAAGTTTTTTTTTTTTTTATTAAAAGTAGGGGAACAAGTTAGTTATTTTCAAAAGAGAGAAGGAATTTAATAGGATCACATTTGTGGGATGGAGTGCAAAGGCAAATTTTTGTTGTTATGCAATACCAATCTTATAAAGAGGTAAAACTTTTGAAGGTTGTATATAAAATATAATCTTCGTAAATACTGACCCAATTCCGGAATTTTTTGCATTCATGGGAAGCTACAGTATTGTCCCAGCGCATCTATACTAATCTATAAAGCTGAAGAGTCAGTTTGAACGCGCTAATCTCAGGAACTACTGGTCGGATTTGAAAAATTCTTTTTGCGTTACATAGCCCATTAATCCAGGAAGACTTTAAGCTATATAACATCACGCTGCAACCAAGAGGAAGGGAGCATATACCAAAACATATCGAAACCTACGCGGGTGAAACCGCGCGGCGCAGCTAGTATTTTGTATAAAACGCGTTTGCAACAATTATAAATTGCCGAAGACCCATTAGACGAAGATATAACTATAATCCGCCTCGCGAATAAAATGAAAACGTATTTTAAAAGTGAAAGTCCGTTACGTGTTGGAATGCAACGTGCCTATACAGTATTTTATTCGTTCAGATCCATGTGATGTGTTGTAAACAGTCAAATTAAAAACTATATTTAGGTATCATAGACAATATTTTGAACCTCTTTGCTAATTCTACAATATGTTAAGAAAACCCTGTCCGACCCGTAAGGATAATAAAGGTTATGTAAACACATGACCAAATAAAATATGAAAAGTTACATAATCATCATAGTAACAATACTAGTGAATTTTGAAATAATCTTTTTTCCCCACGAATTGATTCCAACTTCCCCAAAATTTGGTAAGTTTTAAAAAGTGACAACATTATTTTAGGCGGTACAATTCTGAGCGAATAGCCCGCGCCTGTATGGTCTGCCGCACATGTTTTAAGTTACCTCTTTTTGCGAAATAATATTTATTTTTTTAGGGGGATTTTTTTTTAACTTTAGCCCGGCTTTGTAGGCATTAGTAGAATCAGTTATCGATACCTAACAATACCTTCACGGATCGGACAGGGTTTTCTTTACATATTGTATAATCAACCGGAAAATAGACAGTTATTGTCTATGACTCGGGTTACTTTCAGTAGCGTTTTCAATGGGCCCCTATTCCCTTGTTCAAAACCTAAACTAAATTTAAGTTTAGTGCATATTTTTCCTTGTATTTCGGCATTAAGAAAAGGACAGAAGATGAAATGATAGTTTAGACCTGTCAAATTAGTGCGCTCATGAAGTCTATTGACGTATTTTTGGTCGCCATGTTTGTAATTGCGTCTAAACTGTCTATGGAATATCTTAACTTGACAGGATTAAACTAAAATGTTATCTTCTATCCTTTTCGTAATAAAATAGAAAGAGAGAGATGCACTTAACTTAAAATTTGTTTAGTTTGTAAACAAGAGAATTGGCGCCAATGTCGTAATTTCTAGTCTGTTACAGAAAACAAGTTTTTAATTTCTATAGATGTCTGATTTAATTCCCCCATCTCCGTTCCACCATCGGACTACCCGTCGTATGGCGAGTTTCCACCCTTACGTTGTTAACACCACTACGATCCGGACGAAGCGTTTCGCTTCCTCTTTTATACCGCGTACATCGAGGGACTGGAACAATTTGCCGGCGACGGTTTTTCCGTCACATTACAATTTGTGTGAATAGGCTCTTAATAAACTAGCGCGCTTTACCATCAATGATCGCATCACTGCTTACCATCAGGCGGGATTGCGGTCAAGCGCTAGTTTATAATTTATAAAAAAAAAAAAACTGTCCACTGCCGGACAAAGGCCTCCCCAAGGCTTTCCGCGATGACCAGTGTTGTGCTGCCCGCATCCATCGGCTTCTTGCGACCTTCACCAGATCATCAGTCCACCTTGTTGGGGGCCCCCCTACACTACGTCTTCCAGTACGTAGGCGCCACTCCAGAACCTTACTGCCCCATCGGCCATCGGTTCTACGAGCCACTTAAGTTTAGCGACTCGAAGAGCTATGTCGTTGACTTTGGTTCTTCTGCGGATCTCCTTATTTCTGATTAGATCACGCAGAGAAACTCCGAGCAGCTCTTTCCATTGCCCTTTGTGCGCCTCTGAGTTTAGATTAGCAAAAAATAATTCTCTTCATTTAACAATTCGTATCACGTTTTATCATCAGGCTAAACGCCAACGTAAGTAGGCAAGCTGAAATTAGAGCGTCTTCAGTTACATTAGCCAGACCTAAGAATATTACCATTAGAGAATTTAATACCTACATGCTATATTCATCAACTTATATTCGACCTAATTTTATCAGCCTTGCAATTTTAAACGTATAAAGGAAATCTTATATGGGTCAAGAATAAGAGCTTAGCTTTGCTTACTTAAGCCCATGTAAGCATAAGGTTATGGAGAGATGAGGAATTGGGTGTAAAGTTCACTCATCCTTAATAGAAAAGGGAGGATCCTCCGGCTAGACGGATGTTGTGGCTGGCGGACACTTGTCCAATGGTTGACCTTGGGAAGTGGTATACAACGTGTATCATAAAGGGTATACAATATGTAAAGAAAACCCTGTCCGATCCATGAAGGTATTGTTAGGTATCGATAACTGATTCTACTAATGCCCACAAAGACAGGCAAAACTTAAAAAAAAATCCCCCTAAAAAAATAAATATTATTTCGCAAAAAGAGGTACTTAACTTATATATGGTGCGGTAAACAACCCCTTCCGCGGGCGGCGGGGGGCAGGGCACACGGCACCTGTGACGTGGTCGCGTCGCTACTCACTTATAATAATACCGGTGATGTCACTTTTTTAAAAATTACCAAATTTCGGGGAAATTGGAATTAATTCCCGGGAAAAAAGGATTATTTCAAAATCATTAGTATTGTTACTATGATGATTATGTAAAATTTTATATTATATTTGGTCAAGTGTTTACCTAACCTTTACTATCCTTACGGGTCGGACAGGGTTTTCTTAACACATTGTATACATAACAAAGGCATGGCATCTTTACATGATATCAAACGATATTGTAAGGGTTTTTAATCCTATCTCTTTATGTTAGGAAGTTATGAGGAAAAACACCGCCTGTGCTAGGCTACTATCATACTAGACGCACAAAGATATTGAAGACATTGATCGGATTTTGGCATTTTTGATTGTGACGGGTAACGAATAGTTATTAACGTATGTAGTCTGCTGCCACGTTTGTTATGATTTGATTTTAAGAAACACACGACACCAAAAATTTGGTACCAAATTTTGAGTATTTTATTTTGAGTTGAAACCCTTCTGATATCGTTTGATATCATCTAAAGATGCCCTTGGTATGTATATACCCTTTTTGTTACACGTTATAAAGACAGAAAAGAAAGAAAAAAAAAACGTTTATTCGCAGTAAACATGACGCAAAAGTTTACAAAAACACAAAAAATAAGACATAGTTGAGGGAAACATACATCACATTCATGCAAAACGGCTGTCGCTCAGCATTATGCTGCGACTCTATGCAAAACAGAGCCCAGCGCTGGTTTTCAGCGACAGCAGGGCGCATACATGTTAATTGCACGGTAAACTCTGATTGCGAGATGTAGAATTCGGGTGACGTCAGTATGACGCGTTGTTCGCATGTGGCGTTTGTAGGTAGGTACCGCTACATAACTACCCTCCGGAGACTGTTTTTTTTTTTAAGTAGGACTTATTTGTGTAACTTAGGTGAGTATACACACATGTTATGTAAGATGTTACATTAACTTAAATCACAGTCATAGTCAGAGGAGCGGCATTGGTGTAAAACTTGGTTTTTATAAAGGCTTCGTCCATCTTTTAATAAGGCTTCTGGAACCTTGTTCGTTAAAATGAAATGAGTTTAGCAATTTGAATAAGTCAATATAACTCGGGATTCAAAAATGTGTAGCTTAATCACACTATAATTTTATAACAAATTGAAATAAATCCGTCAACTATTTTTCAAGAAGAACCTGGTAAATAAAAGGGTAACAACGTCTATAAAATCCCAATGGCGCAACTCTGTTACGATATCAGCATAGAATTATGGAAAATTTCTTATGTTACATGTGCGTCCATTTTGGAAATAGCCCGTAGCATAAATAAGGGTAGGCAGGCCAAAATAATATCCGTATCACCGTAAATAATTTACAGAGATTTTTATTGCCGCCCAACTTGGGTCCATTTATTATTACTGGCGCCCAAAGTGGGACAAATAAGGGGTTCCTGGCTCGAAGGACAGGAGTGTATGATTCCTAACTTGGGCGGTCTAAACGTACACATACAATATGTAAAGAAAACCCTGTCCGACCCATAAGGATAATAAAGGTTAGGTAAACACTTGACCAAATATTGTATAAAATTTTACGTAATCATCATAGTAACAATACTAATGAATTTTAAAATAATCTTTTTTTCCCGAGAATTAATTCCAACTTCCCCGAAATTTGGTCATTTTAAAAAAAGTCACAACACCGTTTTGACGGTACGCTTATGGGATTCGACCACGCGTCGCGTGCCCTGCCCCCCGTCGCCCGCGGAAGGGTGTCCCAGCGCACATGTATTAAGTTACTTCTTTTTGCAAAATAATATTTATTTTTTTAGGGGGATTTTTTCAAAACCGGCTTTGTCGGCATTAGTAGAATCAGTTATCGATTCCTAACAATACCTTCACGGATCGGACAGGGTTTTCTTTACATATTGTATAAGACATTCAAGCAAGGGAGTCGGGGACTGCAGGTTTAGTCTTTTACAATTGTATTTAAACTCAACTGTTCCTTCTTTTGACTGAGCATACATTAACCATTCTGCGTTCAACATATATAATATAATTTGCATACCTAGTTACAAAACAACCAACCAGAAACAACGTGATTAATACATCTTAATTAATTATAAACAGTTACTCTCTTTGTTTATATCGTTCTGGTTTGGTTTCTATCTGTTTTGTGTTAAGACAATTGAGTCATACTTAAGAATGCTATAAACTAAATAAGCCTGTTTGTATGCAGGCAACTGTACGGTATGCGTAACATTTGGAATGGCTACTACGTTTCTATTTTTTTATAGCTATACTGTAGTAAACGGCCAGCCTCCGTGGCGTAGCGGTAGCGGACGCGGCCGCAGCGCAAGGTGGCGCGGGTTCGATCCCCGCACAGTGCAAGCATTTGTATGCATGAATATGAATATTTGCACTGGTCTGGTCGTGCCTCGGAAAGCACGTTAAGCCGTTGGTCCCGGTTGCCATACGAACATCTAGTGGCAGTCGTTACGGGTAGTTGGAGCCCTCAAAAGTCCAACAATTGGTCTAACTGTAATGCTTCGATGTCGCCTTCGGGTTGTGGAGGTCAGACGGCAGTTGCTTCACGGAAAATGTCGAAGTTTAGCCATATCAGCAGTTGGACTGGTAAAGCGGACCCCAGACTCCAAAGCTGAAAAAGGCTTCGGATGCGACTGGGAATTAACGCTGGGATGATGATGATGATGATGATGTAGTAAACACGGGTTGGGCTTAGCACACATGTTGAAGATAAGAGAAATCTTTTCTTAATTCTAATCTTGAAACTGAAAGGTGAAGACAACCATATTTTTTTATAATTTGGGTAATAAGGAGTGTTGAGTGAACAAGTCGTAATCGGAAATCGTAGGCTTTGAGTGTAAGTATACTTCATAATCATCAACCTTTTTATCGTCCCACTGCTGGGCACAGGTCTCCTCTCATACAGAGAAAGATTGAGCGTAATCACCACGCTTGTTCAATGCGGGTTGGCGATTTCAGACTTAAAAGTCCAGGTTTTCTCAAGATGTTTTCCTTCACCTTCAGTCATTGGTGTCCAAGATATACTTGGAAAGTACATATAGCTTTAGAAAAGTTACATTGGTACTTGCCTGACCTGGAATCGAACCCGCGCACTCATACTTGAGAGGCTGGTGTCTTGACCACTAGGCCAGTGTCTTAACTACTAGGCCACCACGACTTCAAAAATAAGTATACTTATACTTAGTTTCAAAATTTTAATTTCCTTTTTTTTTTTAAAAAAAAAGAAGGTACTCAAAAGAACTCTTAAACAAGTTGATGCTTACTGGGTCGCAGGTACGGGACGACAGCAGGTCAAGCTAACCCTAACTGTCAGATATTTCCAATCAACCTTGAGCCTTAATGCTTTAGAGATAAAGTTGAAAATCTAATAAAGAAATCTGACAGATTGTAGTAACTTGATGTGCTGTCGTCAGCTACTCAAGGTACAAAACTTTGAGTAGCTGACTATTGGCATTCGAGTTCGAGAATAAAACCACCATAATTATGTAAACAGTTGCTTGTTCCTTGAAAGTAGGCGGAGGAGTCGTTACTAAAGCTACGTTAGATTCTGCAATTACTAAACATATGCGAAAAACCTACTATTTTAGTAATATCTGCTAAATAACAGCAAATAAACCGCGATGATTCATAACTATGCCATATTAATTACTATGTCTACCTACTAACAAAAGTTTACACAATTTTTATTTTATTTATTATTAGTTTAATTCATGACCATGGATACAAGTCCTTCAGTCGAATACTTTACCTTACCGTACCTTTATTTTTTCGGGGTGGAAATCCTCATAGGATGTCCGCCGCCCTGGGATGGGCGACGGGGTCTGTCAGACTTTTACTGACTAAAACCACCCCGGTGCTTCTTCTATCACGAGCGCGCGTGGGACCGTGGGAGTCTAAATTCTTCCACGGCCCCACACTCTCGTGTTGTCCCGGTCTGTCCGGGCCTCGTCTTCTGCACGGGGTAGTGGGGTGTTAAACTACTCCGTGCATCGCCTTAGAGGCGCGCGCCGAAACTAGCGCGCACCTCCGCCTCGGGGTCCAACAAATAGGGGGCGGGGACTTCTCCATGTCTCTCGCCCCTGGACCCATTCATGGGGGGCGGAAGAGGGCGTTATCCGCCCTTCCTCGACGCCTGGTGCGTCTTCTGCAGCCCGGGAAGGGAGTTGAGATCTCCCTCTCCCGTTCCGCAGCTTCCTTCTGCGACCTTACCGTACCTAACCTATGTCTTATCCTATTAACTTAACCTAACCTACTCCTTACGTCTCCCGCGTGAACCGACCCTAGGAGGAAGATTTGTGATAAAGTCATGATGTGGCCACTATGCTGCAATATTTCAATGTTCTTTATGAATTATTTATTCACTGAATGCACTTCTTACTACATAAATCTCACGTTTTTATTTAGTAAACGACACTATAAATAATTTAAAAGTCCAAAGAAAATTGAGCGTGGCACTCAGCTTTCCCACCAAAATTCAAAAAAAAAATTATGAACACAAACAGTGTAGCCAATGAAATTAATCCTCAAACCTGTCTCATATGGCAACATTATGACTATTGTGGCA
Source organism: Sesamia nonagrioides (assembly GCA_017933935.1). Classification (NCBI taxonomy): domain Eukaryota; kingdom Metazoa; phylum Arthropoda; class Insecta; order Lepidoptera; family Noctuidae; genus Sesamia; species Sesamia nonagrioides. The sequence goes on from JADWQK010001926.1 coordinate 66,634, forward strand.
ATATGGCACGTGCCGATTTGGCGCGTTTTGGTCACATTCGTCAAGGTTGAGTGAAAGTTAAGCTGAGCGGTCATTGTCACACTAATCTAGAATCTTACTGAAATTCCAGACAAGCTGAAGTCGCGATTTCTCGATAAGTTAAGAAACAATTGAATTAGAATTGGTTGAGTTAAGAAGTTTTATTACGAGATTACGGTTTTGAGGGTAAATTGTTTGAACCGCTCTTGTCTTTATATCCAGACTTAGTATAAGTAAATCTTTCTACTAAAATTACAGTTATATCGTACACATCCTAAACGAGGCGATGTGAATTGAAAAAAAAATATATATAGTCTGTTGGAAAGCCATTTTAAAGCTTCGGTCAAATCAACGTTGCAATTTTTGGCAAAGTCCCTGTTATTTTGATCAAAAAAAGAAATGTCTATATACTAGCTAAAAGTATAGTAACCGTAAGCAAAGTTTATTATTTTTTACAGTATTAGTAACTAGCTAGATGTTCCAAAACATTACATTTGAGTAAAGTCATAACACAAATGCAATTAATGGGTAATTTGCCCCCTTGTTGTCAGGGAACCAGCTGGACAATGACGAATGTCATTACAAAATTATTTGTATATAAATTATAGTAGTATTTCTCAAAATTTTTATTTAATATGAGAGAGAATATCCGGTTTTGGTTTTGAAACTTACGGAGGTGAAACAGCGGGGCCGAGCTAGTAAGTCATAATTGGTTTAATCCTTAATAGAGTAGCTAATACAGAAAAGTAAGGCCGAGAAATAGTCTTGGTAAGGCGATCCCAGCTCAGTGCTATCGAGGTCATGTTTCAATTAAGTCTGTCTTCGCTCCGATCCGGCTTTTGGATCCTTGGGGAACCATTAAAGTAAGTTAAAAGCAGCGTACTTTTAAAGGCAGTGTTTAAACCCTAGTTTTTCTGATCAGACTGGAAGCCAGGCCAAGACTTAGCTGAGAATGGGTCAGGGTTGTGGCTTAAAAAAGAAACCGTGGCCCTGGCCTACAGGCAAGTGAAGGAAAACTGGTGGGTTTTAGTCAGTAAACCTCTCCCGACTCTTCTGACCTCTCCCGCTCCGCCCAGAGCGGGATAAGACATTTGATGATTTCTCTTATCAAACAAAAAATGGTCCAAAACGAGATTTGACTTTAGTTCTAGATTTAACCTTTGAGTCAGTATTTGTATTTCGAACTTGATTGAGGTCAAGTCATAGTTCTAAATACAAAAGTGACAACTTAGTACCGAACTGTCGTTTTTATATAAAGAACTGCATATTTATATAATGGTTAGGTTCATAATTCAATAACTATTTAGATAGTTTCAACCTGATCTAAATAAAATCCATGTTATGTAATATAAGCTAGTCTCCACAAGACAATGGCGCCGATTCTGTTGTTCACAAACTAAACTAATTTTAAGTTAAGTGCATCTTTTTCTTTCCATTTCGTTAAGAAAAGGATAGAAGATAACATTTTAGTTTAATCCTGTCAAATTAAGATACTCCATAGACATTTTTTTTTTTTTGGTTCTTTTCTTTCCGTTTCGAGCGAACGGAAAAGGCAAAGGCATAGTACGCCATACAGCCAAGTCTTAGTAATTTTTTTCTTCAGTAATTATCTATACTAACTTATCCTAATTTATCCTAACTTATCCTAGCTTGACTTAACCTAACCTAACTCCTTTCGTTTCCCGCGTTTGGACGATAAGGAGCGGTTTAGCGTAAAGACATGATGCGGCCACTATGCTACAATATTTCACTGTTCTTTTTGAATTATTCACTGAATGCACTTTTTACTACATAAATCACGCGTTTTTATTTAGTAAACGACACTATAAATAATTTTAAAAGTCCAATGAAAAATGAGCGTGACACTCATCTTGACATTCCCGCCAAACCTTCCACTCCATAGACAGCTTAGACGCGATTATAAACATGGCGACTAAAAATACGCCAGTTTACGTCAGGAGCGCACTAATTTGATAGGTCTAAACTGACACTTTATCTTCTGTCCTTTTCTTAATGAGATAGAAAAAAAAAAGATGCACATAACTTAAAATTACTTTAGTTTGTGAACAATAAAATCGGGGCCAATGTCAAAAACTTCCGTCTTTTAGTTAAAAACATTGATAAAATATTAAACTAAGGTAGATATGTCACTAGCACACTAAAAATTAAGCGTACAAAAGGAGGTAAGTCCTGTATCTCGCTTTAGTCACTCTCGATACACTTGTAAAAACAAACGACAAACACTAACAGCGCAAACGACAAACACTAGCCATCTTTTTCTTCTCTATGCTTAAGATTGTGCCCCATCTCATTCACACTGTACCAACGTCTGAAATGTACGCAGAATAAAAAATTTGCATTTGTGTGCTGTTGCTCCGATCGGCACATTTATTTTGGTTAATTTGTTAGAGCATATCATATCTGTTTAATATTATATCAATGGGTGTATAGTACATAATAAAGAGTTCTGATGGCCTAGTAACAGTTGTGGTGGCCTAGTGGTTAAAACACCAGCCTCTCAAGTATGAGTGTGCGGGTTCGATTCCAGGTCAGGCAAGTACTAATATAACTTTTCTAAGTTATATTATGTACTTTCTAAGTATATCTTGACGCCAATGACTGATTACAAGGTGAAGGAAAACATCTTGAGGAAACCTGGACTTTAAGTCTGACATCGCCAATCCGCATTGAGCAAGCGTGGTGATTACGCTCAATCCTTCTCTGTATGAGAGAAGACCTGTGCCCAGCAGTGAGACGATAAAAAGGTTGATGATGATGATGATAAAGAGTCTTTTCAATAAAAGAGTCTAATGAGTCTATTCTATTCTATAATTAACACTACTAAAAAGTTAAATGAACCGTTTGAAGCAAAATTTACGGCTTTATACTATTTCGTGAGTCAATATTTATTCAAAAATTCAATTAATTTTAAATTAATCCCATCACTACCATAATCAGAAAACTGTATTGCCAATTCGGCTTTTTATAATACATAATTATGTACAGCTAGTTTCTGCTCGCTGCTTCACCTGCTGAGGCCGCGGGAAAGTACATACTTAAATGAAAATGTAAGTTTTAAATGAACAGACAGCTGTGCTGCTGGGGAGTTTGTTTGTTCCGCCACTTCTTCTTCCCAGCACTAGGAAGTGTCGATGGGTGGATCTTTTGGGGACTGTCTTATTAACATTGACGTTCAAAAAGCGCTGATTCTCAGCCTAATTTGAATAAATGACTTTTGATTTTGATACTACCGGGGTCAAAAGTAATCCCTTGTGTTGTTATTTAGCTATCTGTGTACCAAATTACACTCAACATATTCGTAGGCAATAGGAATGTTTCCTGGGTAAAAAAAAATATTCTATTTAGTCCGTCATTCAGAATATAGAAAAATATTGGATACGTATTTTTTTATTTTTATAAAAATAAACTAGTTCTTGACTGCAATCTCGCCTGATGGTAAGCAGTGATGCAATCGTTGATGGTAAAGCGCACTAGTTTATTAAGCCTATTCACTTAAAAAACTAAGGAATAGGAAGGATGACGGCAGTTGAGCGAGGTGATGCAATGTTAAACCCAAGACCAACACGACCAAACGAAGCTGTGCTAGAGGGAGATTGATCTGGAGACTCTCCACGACCAAACTCCCGATACAACAACATTTGGCGCATCGTACCCGCCACACATCACAACACAACTGCTCAGACCCGTCCTCCGTACGGCTTCACCAGACATCATGCCGGAACACGACGAATCGCTTGGCGGTAAGACTTTGTCTGGTATATTTTGTTTTATCACATCAATAAAAATTGACAAATATAAAAGGCATCAAAGATCAGGAGTGGTGGCTGGTGACGTCACTGCTCGCTAAAAAGTGTAGCGTGCAGTGATGTCACACGAGTTTTCAATGTACTGTGTCGTCTTAATTTTTTGTTTATATGAAAAAAGAAAAAATACGTGTCTAGTATTTTTTTGGAAATCTGACTGACGGACTAATTAGTTTTTTTTAGTCAACTACCCTATTAATTATATCGATTTATTGTAGAAGAAATTAATCGACTGATTAATCGATTAATCTAGAAGAAAATCACTGTTATCTCCATCTTATAGTTCGCGGTTTACAAATAAAGCAATGAGCACAATATGATGTCATGTGCTACATCGAACATGACTCAGTGTCTGAATCACATCTCTTGACCAAAAATGGCATCTCAACTCAAGATTCTTTTGTGCTTATTTGAACTTGGCCTTCGAGGTTATGTCATCTGCTTTTGAGAGTTTTAATTATAAATAATAATACCACCTGCCGATTAAATTGCTGGCCATAAACAAGTTAGACAGCGATTCTGTTTCTATTTTTAAACATGGCGGTTGGTTTGACTTTTAATTACGCGGGAAAACGATTTTTTTTAAATTAAGAATTATAAGCCAGTGCTTGACTGCAATCCCGCCTGATAGTAAGCAGTGATGCAATCGGTGAGGGTAAAGCGCGCTAGTTTATTAAGCCTATTCACTTAAAAAAATTGTGAATAGGAAGGAAGACGGCAGTTAGGCGAGGTGATGTTAAACCCAACACGACCAACGATGCTGCTTCAGAGGGAGATTGATCTGGAGACCCTCCACGACCAAACTGCCGACATAACAACATTTGGCGCATCGTATCCGGCACACATCGCAATACAACTGCTAAGACTCATTCTCCGTACGACTTCATCAGACATCATGCCGGAACACGACGAATCGCTTGGCGGCAAGACTTTGTCTGGTGGGTGGTAACTTCTGCCGGCAGCCGACGAATCTACCGTAGTCAAAACATTTTTCATTTAACCTTGGAAGTTTCCATAAACCAGTAGCTCTTCTAACATAAAAATGTTAAACATATTGTTTTAAAAGGGACAAAGGGCCGGTAGTGGCAATGACGGGATATGACGTCAGCAGCAGGTGCAGGTAACATTAGATCGCCCCTGCGCCGTGAGATGGTCTAAGTTACTAGAAAAAGGCGTTTTAATGATAAGTTAATAGGGTATTTGACTAAAAATAAACTAATTAGTCCGTCAGATTTCTAAAAAATACTAGACACGTATTTTTTCATTTTTCATATAAACAAAAATGAAGACGACACAGTGCGTTGAAACCTCGTGTGACGTCACTGCACGCTACACTTTTTAGCGACCAGTGACGTCACCAGTCACCACTCCTGATCTTTAATGCTTTTTATATTTGTCAATTTTTATTGATTTGATAAAACAAAATATACGTATCCAATATTTTTCTATAATCTGAATGACGGACTAAATAGAATCTTGTTTTTTTACCCAGGAAACATCCCTATTATCATCTCTCTAGCCTTTTCCCACCTATATTGGGCTCGGCCTCCAGTCTAAAGGGATTCAGTTGAATACCAGTGTCGCTACCATGAGTTTTTATTACGAGACTCGATCATCGATATCGACCACGTTTGACTCATCGATTGGTCCGCTTCAAGGTTGTAAGAACTCTCAACCAATGAGAGCGCCAAACGCGGTCGAGTCGACGATTGAGTCTCGTAATGAAGACTCATGGTAGCCGCACAGTATTTTACATGGATCAACTGGCTATCTGACCTCCACAACCCAGTTACTGGGTAATACGACACCCCTTGGTAAGACTGCTGGTCAGAATTTCGGACTTCTGACGACCCGTAATGAACCAATGGCTTAACGTGCTCGGTCGGTATGTAAGATGGTCAACCATCCACAGTCTAACCTCGTTAAGAGTAGTTTAACCTGAGCGATCGACTGTGATGTGACTGACAGATGTGACTGTTATAATTTAGCCACAAGCCCCTCAGAGAAGTATTAAATTTTAAAACACAGTTTTAAAAGTTAAGGCAAGCACTATTGGCAGATAGAATCAATCAATGAACTCGGCTTAAAGCAGGACATAAGCCTTTCCCAGACTACGCAATAACCTGTTACTGTCAGTAAGTAGTACACTAATAACATAAGTTGGAATCATTTTGAATCGTATTGCTATTCTATTGCTGCTTATGATCGAAAATGTGTCTGCTCAACAACGTAAATAACGCAATGAATGTTGTTGAACTGTCAAAACGAAACCCATTGTTACTGATAATGTATTTCCTAATTACTCTGCAGTCTGTCCCAGCCACAGTATTAAAGTCGTCAGTAGGCCTAGTAAGAGTTTTCATTACGAGACTCGATCGTCGATATCGAGCGCGTTTAACTCATCTATTGGCCCGCTTCAAGGTTGTAAGAACTCTCAACCAATGAGAGCGCCAAACGCGCTCAGAGAAAACTCATACTAGGCCTACAGTACATCTAGCTGGAGTATGTCCAACGCTAGACACTAGACGTCCCACGTTAGAATATGAATGATCTTTCTGATGCAAGAAAAGTCTGGATAGCTTATATTTTATTGGACGTTTTTGAGCTTAGCTATAATCCCGTACAAACGTTTTAAACAAGCTATTTTGATATATCGCCCATCTAGTAATATATTGGCACATCTGCAAATAATGTGGAGTTCCGCGTTTAGTTACTAGTATGGACATAAATCTTTATAAAAAACTCAAGAGTCGGCCTTTTTATCATCATAATCATCATCATCAACCTTTTATCGTCCCACTGCTGGGCACAGGTCTCCTCTCATATAGAGAAGGATTGAGCGTAATCACCACGCTTGCTCAATGCGGGTTGGCGATTTCAGACTTATAAAGTTCAGGTTTTCTCAAGATGTTTTCCTTCACCCTCAGTAACTGGTGTCCAAGATATACTTAGAAAGTACATATAACTTTAGAGAAGTAACATTGGTACTTGCCTGACCTGGAATCGAACCCGCAAACTCATACATGGCCTTCTTATAATCAATCCAAAATATAGCCAGTTACTTTCGGGACAATGAACATACTGACTGATGACAGTATCATCAAAGAGTAGCTCCTTAGTACTGCGGGACCCGTTCCTACACGCATTTAGGGAGACAGACATGTTGGGGTTTGTGTCAAATCTCAAATCCCTTCATCATAAACACCAGTGTTTAAGGGGTTTATTCATAACGATGATTCAACTTAAAAAATGTATGGTTAAAGAATCACTAATCACTAGTTAACTTTAAGCAGCGTTTATGAATGAGGGAGTATAAGGGAGTGTATTTTCTCGGTGGTAGGCGTAACATCGGCTGCAGGCAGAAGTTACCATCCACCAGACAAAGTCTTGCCGCCAAGCGATTCGTCGTGTTCCGGCATGATGTCTGGTAAAGCCGTACGGAGGACGGGTCTGAGCAGATGTGGTGCGATGTTTGGCGGGTACGATGAGCCAAATGTTGTTGTGTCGGGAGTTTGGTCGCGGAGAGTCTCCAGATCAATCTCCCTCTAGCGCAGCATCATTTGGTCGTGTTGGTCTTGGGTTTAACATTGCATCACCTCGCTCAACTGCCGTCATCCTTCCTATTCCGAAGTTTTTCAAAGTGAATAGGCTTAATAAACTAGTGCGCTTTACCATCAACGATTGCATCACTGTTTACCATCAGGCGGGATTGCAGTCAAGCCCTAGATTATCTTATTAAAAAAAAAAAAGTATATATCTATAAGTTTATATTAGTTTAGTTTGTGAACAAGAGAGGGGGCCAGTGAGTGAATAATAGACCACACAATTAAAACTATTCAATGTGTTAACAACAAAAGCATACTTAAATCTACAGGGTGTATCTGACATCGTAACGCAAACTTCGCGAAAAGGCTAGACCGCATGCCACTAATAAAATTATGATAGTCATTTATGTCGTTAATGAACGGATACAGAATACACAGTGTTTAAAAAAAAGTGTCGGCTCGGCTTTTGAACGTTGCAAGCGTGCCGCCGAACGAGTTTTAAGGTATGACGTTGATCCCTGATGTGAACTCTATTAAATCAGCTGATAAGATCGTTTTTCGGGTTTTGTTTTCAATGCGCTTTTTTATGTAATTAGCGAATTATTTAATTTTTACTTTAAAATCTTATTGGGTTATAAAAATATAGCAATTGTGAATGGTCTGAAGTGAAAAAAAACTACATTATTTTTTTTTTTAATCATATAAAAGCCGACGAAAAATTCCACCACTGGGGGGTTCACAATCATGTACTGGATCCATGGTACTCGTTTGTGCGTCGATGTCAGATACACCCTTTATACTAATATATAAAGCTGAAGAGTTTGTTTGCATGTTTGTTTGTGCGCGCTAATCTCAGGGATCCGATTTGAAAAATTCTTTTTGCGTTGGATAGCCCATTAATCCAGGAAGGCTTTAGGCTATATAACATCACGCTGAGCCCAATAGGAGCGGAGCATAACTAAACCACGCGAACGAAGTCGCTGGCGGCCGCTGGTGTTTTATAAAACTGTCTGTTATCCAAACAAAGGAGTTTTTGTTCTAGTGTTTATAATTTATGTATACGTGATAGTTACACGTGTCTGTCAGCTAAATAGGAGCGTCCGTCTGGCCTAAATATTGTATAAAAATGTGCTCGCCATATTTGTCTTCTAACTAATTACTAAAATGTACCATAAACGAAAGTTTTATGGGTCAAATCGACTAAGCTAAACTAACCATAATCTACTCCTAAATTGACTTTTTTTATAGACTTTTAAGTTACGGGTGTGAAACTACACCCGCGCAAAATAAATAATGAGTCGTGTGATTTTTATAAATGGCAGTTTTATGTTAATTTGTGTGTTACGCTGTTTTTTGGCCGAATATGGATTTGTGATGATGAGACTACCTAGCTTAATATATTAACTCATAATATAACTAGCTGGCCCCGCAGTTTCACTCGCAGCAGTAATATATAAAAAAAAAAAACCTATTCACATGCCTAACGAGTGTATATACGAAATTTCATTAGAACCGGTTCAGCCGTTTTGGAGGAGTTCGAGGACCAACACTATGCCAGGAGAATTTTATATAACAGACTAGCTTTCCGCCCGCGGCTTCGCCCGCGTGGAATTCGGTTATATCGCGCTTTTTAGATTTCCCTCGGGAATATCAATGTTTTCAGTAGCCTGTGTCCTTTCTCAGGGTCTAAAGATTGTCTGCGCCACATTTCATCAAAATCGGTTGAGAGGTTTAAGCTGGAAAGAGTAACAGACAGACAGATAGACAGAGTTACTTTCGCATTTATAATATTAGTATGGAAGTATGGATAATATATGAGAAGGTGCTAGATCTATGTCAGTTTATTCATTCTATATTTTTCCGATGAGATTTTGTAGGTTCACGCATAAACATGACCCAATTTTCCCCTTCTTTATCTTATGAGGATAATATAACGTATGGTAGTGTAAACACAGCTCAAATTTTAATGCAGCTGATATCGTTACTTACATTTTCCCCTTCTTTATCTTATGAGGATAATATAACGTATGGTAGTGTAAACACAGCTCAAATTTTAATGCAGCTGATATCGTTACTTACTCTAATCAAGTCTTATTTGGTTAAAAATCCACCCTAAGGACCGTATTACAGAACCTTATTCAAGACAAGCAATAATTAAAACTAGTTTCAACCAAACAAAAAGCTTCAAAGTAAACCTCGGTGCTAAGTCTTCATGTCCAATTATCCAATAAATATTTAATAGGTATTTTTGCTTATGTCATTTGGACAGCTGTCACTTGAACTCAACCTGTCAGTGCAATCCTCGAAGTTCCCGTAACTTGGACCATAGACCACACGCTTGCATCGTGAATATTTGACGTGACCGCCTAAGCGTGATGCCTGGATCGTTATTGTTATTGTCAATTCGTGTCAAGATACTTTTTTTTTAAGACATGGCCACACCGCCGCACTTCCGTCACTATTACAGCCTCATGGTTCAGTTATTTGGGGTCTTGGCTTTGATATCCTTATTAAGAATTGGGTATAGGTCAAGCTGTCTATTGGATTAGACGAAAGTAACTTGACCTATACAATTATATTCTGTTTTTGTTTATGGCAATAGTTAATCTGTAGACCGATGGCTTACGTAATGGGGGTCATAGATAATGAATGCTCTTTGGTTTTAATATTCAAACTGAATACATTCATAAGTCAAAAGTAATAATGGAGCAGCATTACAAACAGTTCATAAATATGATACTTAACTACTTTCATCGCAGATTAAAAAAAAATGAGTTAATAGCAGCCTGCGATTCCTGTAAATACCGCCAATTCATTGAGGATACACAATGTTAATTTGAACTCCAAAATATTACAGCGTGACTCGCCCAAACAACTATATCAAAATTTCTAAATTATCTTCATAAAAAGTAGCAATTTCCAACTAACCGCAAGTACGTAAACAGCCTTGAATAAGTCATTAGACAAAAATTAAATTAGCTTAATTTCACCATACCTCACACACTCGGTCGAGGTCGTGTAGCCGAGCCCTAATATTGCATGTGAATGGCAACACATGCTCCATATTGAATGTTAGGCTATGGTCGTGAATTAATATTACGAAAAAAAAAATGTATGTTCCAATTTTGAACGTTCGTGAGCGTTCGAATTTTGCGAATCGAAAAAGGAATGGGTTATTTATGTCATATTCACATAGTTTAATTTCGAGTCACCTCTTCCATTTAAATGACATGACATTGCTTGAGACTGAAATCACTATAAAACTTTGACGCGATTTTTTGTTTTGATGGAACGGAGATTCCAAAATGTATCCGACAGGCTAGCTACTCTTCGCCAGTGCTCCAGGCTTTGGATCATTGTCAAATTGGAAATCTAAGTCGCCAATTAGCCTCTTCGCACGCCTCTCCACCGTATCCAAATTTTCCAGGTGGCATTTTGCAGAACTAGCCCGAATGTGGCTGCAATACTCCACACACGAACGGACCTGTCCTTTCATCGTAGGTCTTTGATTGCAGATATTCAGAAGCCCAAAAATTTAATAGCCTTACTTAGGGGCAGGTCATCATTTCATCCGAAAGACGTCCACTGCTGGACATAGGCCTCCCCCAAGGTTTTCCACGACGACCGGTCCTGCGCCTCCCGCATCCAGCGGTTTCCCGCGACCTTCACCAAGTCGTCGGTCCACCTTGTCGGGGGCCTACCCACGCTTACGTCTTCCGGTGGGAGGGGCAGGTACTAAGACAGAAATAGAGAGCTAACCTACATGCAAATGGTATGCGTTCCGATACATCATCTCGAGAAGTTTCTCAAAGACCGAAAGGTATTGTGTGCCACCGGTTTCGTGGCCAGCTCCGTGACATCAGTCAGCGAAACACGACGCCGATACTTCGTGTACATTAGGTGTAGTAAATTATATGTATTTATAGTATTATAAGTTTTTATTGTATATATTTGTATGAGCCTTGATACCTGCAATAAATCAGGCGGGATTGCATTCAAGCACTAGTTTATAAATTAAAAATAAAAACGTGTTTTTCGAGGCACTATATGTCACGGACGGTCACCAATCCACGAAATGACCGCAGCAAGAGTAGCTTAACCTTCAATCAATTCATGTTATCATTTATGTTTGAACCTCTTTTTGTGTAAAAAAAACTTGAAAGTTATCCACTTAGATATCATAAACAGCAAAAAATCCAACTTTATTGGGTCGAGAGTCGATTGCATGTTTCGAAGTTACATAATTTGAATATTAAACTATAAACACGCATTGCACTGAAAACCACAAGAAATCATATCGTGTAAGTATATAATATAGATGCACCTTTTCTTTTTAAAAGTACAAGTAGCATTGCATCATCGTCACCATCATCATCATCATCAACCTTCTTTTTATCGTCCCACAGCTGGGCACAGGTCTCCTCTCATACAGAGACCGATTGAGCGTAATCAGATCACCACGCTTGCTCAATGCGGATTGTCGATTTCAGACTTGAAGTCCAGGTTTCCTCAAGATGTTTTCCTTCACCTTGTAATCAGTCATTTGTGTCCAAGATATAGGTACTTAGAAAGTACATATAACTTAGAAAAGTTACATTGGTACTGGCCTGACCTTGAATCGTTGCATAATTCATACAAAATATTTTTATTTTTCATGGCAACCATAATATAAAAACTACATGGAACATAACTGTCGAAATGTGGTTAAATAAACAACACTGCTTACCCCTTTAAAAAAAATTAGACGTGACGTTATATTATATTAGATGAGGTTTATTAAAAAAATATAATATCTATACAGCCATTTTTTTTTTTTGGTTCATTTCTTTCCGTTCGGGCGAATGGAAAAGGCAAAGGCATAGTACGCCATACAGCCAAGTCTTCAGTAATTTTTTTTCTTCATTAAATATCTATCCTAACTTATACTAATTTATCCTAACTTATCCTAGCATAACTTAACCTAAACTAACTCCTTTCGTTTTACGCGTTTGGACGATAAGGAGCGGTTTAGCGTAAAGACATGATGAGGCCACTATGCTACAATATTTCACTGTTCTTTTTGAATTATTCACTGAATGCACTTTTTACTACATAAATCACGCGTTTTTATTTAGTAAACGACACTATAAATAATTTTAAAAGTCCAATGAAAAATGAGCGTGACACTCATCTTGACATTCCCGCCAAACCTCCTATACAGCCATTTATAGCATCATAATGAAAAGTCTCATATTTTAATTATGACCTCAGACAACGGACAGTGACTTATACAGCCTAGTCGGATAGAATACACATAAAAAATCTATTAAACATTTCAAGCCGAATCATTCCATGTTAGTACAAGATTTGCAAAAATATGCTAATATGTATCCTTTTTATTACTATTTTAGAGTTTTATAATAGGCGTTAGTTACGGTTCGATTCGAATTTCAAACGGTAACTGTGAGTCAACAGTACTAGTGGTGACAAAAGCTTTTTATTTTACGGTTTTTTGCAAGAGGTAATCCGAAAGGAGGTCAGTTTTATTTGATTTTTTATTATTATTTACATGCATAACAATTTAAAATACGTTTACGAGTACGTATTCTTTGTCAATATTTTTTATGTTTTTGGATTAGCATAAATTTGGGATTTTATTAAAATTAACAGTTTAAAATGACATGACCTCTGCGATGCCTTGAACTTTCAGATAAAACATTAAACAATGTGTTACTTCCTCGTATTGTTAGTTTTATCATAATCTTGATAGTTGATACATCAATCAAATCTGCACGAAGTATCTTGCAAGATTCAATGTTTTATTGTTGGCACAGTCAACAAATCAGGGTTTTTCCTCTCTTCGCCAGTTGCAATAAATAGTACAGAACGCTTGTGAAGTGGATATATAAAACACTGAGCTATTTATAAATGAGAATGTCCTCAAATTCACTTTATTAAAGAAAACACATTTCCACTCGTTTAGGACTATTTTTGCACATATCACTGTCATTTGAAATTGCCGACATAATGTCCTAGAAACATACCGCCAAAACTGTTACAGCGTTCGTTTTTTAGCTTTAATTAGCCAAATCCAACGGCTTAATATCTCCCAGTAATTGCTCGGTCTTAAACAGAGTGAAATTGTGTTATTACATTTATGTCGACGACTGTACATTAAAAGATAATTATTTAGATAAAGCAATACAGTAATTGCGGAAGCGTAAAGCCGGGCGTGACGGCTGAGGATTTATACCACTTTCCTTTGCTCTTTTACAAGCGTGCCATGTGCTTGTCTGTGGTTATTTGTATAATCTGTGGAGCACTTGTCATTTTAAACAGTCAAAATAAAGCGGGAAATGTAATCTTGTAAGGTAGAAAAGGAATTATTGAGGAATTTACGGAACGCTTAATGCGCGAGTCGCGACTCGCACTTGGTCGGTTTGTTTTGATAATTTTGACCTAGTTTTGTCATCTTGCAAATCATACGTCGTTTGTAGGCGGGATACTATTTAACTGATAAAATCTTGGCAGTAATGTATGAATAAATAAATTTAAAATTAATGAATATGTATAATTATGATCTATTAATCTCTTAACCGCTTTTAAAAATAACAGTTTAATTTATTAACACCTAGTTTATTTGCATTCACTTTAACGGTAATGTAAAACTTGATAAACTATTGATCTGCAGATCATGAAGTATGTAAAAATACTGTAAAAAGAGGTTACAAATGTACATAGAGAGTTCTAATCGAAACAAAAAAAAATACTCCCACGTCCCTGATCTATGATAAGTTAAATAACAAAACAACAATAAAAATATAAACTTCCTTATGCTTTGCAATGTGAGTTTTATTTTTATGTGCATAAGATTTATATTTCATAGATCCGGTATCTAAAGTTCGCGTGGAAACGTAAATAATTTTTCATTTTTCTTTTCTGTAAATAATGTTGATTTCAATGGCAGGTCATCATTTCGGAAAAAAAGGCGGTCAAGTTCAAGCTTCATTCGGATCAAAGTTGTTTCTTTTATTTTGGAATTATAGTGTGAGATATTAATTTTTGGGTGCGTACGAAATTATTTAAATAAACATAATTAAACAGAATTTTATAAACTTCAAATTTGTATTAATTTATTTATTGGAAGTGTTACATATAACCGTAAAACTAATAAAAAACCGCATTTTACCGATGACAACTTCACCCCAACAAAAAAAAAAAACAACGATCTTCGCGCGTTCTAAAATACATAATGCGAAATGTCAAATGTCGAATTCCATTTTAAAATCGTGAACATAGCGAAGCCGCGCCTAGGCTATTAACACGCTTACTCCAAAATCAACCTTCCGAGGACTAAGTTAAAGCTTTTTTTGCATTAAATAGACAGTAAACATGACATCAAAAGTTCAATAACAAGCCACTCCTTTGTGCGTTATTTTATTTTAACGGAGTATATTTGAATGTAATATATTTTCAATGAAAAAAATTTCTTTTGTAATCTAAAATCGCGAATTCAAGGGACATAACTCTTCTGAAAGAAAGCGCTAGGAAATAAATCTCAAACAATGAATGTTATAGCAAAAAAAAAAAAACAGTCAAGTGCGAGCCGGACTCGACTACAACTTGTAAGTCAACTATTACGTCTTAGTCATAAGGAAAAGCTTTTAAAAACAACGAATATATTTTATTACAACAATGACCACAGACAGTAGTGACACACATGCCTACATTTTTAAACAGTTATAGACAATGAGTACATAACTTTTTAACCAGATGTGTAATCTTTTTAGAGATCTACTACGCATTGAGTCATTTCCGTCATTCAAACTAACGACTGTAAGAAAACGTTTAGCATTTAATGGTTCACACACTGACTTCTCATGTTATATATTACATGATTATTATTTTACTAGCAATTCTTTTTTTTTATATAAATTATAAACTAGTGCTTGACTGCAATCCCGCCTGATGGTAGGCAGTGATGAAATCGTTGATGGTAAAGGGCGCTAGTAGCCATAAAGACACTCAAATTGTAATCAGATTTTCTCGGTGGTAGGCCATAACATCGGCTGCCGGCAGAAGTTACCAACCACCAGACAAAGTCTTGCCGCCAAGCGATTCGTCGTGTTCCGGCATGATGTCTGGGTGAAGCCGTACGGAGGACGGGTCTGGGCAGTTGTGTTGCGATGTGTGACGGGTACGATGCGCTAAATGTTGTTGTGTCGGAAGTTTGGTCGTGGAGAGTCTCAGATCAATCTCCTCTGGCGCAGCATTGTTGGTCGTGTTGTTGGGTTTAACATTGCATCACCTCGCTCAAATGTCGTCATCCTTCCTATTCCTAAGTT
Source organism: Sesamia nonagrioides (assembly GCA_017933935.1). Taxonomy (NCBI): domain Eukaryota; kingdom Metazoa; phylum Arthropoda; class Insecta; order Lepidoptera; family Noctuidae; genus Sesamia; species Sesamia nonagrioides. The sequence goes on from JADWQK010001926.1 coordinate 82,345, forward strand.
TTTTAAGTGATTAGGCTTAATAAACTAGTGCGCTTTACCATCAACGATTGCATCACTGCTTACCATCAGGTGGGATTGCAGTCAAGCACTAGTTTATAATAATTTAAAAAGGATGGATCAGGGTGTAATTTGTTCCAGTCCTTCCGGTGTACGCGGTATGAAAGACGAGGCGAAACATTTCTTAAACACATGTAAAATATCGCGGTAGCATTTTCAACAGACGTCTTCTTTAAAAATATGTAGTGTTTCTTTTCAACGTGCAATAAGCCACTGGATTTTAAACGCACTTCTAAATGCTGAGGTCTAAATCTGAAATAAAGCTAAATCCAACAGTGTGGTTTCTGTGCCTTGAGATGCACCCTGTTGGATTCTCAATGCTTGGCTCAAAACCTAGGTTTTAAATTCCAATCTAAGTCACTTCAGCTTTACCTTGACAGCCACGACACCCAATAATTGACATATGATCGAAGAAGACATCATCATCAACCTTTTACCGTCCCACTGCTGGGCACAGGTCTCCTCTCATACAGAGAAGGATTGAGCGTAATCACCACGCTTGCTCAATGCGGGTTGGCGAAGAAGACATAATATCAAGAAATGTGGTCGGTAGTTTAGAACTGTACACGTAAAATCGTAGCAAACAAAGAAACAAACTTACGATCTCGTTTACGATAGTATACTTACATTCTACTAATATTATAAATGCGACAGTTTGTATGTTTGTTACGTTTCCACGCAAAAACTGCTGAACGGATTTGGATGAAATTTGGCACACATATGGTTTATAACCAGAATTAACACACGGACTTTTTATCCCGAAGTTCCTACGGAATTGAAACTTATGCGGTGAAACCACGGGACGCATCTAGTTATACACATTCGCGTGGAGATGCTTAAAACTTTATATTAAGCAGATGACAAGTACTAAACATATTAACATGTATGACATCATACAATGATCACTAACTCGCCTAAGAAGCGTACCTAATGTTTAGTTTCAAACTAAAATGACTGTTCTTTAAATTATATTCAGAAGTCACTGAGTCTCCCATCAAATATGATCAATGAATAGTATATTTGATCAGAGATGGAGCACCCAAGTATATACCTATTTTTACGAACAGGAAATCATCAAATGACCTCTCCCGCACAGGACAGAGTCAGTAAAAGTCTGACAAGCCATTCCCCCGGAAGGTCTTATCAGACTTTACTGACTAAAACTGACCTGTGTTCCTTCACTTTCTCCGTTAGTTATTCTCCGCTCCTATTGGTCGCAACGTGATGTTATATAGCCTAAAGCCTTCCTGCATTAATGGGCTATCCAAAACAAAAATAAATTTTCAAATCGGACCTGTAGTTCCTGCGATTAGCGCGTTCAAACAAACAAACAAGCAAACAAACTCTTCAGCTTTATATATTAGTATAGATTTGATGTTCAAAAGGGAACGAAAGAGCTTTCCATGAATGACGTTACAGTCAGATTCAAACAAAGTGGGGTGAAGTATTACGCAGAGACGCACTTCAGAGCCGTCTTAAACTGTTAACTACGCGTTCAACCCACGCACCCTGGTCAGACAGCGTTATACTACCAGCAGACTGTCTTTATCTTTTTACCATAGTATAAATGAATATAATTCTATACTTACAGAGACAAGAGAAAAGTATAATCGAACTTTAAAAAAAAACCGGTAAAAATGAACCGAACTTTTCACAATAATTGGCACACCACTATTCCTTAGGAATGTTGCCAGGTGCAATAAATGACAACAAACTTGTTTTTAAATGTTTTCTATAACCATGAGTATTGAGGTTACTTGGTCAATGATAGACATCTTATTAAAGAATCGGATGAAGAGGATGATAAAATTTCCTGTCATTTATTATTTTTTATGGCTTTTTTGAATAAATGTATAAAATTTATGTACTTATAATAGAAGTAATAGCCAATAAAGCTAATAAAAATTGCTTGCCGTCAGGCGGATTAAATTATGAAGAGACCAAATCATATTATGTATCGATGTTAATTGAATTACCCATTTTCGCAATAAATGAGTATGAAGTTTAAATTTATTTATGTCTAGATTTTAAATTCAAACTGTTCATGTTATTAATTAGGTATTCTATCCTTTTTTTTTTTTTGAAGCTATTGAATTAATTAAAAAATATATTCGAAAAATGAACAACTTGTGCATGCAACCCATGCAACATATGAGCAATTTTACGCCAGGTATAATAAAAACCATAGATCAATATAAACACAGAGCAACGGCCGCTACCAACATTACCATGAAAATACAGGTAATAAATATTACTATGACTTTTTGAGCAAAAAAAAAAAATATGACCGCGCAAATTGAAAGCACTTTATAATAGGTAGACCGCTAAGACCATAATGCTTTAATTACAGATTCGGTGATTCAAAGAAAGGCTTTTCGGCTGGTTGAGTTAGAATAAAGCACTCTAGAGTGAGTCATATTATAATTTTAGATCATTGTAAATTATAAGTTTGATGATAACTTTATACTGTGAGTGTGACTCAAAAGGTACATTTTTTTTTTTGCAAGTAAATGAAAAAGTATGACTCACAAATAAGAATCTCTTGTAAGTAAATTATAAAAAATAAAACTTGTTCTTTATGAGTAACTTGAAAAATAATATACCGGTATATTTGCGCTAATTTATCTTCAGTTACAGAACTCGATAGGTTTTCGATTCGAAATTTAAATATTCAAATTTTATGGAGATTAAATAGACGTGAACGGCATTAAGTTCCTATTTTAAAAGGGCTCATGGATGGAGCTTATGATTGGAAGCTTTCCGTGTTTGCGAATGTTCGTCTGGTCGTTACTGGTCCTGGACAACCTCTCTCGGCAAGGGGTATAGTGCTAACAACTTGATTGTGGAGGGCAGATAGGCAGTACATCATCGTCGTACCATGTAAATTATAACAGTATTTTCAGATTCAGCTGAATTCGGTTAGGCTGGAAGATGACCCCAACAGTGGAACATAAGTGGTTGGGAAAAGGTTAGGCAGATGGACTGGTACCTGTATTATCATACCGGTTGTTCAGGATACCCATAGAGGTATGAGGAACGGGATGTAACGTATAGTCATCCTCCATAGAAAAAGGAGGATTCTCCGATCAGGCGGGCGTTAACTCTGCTTGCGAGATGCAGGATTTTGCGTGACACCAAAACGCGACCCGTGATGTCAATTGCGTGATGTAGTTCAAATATGGAAGTGTATATGCAATGTGAATTGTTTTCCAATATAAACGCTTTACCTTCCCTCTTAAGTTTTTTTTTTTAATTCTTATATAGAAATGTCATGGTTTCTGGCATTGTTAGCTACTACAGTTTGCTGCCAAAAAGTAACATCAATGCTTTGGAAGTAATCCAAAGCTATTTACATGGTGCAACAGTAATAAAACGGATTAAATATTACTCCAGAAAACTGTTTTAAATAACTACCAATAAATATTTTTAGTTTATTAGGTTTTAGTCGGCGTCATAACTTTTCAAATCGACTCCCACAAATAAATTTATAACGAAACATTTTTTTAACTGGCAACCCTTTCCAAAGCTACCAACTGTACAAATTAATCCCTTGTTCCGAAACCTACACTCCATTCTTCTTGAATATGCATATGACCTCCTCTGTTTAAATATCGAACTTATAACCTTTTGTCCATGTATTTACAGTTCTAAATTGAAAAGCTTTGGACGGAGACGGGACGTTGTTAATTCAGCTTTGGTTAATTGAGTTCGTGTGGTGTCAAAATGTTTGTTTACTTAAACATAATCATTTTATGTAGAAATTAAACATTACCATAGGAGTGAAAAGGAAAAGAAGCATAATGTCATTATGACGTGTTTACTTAAATGCTAAGGATAATATACTGGATTTTGTGATAGTTTTTTTTTTAATGGCAACATTAACTTTTGCATTGCTTTACCTACTTATAAATATTTTCTAGTTATTTTGTACCTTGGAAAACCAGTACCAATTTATTTAAATAAGTACAATGGATGAGACTTGTAGTCCTCGAGTCCTTATATCAATTTTTCTGTGATCGGCGCAGCTTGGCTTTTCCCATACAACTCTATTAGCTGTCATCTGAGTAACCAAGCCGCAGGGTACCTAATTGCGTAACACACTATTAGTAGCAATGAGTTTCACTTTGACAGTTGAACAACATTCATTGCGTTATTTTCGTCATTGGGCAGACACTTTTTTTGAACATTTGGAGCAATGGAAACGCAATATGCTTCAAAATGATAACAATTGATAGTAATAGTTTGTTACGCAATAAAGGTGCTGTTTTTAGTTATAACACTGTCACACAATCCATCCATCATATTTTTAATCTTCTCGTACTTGTACAGCTATCTTAATGAGACCCATCTACATGATACCCGAGGGGCAATTCTCGTAATTATAAAAACGTTCACAGTCTGGCCTCAGTCTCAATCTCTAAAGTATTCTCGAATTTTCCTAAATTTTAAGAATTTTTTGAGATTCGTTTGTCGCCGAGATGGAGCTGCGATCAGATCATGGACGCAAGATACGAGGGCAAAATTATGTTTTTTTTTAAATGTGGGTGTAATCTAAACAACTGATCCAATTTAAAAAAAAAAAAAAGATTCTTTCAATAATGGGTAACTACAGCATTACCCTGTGTCATAGCCATAGTCATTTATTCTTGTTAGTAAAAAGAAATTTCATTTCACGACAAGACGCGAGCAAATCCCACGCCCTCCTCGCCCCTCTCCGCTCTTGTTAATCGTTCATCGTTCACAATCATAGTCACGCTACACTTGTGTGGTGCCATGGTTTGACTGCGTACCTTATGAAAAAAGATCCGGAAATTTCATCCTATATCGGGAATTTCGATTTTTCGGTCTAGCAACCCTACTCGTAAGCTCCTTACACAGTTACACATGTTTTACAACAATTCCCATACTACAATGGAATTCTCTTGAATATTCTCAACAGTTCTGAGCACCATGAAAATTGCAAGAAGGTTAAATGCTTTGAGTCTCGTCATGCATTAGCAATTCGTGTGTACCTCACATTCCGTACCGTGGAACCGGCCGATAAATGGCGACTATAAAATCGTGTTGTTGCAATTCTAATGCTTTGTATCCCATCCATTGATTACTTGTTACGAAATAGATTTAATGTCTTGTCTGATGCAACTTTGTGGTCGGTTCTTAGACCTTGGTTTTGTTTTGATTTAGACTTCCCTCTGAGCCAAAGTCGTTAAAAATTTACAGAGAAATATTAGTTGCAGTTTAAGTTGGGATATGCCAGTCGCTAATTCAGGAAATATTTATTAGGTGCTATGAAAACAGTCTGCTGGGCAACTATACACCATTCTGCAATTCAGAAATCTTTCGATGCTCTCAAGTGAACTAGCATAATTAAAGTGTACCATTAGGCAGATGTGTTCTGAGACGTGGACAATCCATTTTCAAAATAATCGAGACTTTCAAGGAGCTCAATCAAGGACAAACTCCAGCAGGTACTTTATATTGTATAAATTATTTCATTCCCAACTGCTTTCAAAACAGTGAATGAAAACATCATGAGGAAACCAGCAAGTCCTAGAAGCAAAAATTTGAAAACATGGCAACATTCTAGGCTAAATGTGCTAAGTACTTCAAGGAGGTCTGTTGACTGACCTCCATAGAGAAATTTAAGTAGGTACTGGGAAATGTTAATGTGTATTATTAATTATACCGATATGTAGGAATCCTCTTTACGAAAAACTACAAACTTTTCAATCAAAGATTCAAATCAAGAACGCGCGTAAATCCAAATACAGAATGCTGCCAACATATACATATTATAAGCAAACTTTGACGTCACCTAATACTGGTCGGAAGGCAAAGCGGCCTTGCATTGCTTTCAAAAGAAAACGTAAGTGAACGAACGCATATAATCGTATACGTCACGGTTTTTATATGGATATTAAGATATTTCAAGTATCGTATGGTGCATTTAAGACTTGTAAAAGAATTTTGTAAGACTATTGATATCAATGGCGATTCTCTCACATATTCGACTCGGGCAGAAATCTATGAACGTTACGTATTAGCTCATGCTTTGACTTTGAAAAGCGCTTCTCCTGTGGAATAACAAATTACTGCAATCTCCAACCGGCCTGCCCAGCGTGGGGATTATGAAAATGCCCCACAATGGAATGAAAGCCTTGGCGGAGGCCTTCGTCCAGCAGTGAGAATAAAAAGAAGATGATGATTATTATCATCAAACGTTAGCTGAAAGACGTCCACTGCTGGACAGAAGCAAAGCATCGTTATTTCGTTTGGTTCTGTGCTTATCGCATCCAGCAGATTATTGCGGGCATGTTATTTTTATTATGTGTTAGGTAGATACTTAATATGCTTATACATATGTGCACCAATGCACCCGCCTCTATCTTGCACGGGTCAATCGATTATGTGAAAACTTAGAATAGAATACTCTTAATTATTTAGGTACACCATGGGTACACCATATAGATTCATCATCATCATCATCAACCTTTTTCTCGTCCCACTGCTGGGCACAGGTCTCCTCTCATACAGAGAAGGATTGAGCGTAATCACCACGCTTGCTCAATGCGGGTTGGCGATTTCAGGCTTAAAGTCCAGGTTTCCTCAAGATGTTTTCCTTCACCTTCAGTCATTGGTGTCCAAGATATACTTAGAAAGTACATATAACTTTAGAAAAGTTACATTGGTACTTGCCTGACCTGGAATCGAACCCGCGCACTCATACTTGAGAGGCTGGTGTTTTAACCACTCTAGGCCACCACGACATGATTACAGAAACATAAATATAAAGATTTTACAAAGGGTGACACAACGGGCGGTCTTATCGCTAAGAGCGATCTTTTGCAGACATTCTTTGGATGGAACAAAAAGGGCAAGGAGAAACAAATAATGTAGGTAGTCAAAGTCCGTCAATTTAGACACAAAAATAGTGGTCAAATAACAAAAATTCCAACAGGGCCGAATTTCTGCGGTGACCTCGGGTTTACCCTACAAAATAAAACTGCGCATCAATCCCATTCTAGCTTAGAAAGTTATTCAGGGTCAACGGTCAAAATTTCAGATATTTTGATTTTTTCTTAAAAACGGTAACTTTTATCACAAAAATACTTCAGACCAAATTTGTAGACATCAAAATTCTCTACAAAAATTATGATTATGATTTTAAGTATCGCCGTTCATTAGATATCGCGATTGAAGTAATGTACCTAAGTACTACATAATATGCACACATTTCCACAGCAGTGGGGTAAAGTACCAGGCTGAGAGATGGTAAAAGTGCTCTAACATCAAAGGAACAAGATGTGGTCAAAGATAAGGCTGTATATTCACATGAACTTAGCTTTAAACTATTACGATTATAATCTTAACTAGTTCTTATTGCCTGCTCTAAAATTATCTCGTGAAAATGTAAACAAATTAAATAGAAAATATCGTAGTACGTTTCGATACATATATTTATGTATTTACATTTTTCGCTCCAAAACAGTCCAAAGGGGGACATAAAAGGACAATGACAAGGAAAGGACATAGTCTTTCTTTCTTTCTCTTATGGCTTCGCATGGTTTGTGCATTTAGCCAATGTCACGTAATGAATTATTCATGTCGAAAAAGACGGTCGCGCGGACCGAACACGGAGGAAGATTTGGTTCAAAGCCATGATGTGGCCACTATGCTACAATATTTCACTGTTCTTTATGAATTATTCACTGAATGCATTTTTTACTACATAAATCACGCGTTTTTATTTAGTAAACGACACTATAAATAATTTAAAAGTCCAATGAAAAATGAGCGTGGCACTCATCTTAGCTTCCCGCCAAAACTCTCGGACATAGTCTTTGAATAAAATATTTTTCTTTTTTTTTTTCATATTTCATAATACCTTAGGCATTCTATACCAGCCACCAAAGTGTGGTGAAGAGATTAAATGGCAGGCTTCGGTTGAGAAAACCAAGATTTAGTACCATATGAAATTGTAATTTTAAATTACTTTTAATACTTTTTGATTTGACAATTAAGGTTACTTTTATAACCACATTTTTCGTTGATGATTTCTCTACTCCAATTTTCAAATAATAATTGCTGAAAAAAAAAACCGTGAGCGCTAACTTTTAAACGTTCCAAATACAGGTGTAAATCTCTTCAATAGAGCATCTGCAATTTGCGTCAGCATCCGAACACACCTGTTTGTTTAGACTGTCATCAGACACTTTCATAAGAGACTATAGTCATAGAGACTTGAACGAGGTTGGTAACATCTTCCCATGCTAGTTCACGAAAACATTAACTTGTCTATGACATAATAATGATATCACTATGTTAATAACTTTTTTACTTATTATGCTTTGTTTTACCCGTCTTTAGGTCATTTGTTTTAATTAATTTCCTTTTGTGTGGTCAATTTTATAAAATGACTAGCGACCCGCCCGGCTTCGCACGGGTAAAAACTGTTAACGTTGTATAAAAAAACATAGCGGCCCGCCGCCCAACCGGCTGGTACCGCCGCAAATGCGACGCCCCACAATTATTAAATTTGTAATATCTTCGAAACTATTTATTTAAATCATGTGCTGTAAGGGGCGATATAGATGTATATTAAAAAAAATAGGGGTGGATTACCCTTAACATTTAGGGGGATAAAAAATAGATGTCCGATTCTCAGACCTACCAAATATGCACACAAAATTTCATGAGAATCGGGAAAGCCGTTTCGGAGGAGTTTAACTACAAACACCGCGACATGATAATTTTATATATTAGATGAACCGCATTCTGCAGGATTCTAATTGCGTAAAACACTCAAACACACCTTTTTTTATATAATTCTACACTTGTGCTTGACTGCAATCCCGCCTGATGGTAAGCAGTGATGCAATCGTTGATAATAAAGCACGCTAGTTTATTAAAAGCCTATTCACTCAAAAAAACATAATGAATAGGAAGAAGACGGCAGTTGAGCGAGGTGATGCAATGTTAAACCCAACAACACGATCAACGCTGCTTTCCCATAGGGAGATTGATCTGGAGACCCTCCACGACCAAATTCCCGGACAACAACATTTGGCGCATCGTGCGCGGCACACATCGCCACACAACTGCTCAGAACCGTCCTCCGTACGGCTTCACTAGACGATGGTAGCTTCTGCCAGCAGCCGATGTTATGGCCTACCACCGAGAAAGAGCAACCCAAGAGTTTTCAAGGATTATTGCTAAACCATCGCTTCATAGGTTTGAAAAAATCGTCTGCTTATAACCATAAATGACGCAATGAATATTGTTCAACTGTCAAAATGAAAGCCATTGTTGAGCCTAGTGTTGAGATCCTTTAAAAATAGTAAAGGCGACACGATTGGCGCCACGGGTATGATTCCCGAACGGAACAAACATTTGTATTGGCTACATGCTTTTGCGGGTCTTGCCGTATGTGTGTACGAGTTTATTAATTTGTAAACGCATTCACGGTACTGGAATAATTCCAAGTGTGGGCTTACTTATTTATTTAAAAAAATAAAGTAATACAAATAAGCTATTTAAAATTTTTGAAGCAGATTTAGAAAACTACAGATTTTGTTATCTATAATACATATATTAATTAATTAAATTCCAGTTACGAAAAGAGTAATAAATCTCGAATCAAAAATAAATGCTTCATCAATTCTTTAACCTCACAATCCACATTCATTCAACTGTCAAGCCAAGTACCGGAGTGTCAACTTAACTTTTTAATTTTTATTTTTTAACGCCAAGACAATGCCGCGTTTGAGTCATAGAAGAGATCGTTGCCCCCGACTCCCGCGCAGTCAACATGGTGCGGGATAATGTCCGGTAAGCTCGTGTTTATTTATTTGTTCAACTATTACATTATGATTTACGGTTTACAGTCAAACCGTAAATTTTCAAAAGTCGATTTTTATGACGGTGTTAATTTTTATTATGTTGGCATGTAGTTGGTTTTAAGTTTTGTTAAGTTGGGTGGTCTGTTAGCTTTAAAAAAAATAAGGAAAATTGTGGGCTGATTATGTTATGTTATATAAAAAAAAATTAAGTCTAAAATCGCCAACCTGCTTTGAGCAAGCGTGGTGATTACGATCAATCCTTCTCTATACTCATGAGAGGAAACCTGTGTCTAACTGTGGGACGATAAAAAAGGTTGATGATGTCAAATTACGCATTGAACAGTAATGTAGCCATATCATTGTATTGTCCTGAATTAAATAAGATCATTGAACTTAACAACCACCAATCTACACAACATATCTTGAAAGCAGTGATGGCCCAGCTGAAAGTTATTAAGACAAACTTTACTTGAAGCAGAGCACATACCATTAGGTTCGTCCGCTCATTTCTTGGTAGAGCAGTTAGAGCAGAACCTCTCCTGGAGACTCCGATTTGGACTGACGCTTGTTGTGCATAATTAACCTGAGGATCATATATGAAAGCCAGTCTGTTGCTTGTTGCTAAAATTCTATTGGTAACTCTATTTGTGGGAAACTTCTGTCTCTCTGCCTAAGCTCTAAGTCGCTGCAAACGCTCGACACTCGACTCTCTTTCGCACAACGGAGAGGTCCTTACATTTTCCGTTTATGAAGACGTTGGGAACGCTCCAGCCTCGACTCTTGAGCGCGTAACTCAGAGGTTCTCAGACTTTGTTCGGCAAGGCGTTGCGAACGCTCGACACTTGACTCCCGTTCGCGTCAAAAACTAAAAAAAAAAGCCAATTGGGTTGTATCCTAAAAAATAATTTAATGTCCATCACATAGATTTATAAAAAATATTGAACACGTATTTTTTATTTTTTCTTTCATTCAAATACTTATGAAGATATATTGATTTGAAATGTCGCATGACGTCACGCCGTGGTACAAAATATAACACGGAGTGACGTAATTAGCCCCCACTCCGTAACTTTAATACGCTATATCTCAGTAGTTTTTTGGTAATTTCGACAAAATAAAAAATACGGGTCTTAATTTTTTTTATTATCTATGAGACGGACTAATTATTTTTTTGATTTTCATACCTTGGATGCATCTCTATTGCGAGTCGAGCTTTAGCGTGAAAAAAAATTGTGAGCGGCCACAGAAATAAATCATCTGTGAAAACTGTCTTTTCACATAATTGCTTTTGCTTTTGGCACAGACAATCACTGATTGTCTGTGCCAAATTTCATCAAAATCGGTTGAGAGGTTTAAGCGTGAAAGCGTAACAGACAGACAGACAGAGTTACTTTCGCATTTATAATATTAGTATGGATGGATTAAGAAAAGGACAGAACAAAATATGTTAGTATAGACCTGACCAACATTTTTTTTTTTTTTAATTAAATTATGAACTAGCGCTTGACCGCAATCCCGCCTGACGGTAAGCAGTGACGCAATCGTTGATGGTAAAGCGCACTAGTTTATTAAAAGCCTATTCACTCTAGCCTTGAAGACACTCAAATTGTAGTCCGACGGAAACACCGCCGCCGACAAGTTGTTCCAGTCCCTTGATGTACGCGGTATAAAGGAGGAGGCGAAACGCTTCGTCCAGATCGTAGTAGTGTTAACAATGTAAGGGTGGAAACTCGCCGTCCGACGGGTCGTCCGATGGTGGAACGGAGATGGGGGAATTAAATCATGTAATTCCCTCGCACACTCCCCAAAATGCATCCTATAGAACACCGAAAGGCTGGCTACTCTACGCCTGTGCTCTAGGCTTTGGAGACCGTCTCGAGTTAAATCAGGGTCACCAATTAGCCTCTTCGCCCGCCTCTCCACCGAATCCAAAGAGGCCAGGTGACACTTAGCAGCACCAGCCCAAATGTGGCTGCAGTACTCCACACACGAACGGACCTGTGCTTTCTACATCATTAGAAGCTGCCCCGGTGTGAAGTACCGCCGGACCTTTTATTAATTACTCCGCGCTTGACGTAAATTCATTTTTTTGTCGCGATGTTTATAATCGCTTCTAAACTGTCTATGGAATATCTTAATTTGACAAGATTACACTAAAACTAATATCTTCTATCCTTTTCTTAATGAAACGCTTAGCTTGGTCCCGGTTACCGTACGAACATCTAATGGCATTCGTTACGGGTTGTTGGAGCCCTCAAAAGCCCAACAATTGGTCTGACTGCAATGCTTCGGTATCGCCTTTGGATGGGGAGGTCAGCAGTTAGGTTGGTAAAAGCGGACTCCAAAGCTGAAAAAGCTTCGGATGTGACTGGGATTAACGCCGAGATGATGATGATGGACCTAAAACTAAAACACCGATGCAATTATCCAAAAAGTAAAAAAAAATACACATTCATTATCTACCAAATAAAATCACTAACACCCAATTTAATTCCGAGAACAATTCAAAATCAGCTGTTCAATTTAACTCTCTTCTGTCATCACATCGCTCGAGAGTAATAACGTTTTTAGTATCAACCGCAAATCTCGGATGAGAAAAAGTTCCATCAAAAATGCTTCAGTGATTCTTAAGTCTGCAATTCAATGGTGTGCAAAAAAAAATTCGTTCTATGTAATAACATATTTTATATCGTAAAGGCAACGTCTGGCGTTGTTCAAATAAGTGGTTCATCATTAACAACCTTTTATGGTCCCACTGCTGGGCACAGGTCTCCTCTCATAAAGAAAAGGATTGAGCGTAATCACCACGCTTGCTCAGTGCGGGTTGGCGATTTCAGACTTAAAGTCCAGGTTTCCTCAAGATGTTTTCCTTAACCTTGTAATCAGTCATTGGTGTCCAAGATATACTTAGAAAGTGCATATAACTTAGAAAAGTTACATTGGTACTTGCCTGACCTGGAATCGAACCCGTACACTCATACTTGGTGTTTTATTATTATGTGATTATAAAAGTCGTAATATCAGCAAGAGGACACAGTGTAGGCTAACGAAAATAATATACATATAAAGCCAAGGATTAAAGACAGTTTAAGTAGCAATAAGTAGGGCACAGTTCTCGCAAAAAGAGGCAGATGGGCCCGTAAGTTCCTGGATTGGCGATCGCGTATTGAAAGTGTGTTGAAAGTTTGGAAGGCTTTCTACAAAATGGAGCGACGACTTTTTAAAAACTGCTGGAATCCGATGGATGCGAGAAGCACAGAGCCGGTCCAAGTATAGATACTTGGAGGAGACTTATGTCCAAAAGTGGGAGTTCTTTCGACTGAAATGATGATGACAATCGCGTTTGCAGTTTACAATCTTTAGTACGTTTCGTGATGGACAAAATTGTTGATAGCTAGTCGCTTCCTCGTCAGTCAGTGACGGCACGGTTGCTTAACAGAATGCAAAGCTTAAGAGAATTCATGATTCATACTGCAGCGCAATCCTAAACAATAGTCCCGACACCTAAATACATTCGAAACCGGAATATTATGTTTATCCACATTCCATAATGTTTTGAAATGTCATTGTTAACTGTGATAGTACTTAAGTTTTGCATAATACGGATTGTGAAATTGTTATATCCATCTGCATTTTCTTCAATTTGTCAACTCAAAGCATTTGTTTCAACTAAACCAATTGGAGGGAAAATTGAATTGTCAAAGGTTCATCATCATCATCTTCATTTCATCCGAAAGACGTCCACTGCTTGACATAGGCCACCCAAGGATCTCCACGACGATCGGTCCTGCGCCTCCCGCATCCAGCGGATTTCCGAACCACCAGGTCGTCGGTCCACCTGGTCGGGGGGCCTACTCAAGCTGCATGGTCGCTACTCGAGAACCTGTCGGCCCCATCGGGCATCGGTCACCACCACCACTTAAGTGTTGCTATTCTTCGGGCTATGTCGGTTACTCTCGTTCTTCTGCGGATTTTGACGGACATTCCTGATTTGATCACGCAGTGAAACCCCAAGCATAGCCCTCTCCATTGCCCTTTGAGTGACCTTGAGCTTTCTTATAAGGCCCATTGTTAGCGACCACGTCAAAAAGAATAAAATAAATTTGAGAAATTGTAGTAGCTTGATGGGCTGTCGTCTGTGCCATATTCCCTAAGTTTAACAAATAAAATACATACTTTGAAAAATAACTTTAATTCGTAAACAATAAAGTTCAGCTTACGATGCTACAACATTTTTTTTTTTTTTATATTGCTAGGCAAACGGAAATCATCTGGTTCAGCAGTACTTGCTAAATGCATATCTGTATTAGTCTCCAATTCAATATTTACCAACAGTTTTGTCGCCATATCGTTAAAAAAAATATCCATCATTTCTTTGGTCTTCCTCTATTCTTCAACCCTTATGAGCTACATAAACAAAAAAAAAGTCCGTACGTAAAAACGTTAGTTATTAGACGATTATAATTGTCGCATCACTAACCATAGTTTTAATCTATATTCCGAACGGTTGTCGACAATTTAAATTTAAATAATCATTCTGCATTCGATTTGGATTCCAAGATTCAAATATCACAAGCAATGGTAATGAATACATTCAGGTTAGATCTAGGAATCTCTAATAATGTCAAACAATGCGATTAGTATTCTACAACCACCGCTATTGACAGTATCGTGCGGGTACATTGGCCACCCAGACCTTTCCCACACAAGCGGTAATTATTCCAGCATGACTAGCATCTCCGTTGCGATTACATGTATTATTTAAGCATCTACCGTTGCGATTATATTATTTACCTTTTTTATAGATTTTCTAGTTTCTGCCCGTGACTTTGCGCAAAATTCTAATATCATTCAATCATATTTCGAATAAACACGTGTCGCCATCTGTTATCGTAATAACGTTATTGCTTTTCCTTGGGCTCAGCGCTCTTATTGAGGACTAGCTGCGCCCCGCGGCTTCACCCGCGTTAGTTTCGATCCCGTAAGAATATTGGGATAAAAAGTATCCTATATTAATTTTGCATAAAATATATAAAACTGAAGAGATTGTTTGTTTGTGCGCGCTAATCTCAGGAACTACTGGTCCGATTTGAAAAATTCTTTTTGCGTTAGATAGCCCATTAATCCAGGAAGGCTTTAGGCTATATAACATCACACTGCGACCAATAGGAGCGGAGCATAATTAATTCCACGCGAACAAAGTCGCTGGCGGCTGCTAGTTTTGCATGTGGTAATCCTTGTTAAAAACCATATTGGATTGTACGCAATACGCGCATTTTCGTGCAAAAACCAGCCCCTATTATCTAAATTCTAAACCACATGGGTGGCAAATTTCTTCTATGTCCGTACGTTTATAATATTAATAGCTTCCCGCCCGCGGCTTCGCCCGCGTGGAGTTCGGTTATATCGCGCTTTTTAGATTTTCCTCTGGAACATAAATTTTTTCCGGGATAAAAGGTAGCCTATGTTCTTTCTCAGGGTCTAAAGATTGTCTATGCCAAATTTCATCAAAATCGGTTGAGAGTTTTAGGCGGGAAAGCGTAACAGACAGACAGACAGATAGACAAACAGATAGACAGACAGAGTTACTTTCGCATTTATAATATTAGTATGTATAGAAGGACTTTCTACTGTATTAATGTGTGAACATTGTAGACCTTGTACGCATCGGTTTTCCATTTGTTATGTTGTTAAGTACAGACGACAGCACATCAAGCAATCAACTTTATCACCAAAGCATTAAGGCTCAACTTAGCTTGACCTGCTGTCGTCCGTACCTTCATCCTAATTCCTTAACACACTATCAATAACCGTCTGGCCATCTGGCTCTTGAAGGATACTTATTGCTAATCGGAAAAATTGTCTGCTCAACATCATAAATAACTCAGTGAATATTGTTAAATTGTCAGAATGAAAGGCACTTTTACTCGGTGGTAGGCCATAACATCGGCTGCCGGCAGAAGTTACCACCCACCAGACAAGCCAAGTCTTGCCACCAATCGATCCGTCGTGAAGCCGTACGGAGGACGGGTCTGAGCAGTTGTGTTGCGTTGTGTGGCGGGTACGATGCGCCAAACGTTGTTGTTTCGGGAGTTTTGTCGTGGAGAGTCTCCAGATCAATCTCCCTCTAGCGCAGCATCGTTTGGTCGTGATGGTCTTGGGTTTAACTTTGCATCACCTCGCTCAACTACCGTCATTCTTAAGCTTAGCATTCTCAGGCTTAATAAACTAGTGCGCTTTACCATCAACGATTGCATCACTGCTTACCATCAGGCGAGATTGCAGTCAAGCACTGGTTTATAATTATTAAAAAAAGGCATTACTATTAGCTATGTTACGTAATACGAGTTGCGGGTTGGTTAAAAAGGAAACCGTGGCCGTGGCGCACAGGCAACTGAAAGAACAGAAGTCAGACAGGCACTTCCGCTCCGCCCAGAGCGAGATACATCATTTGCAGATTTCCCATCCAGAACAAACAAAAAGAAGACCAACCAGTCGATCGATTCTGTAAAAACACAGCGTGAAAAGTTGAGTGAACTGAGCTGTCAACAGTGTCAATTAGTAGAATTACCGGTAGGTACCCCGGAAAGGCGGGTGACGAACGCAAAGGTGGTTTTCTAGCCTGTAAGAGTCCGGCAAACACGCCCGGGCGGAGGATAGTCCATGAGGATTTTTCCACTATCGGAGACCAGAAAAAAAAAGGGGATGACAGCTCTTTTCACCTAAGTTTTTAAGGTGAAATTGCTGCCAAATCGCTAATCGAACTTTGTTTGGTAACAAAGCAAGGTTGGTTCTAAACTGACAAAATCTTTATGATGAAGAAAATGATGAGTTCCTTTACACAAATGTTTAAATAAATGCAGGAAGGCATTGTATTAGTCAATCTGAGAACGTGCTCGCGGTACGTCGGCGTACTAAGAATTGACTGGCGAAATCGGGCTGCATTTATTATTTCGTAGAGTTCGTTGATGGACTGGCAAATCAGACAGGACCTTTTTGGCTATGATTCTGCTTAGTTACTTGGAAGTGGAATTTAAATGTTAGATTTAATGTTGTAAGGTTCTATTGTTGGCATTAGTAATGGGTTAAGTGTTAAGTCTACCTATTCGTCATACCAAAATTTTTGTCATTGCTTAGAGTTTCAAAGAAAATTGTCTGTGGGACAGCGTAAATAACGCAACGAATTTTGTTGAAATATCAAAATGAATGTCATTGCCATTGTCAGAGTGTGGAGGTATGAGGAACAGAGAGTAAAGTTCACTCATTCTCCATAGAAAAGGGAGGATCCTCGGATCAGACGGATGTTATGTCAGAAGCATAGAATAAAGAGAGGGAAGTACGTTATCTTCATACAAACGGACCGCGCGCGGCTTGTATGTGTGCGCCATAGTATCTATGCGTCGCCGCACGCACACCTAAACACAATATTAGAGTGCCTATGACTGCGCTAGTCGCGGCTAGCACGGAACGAGGTTCGCGCGTCACGGCTTTTCGGCACATTAGCTTTTAAAAAATGATCACATAAACTGATAAGTTGGTATGTCTATTTATGAACAAATAAAAGACTTATATTTTTCAAATTATATTTCTAAAAGTTATTTACAAGGATACGGATATATTACACATTAAAGTTTAATAACAACGCGTTTCTTAATAGTCGAAACCGAAGAAAGTAGGTATTTTTCTGTAGCTAATTTGTAATTTTGTATTAAATGTGTGATTCAATAGATGTTATGTTTGTATTATTTATATTTGTATTAATTAAAAATAAAAATAAATATGGTTCTTTATGTGTACAAAACTAAAAATAAAAATTACAAAAAAAAAAAACTGACTAGTATATGTAAACTAAATACTAAGCAAATAATTTAAACATAAGCTCTTAGTCTATAAATATTTGTTAGCGGTTTGGGCGACAACCGTAACCGACGAAGCGCGGACAGTTGTCAACCCTAAGACAGTAGGCAATTAAATCGCGGATTGGGTCGCAGATAACCTACTTCCCCTCTTTATTCTATGTCAGAAGTGCACTTGCACAACGGTGGAAATTGGAAAGTTGTAGGTATGTTTGCTAATTGCACGGTAAACTCTGCTTGCGAGATGTAGAATTTGTGTGGTGACGACAGTATGATGAGATGTTTCATGTGGCGTTAGTAGGTACCGCTACAAGAGTATTAGGCAAGCCTTTCGTACACGCTCAGATTATAACTTTTCCCTCAAATACTGACTTACTATTCCAGTGTCAGTAATATGATAAAACCCAGAAACTACACTGGTCATCACAAAAATCGGCCCACCCTATTTATTCACTATTGCTCTTTACAATTTCAAATATAAACGTTTAGAACTATCTTTTGTTTATGTCTAGGGTCAAATAAGATCCTTGACATTTGATTCCAATAAATGTTTACGAATATGAGGCTACTTAATAAACTTTTTTAAAATAAACACTGCCCAGTGCCGGTTTGATGAATACGGCAGTATTCACTATAGCTCTGTTTAATTCGCAACCAGGAATTTTAATTGTTGTTATTATTATTCACTATTGTTACTTTATTGATTATCATTGTAATTAGGATTAAATTAACCTAAAATAATGGATACTACTGAAGCTGAAGCGGTTCAAGATGTGACTTTGCTGAGAGCGGGTTTAAATCAACGTGTTGTCGCATGTCGACTACATCTCAGTCGATGTGCTGTCCGGAAAGTTCACCAGAGGTTTCAAGAGACTGGGCAGTACCGTAGGAGAACAGGTTCTAGTAGACAAAGGGTCACCACTCAAAGAGATGACCGCTTTATTGTGACATCGGCTCTAAGAAATCGGCACCTTTCTGGTGTAGATCTCCAGCGGCGGCTGCGTGAAGTGCGGGGTGTAGCTATAAGTGACAATACGGTGAGAAGAAGACTTCGTGAACAGAACTTAAGACCTCACAAGCCAGCAACAGGACCACAGGAGACTGCAGCTCATCGCCAAGCCAGACTACAATTTGCGAGGGATCATCTTGAATGGACTATAGACCAGTGGGCTTCAGTTTTATTCTGTGATGAGAGAAGAATGACTTTATACGGCTCTGATGGGCACCGTAATGTCATGAGAAGGCCAGGAGAACGTTACACTCAGTGCTGTATTAGAGAAACCGTCAGTTACGGCGGAGGCTCTGTTATGTTTTAGGGCGGGATATCTTTGACAGCGGGTACAGAGTTGGAATTTCGCAATAGGGGTTCTTTAACTGCTTCAGGTTACATAACGGATATCCTAGAAGATTATGTGTTGCCATATGCTGGTTACATCGGAGAAAATTTCCAGTTAATGCATGATAATGCACGGCCACACGTAGCGCGTATTGTTACACAGTACTTGGAAGAGGTTGGCATTCGTGTTATGGAGTGGCCAGCAAGAAGTCCGGATTTAAATCCTATAGAGCACATATGGGACACACTAAAACAGAAGGTTAGAGCTCGAGAACCCGCTCCTACAACCTTGGAAGCATTGTAAACCGCCATTAGAGAAGAATGAGACCGAATTCCACAAGGAAGCATCACCATTTTAATAAGAACAATGAAACGGCGTTTGCAGGCAGTGATTAGAGCAAGAGGGGGAAACACCAAATATTGACGTGAAAGTTTTGTTTCAATAACATGTAAGACTGAAGAGTTACAGAGTGTTAAACTTGAAGCTAAAAATATGGTTAAAATAGCGATTTTCTTTTTTTGGAAAATTCTAAAAAAAAAATACAATTAAGATAAACAATTTATTGACTAATTCGTAAAAAAACTGACGTTATTTAGTAAACAAATCAATAATTATACAATTTGTTTCATTCAAACTATAAAATCATGAGTTTTGGTGTAAAATATAGGTGGGCCGATTTTTGTGATGACCAGTGTATATTATTATTAATACAACTTTCTAACAATACTCGATTAGATACAGACACGGGCAATGGCAGTAAATCTTTATGTTTCACGAAACAGAAAAATACAAATACATTAAAAGTATCTCGGAATGCGGCGGTGAAATAAAATAACAAGAAAAAAATATCACCAAACCGCAATCTTCGTGATTCACTGGCCACCGTAACCGCGGCGCGCCGTCATTTTTGTCGTGTGCGCCATTTTTCCCGCGCGAAAGTTTGACAGGTGAGTCACGTTTGACATTTGTCAGGGTTACCAATAAATGATAGGTACTGTGCAAAGGTGCAAAGAAACGCCACATTGTTTTTACTACGTGTCTGCCTCAATTACGAAATTTATTCATTGAATTATTGTTAATTAAACTAACAGTCTTCAATTATGTTTTCGACAAAATAGCAGTGTTTTCGAGACGATAATGGCGTCATCGCTATGTGGGAAGTAATATGCCTAAAGCATTAACAAACACACAAATTAGTAGTAGATCTAAGTAACATGCATGACTATCGAGATTGCTTATGGAAAGCTGGATGCTGTGTGCTTTTCCGGTTGCAACACGGAAATACTCTCAGACTTGTTTGTTTTGTAAAATTAACACATATATTTGTTTTGTTTGATATTTAACTAAAAAAATGTACTTGTTTTTTCGCTCCAGGTAATTTTCTTTTATAATTTCAATTCATATTCTAAAAGGAAGTACGGAGATTTAATAAGCCAAATATTTCTTCAGGTAAGTATGTCTCGCTTCAAGTGACAGATAAGCAAATCATTAAAAATGTCAGCTCGTATCTCTATTCTAGGTAACGATTTGTCACAGTTCTCCAAAAATATGAGGTATTTTATTATGCGGGTTTCTTACCCAACAAAAAGGCCCAATAAATATGACTATGATTTTCATTGTTATTAATAAAAAGGATTTTTATAGGACTGTTCACCGCTTGAAAAAATGGGCTTTTTTATAATTATAAACTAGTGCTTGACTGCAATTCCACCTGATGGTAAACAGTGATGCAATCGTTGATGGTAAAGCGGGCTAGTTTATTAAGAGCCTATTCACAAAAAAAGATGGAATAGGAAGGAAGACGGTAGATGAGCGACGTGATGCAATGTTAAACCCAACAATACGACCAACAATGCTGCGCCAAAGGGAGATTGATCTGGAGGCCTTTCACGACCAAACTCCCGACACAACATTTCGCGCATCGTACCCGGTATACATCACAACACAACTGTTCAAACCCGTCCTCCGTACGGCTTCACCAGACATCATGCTGGAACGCGACGAATCGCTTGGCGGCAAGTCTTTGTCCGGGTGGCAACTTCAACCAGCAGCCGATTGTAATGAAAGAAAATGTAACTACGACGCTTTTATTTGAATAAGTGCTCGCAGCGCTCGTGAAACACGTGAATCACTATAATTACATTGACGTAATATAATATTTACAGGTTGATAAGCGAATGACACGGTGCTTCCTTACACGTGAGTAAACACAGATATTACGCCTATTTTGAGTACATTTTGATAAGAATAAAGCGCATTAAATTAGTGGCCAGTTTAAACTGCGTTCGTAATATAATATCCAACCATCGTGTGTTTTTAGGAAACACTAATTTAATATTTAATCGTCGGATCTCATACGCTTTCTTGTAGCGTTAATAATAAGATGCCTATAATAAAAACAGGAGAACATCGTAAATTTTCACTATCATTACCAACATATTTTATGAGTCTTCAATCATTTTAATTAAGTAACATTATAAATTGGCAACCCTAGCCAATAAAACTTGAACCATTTTTTTTTGTCGCGGTAAAGACGACGGTATATGGTTTTGCAGCCAAGCCATTGTTTCCATTGATTCTTCTGCTTCACTCGATTAAAACCACAGTAATTACGTTATTGTACTATAAAACTAATTTTTGCTTTCAGTAAGCTTGATAATAATGTAGCATGTAATTACAACAATAATTGTTTTTTTTTTCTTGTTGCGCCATTTTTCATTTTTGTTATGGTTATTAAACCGTAACAAAAATGAGATCGTTGATGACATTATTAATCTTTTAATGAGGTTTTGTTGAAACTGAAAACTAAAATAAAGGATTCCGTAATATTCATGAAATTTGAAAATCAGATTGGTAGTTACATCGATTAGTTTATTTGCCTCATCATTCATCTTTATCTGTCAAAACGTTAACTTCATTACTGAGAAACTTCCGAATATGAGTTAAGTAGATCATTGCGCTATTCCAAAATCAAATTTAAATTGGCACTTTTCTCACTTCAAATCTGTTCTATTCCATTTTTTAAAGACATCATCTTCGTTGAAGCCTGTTTAATACCTGCTTCTTGTTTCAATACTTTTAGGTATTGTGGCCAGTTTTATTTTAAGTGTTTTAAACCTAATAATTTGCAGCTGCAGTAAAATAAATATTAAGCCAAGGATTAAGTTAGGGCTATTGTTCGCATTTAAAACACTTGATAACAATCTCTTCGCATCGTCGATGTTGCTACCCGGCAAGTGAAATGGATATCTCACCATCTTTTCTTTTCACGTTGCTTAAAGCATTTAATTCGGATAAGCTTGACATGAGATTAAAAAAAAAAAACAGAATTAGTATCATTAGCTACAGATTCTAATCTCAAAAGACTACATGTAAAATTCAGGAGAAACATATGTTTAAAACAGCTGTCAAATAATTTGACAGTTTAATTTTTCTATCATTTTGTAACCAGCCAGAGATACAGTATTACGCATCTGACTTCTACGACTACTACCATTACTATAATAGCTAATAGTGTTACTCTCGTTATTATTCAGAGCCCAATAATATCCATCGTGTAACATCCCAATTTTAGTAACATTCGCATCACAAACCGCGAATCTCTCCTAACGACAGCTGTAACTCGACTATTAATACGCAGACGCAAATACAGTGCTTCCTTGTTTAGTCACTATTTAAAACAAAATGTATAAGTAGTGAGACACCGCTTGTTACTAAATTTAACCGTAATCGGTTGAGAATAATTACGGTTGTCGCTGCGTTGTCGTGTTTCGTTTTTTTTTTTTCTGGTATACTTACAAAGGAGAACTGATGTTGAACTGATGTTGACAGATGTTCTTGTATATTATTTCTCTGTGGCATCTGATTTATTAAAAAGCAAGTTCAGGAACCAAATTACTTACTTCGGAATGATCATTTAATTTTCACAGATACATAATAATATGAAGCCTGAAATCATAATAATAAACAAAACTAAATTTTTATCAGGTCTTCTAAAGAGAAGTAACCGTAATTTAACAATTCATAACGAAATGTAAGAACACTATTAGGTTAACAAAAATATTTAGTATTTATTTCATTTGAAACACGAGGTGAAAAATTACTACCAAAAATGTAGCCAATGGCCCTGTTTCCCTTGTCCAAAACTAAACTAACATTAAGAAAAGGATAGAAGAAATTAGTCAGCGCCTGATGTAAACGTATTTTTAGTAATAACTAATTTGTCTATGGAGTATCTTAATTTGACAGGACTAAACTGAGTGAACAAGAGAATCGACACCATTGTACAAATTATTGCACCTTTTCCACATATTTTTTCACATTCCATCGCCTACTATAACAAATATATAGTTTTACAACAAATCGTCATTTCTCAATTCTTAATTTTCATTTTCTAGTATTTGAAGACAAAACACAGTCCACAGTATTGTGAATAGATTCCAGCATCAAGGCTTTCTATGAATGGTTTCACTGCACGGTCTTCAATCACTATAGTGTGACTACATTTGTAGGTGTACAAACATTTGCGTGAAGATTGTTTGAAAGCGCGTTCCTTGGCACTACTCGCCTTTCATAATTATGCAGACATTGGTTGCCCTTGTCAGGGTGAATACCAGCAGGTACTTCGGCTAGTGGTTTGGATCGGAGTTTATTCACTTTTTTCTGAAGTCAAGTAACTGAGTCAAGATTTCAATCTCCTATCAACACCGGTTTTACTGGACTTGTTAATTGAAAAAAAAAACCGGAATAGTGCGATTCGCAGTCGCCTACGAAAAGCCTCTTTAGCTCATTAACTAACAAAATTATCTAAAACGAATAGTTTTCCTTTAAACTCATTTCTTTTACAGTATTTTTTTAAAAATAGATTCGAATTCGATTATAGAATCTAAAAATTTCAAATCGCGAACGAAAGAATGCGCAGCTGAGCCTACCACACAAACTAAAAAGGCTGTGTTTCGTGCAAAAAAAAGATAATATTATTTAATTATGCAAGCAAGCCAGTATATAGAGTGGAACAGACTGGAAAGCACATGATTTCACTTAACTCTGCACTGTAATTATATCTAATCTGTACTTACTAAGCGAAACTTGGGTATGTGTGTTGTTTAGGTGGTTCATTCCTAAACTGATAGTCAAATTTGGATAGATATGTATGGGTCTTATGATGGAAGGCTCCGAAAGGGATATAAATATTTAAAGTCTTGATGTTTTTAATAGCGGAATACATGTCTACATATCTGGGAGTGAGTCGAGTAAAAGGCTACGAAGTAATTAGGCCCTTACAATTTGCTTTAATCCTTTCTAATTAGATGTATATGATGGCATATGCCATTGGCACAAATGACGCACTGGTACATCCCCTTTAAGGGATGAATTTCATCACAAATTCTTTCTTAGTATCCTTCTCTATTATTATTATTATTATACAAGGAAACTTTTGAGAATATCATGCTTCTGCTCAGGGAAATAATTTAAGATTTTCAAGTCGTGGTGGCCTAGTGGTTAAAACACCAACCTCTCAAGTATGAGTGCGCGGGTTCGATTCCAGGTCAGGCAAGTACCAATGTAACTTTTCTAAAGTTATATGTACTTTCTAAGTATATCTTCGACACCAATGACTGAAGGTGAAAGAAAACATCTTGAGGAAACCTGGACTTTAAGTCTGAAATTGCCAACCCGCATTGAGCAAGCATGGTGATTACGCTCATTCATTCTCTGTATGAGAGGAGACCTGTGCCCAGCAGTGGGACGATAAAAAGGTTGATGATGATTACGTACCTAAAAGACATTATGATTACAAAGTAATTAATTAGCTCTTGTTATGATCCCATGAATATACTATTGTGAAGATGAATGTTCGGGTAATAAAACCTTTTCATATCGTAGAAATGCTATTTATAAAACAAAAGGAAGTGTTGCCCTCAATAAAATAATCTGAATAAGTGATAAATGGTACTTAACAATGTTTTGTATCAAAGTTCAGTGTGGTAATAACACTGGACTTTGATACAAAACATTATAGAGTATCCATGGGCGGTGAGCAGTGGGCAGCTCGTCGCCCGGTAAGGACCAGGCCTGAGTCGACGGCGCGTTGTGTTTCACGCGCGCCTCAAAGAGATGTCAGCACATCGTGACGGGGTCCACAAAGACCGATACCTCCTGGGTCAGAGTTGAGGGTTGGTTAAAAAAGAAACCGTGGCCCTTGCTGCCGCACAGGCAAGTGAAGAAACACGGGTGGGTTTTAGTCAGTAAAAGTCTGACACGCCGTTCCGCTCCGCCCAGAGCGGGAGAAGTCATATGATGACTTCCCATAGCATCAAAAAAAAAGTATCCATTAATATTCTATTTCCGAAAGTTAGCCTGCTAAATAATTAGAATTCATAACGCTACAAAATTGAACGAAGTGTGAACTTTTACCTAGCCTAATTAAATAGTTCAGAAATCAATTTCGAAATAAAAGTCATACTTACATAATCGAGAAATCAACAACGATTCGATTAACCATTAATACCTATTCAAAAATTTCAAATACAGAATTTACCATGCTAGAAATACAATTTTATTGCTGACAACATTATAATTCACGCATTAAATTACTTCACTACGAGCAGTAAAAACTTAATCGGTCGTAATCTATTACAAGGTAAGCTCATTTGTTATTTTATAGTTATACAATATGTAAAGAAAACCCTGTCCGACCCATAAGGATAATAAAGGTTAGGTAAACACTTGACCAAATATAATATAAAATTTTACATAACCATCACAGTAACAATAATAATGAATTTTGAAATAATCTTTTTTTCCCGGGTATTAATTCCAATTTCCCCGAAATTTGGTAATTTTTAAAAAACTGACAACACCATTTGTGACGGAGCGAATAGCGTTGCGACCACGTGCCGCATGCCCCGCCCCCCTTCACCCGCGCATACATGCGCGGGTGAAGGGGGGCGGGGCTATCGGGTTGCCTACCGCACATGCATTAAGTTACCTCGCTTTTTCGAAATAATATTTATTTTTTTTGGGGGATTTTTTTTTAAGTTTAGCCCGGCTTTGTAGGCATTATTAGAATCAGTTAACGATACCTAACAATACCTTCACGGATCGGACAGGGTTTTCTTTACATATTGTATATTGATCGAACATAACACCTGTCCGTTGGCATTATTAGTATTTTTATGGTCCCCGCAGTCCATAACCCGTAAACCATTGAAATTGAAGACTATAATTTTGACAGATTTCTTCCAATATGGCGCTATGGATGCCGAAATAGGCACCAAAACGATTGTGTAAACAGAAGCGATTAACTTCCTAACACATTTATAGTTAGGGAACGTTATAATATAGACTTTTATTGTTTCTATAGCATTTACAGACTTTTTAGTCGACAGTGTTACCAACATCTATTTCTAAGTATATTGCTTTACGATCTTTTCAAATATGGTGCGAGATCAATTAGAAATCGACCATAAATGTATAAATTTATTATGCTTTTAATCAGGAAAACAATGATAATAAAAACTGTTTTATAGACCTTTTAAAACAGGTGAGTTCATCTTCTACCTAATCAATGTCTGGATAAGGCAGCAAATTCAATCATATGTATATTGGTCCGGTCAGTCTAACCTAAATCTCATTTTAATTTGGCCTGGCTAAAATATAGTCGACCCAAATAATGTACTGTAAAGAAAATTATTTATTTTCCAAATACATACTTTTCCTCTGCAATCTAAGAAATAAGTAAAATACCGCTGCAGGAGCGGGCGAGTGAGCGGTGCGTTGACTATATTTTTGTTGGGACAACCAGGTAAGATAACAAGCTCATAATTTTGTGGTTTTTCATGAAGTCTGAAATAATACTGGACACGTGTTTCGGGTTTCTCATATAAAAAAAAATAACGTTATATGTATAGATTTCTACCTAAAGGTCGTATGAAAAAGGCCGTAATCTTAATCACTAACAAACATATATTATAGCCATCACAATATAAACGTAAACTATCAAAACTTAAACACGTTTCTCGCAGATAACCTTCATTATAAAAATAGTTGAAGCTGCAGGGTAATTGCGTAACACACTATCAGCAGCAATGGGTTTCATTTTGACAGTTCAACAACATTCATTGCGTTATTTACGTTATTGAACAGACACATTTTTCGAATATACAATATGTAAAGATTATCTCGTCCGACCCAAAGGGATAATAAATGTTAGGTATACACATGACCAAATAACATATGAAATTTTACGTAATCATCATAGTGACAATAGTAATGAATTTTGAAATAATCTATTTTTTTTTTAAATGACAACACTATTTGTGAAGGAGCGAATAGCGATGCGACCACGTGCCGCTTGCCCTGCCCCCCTTCACCCGCGCATGTATGCCTAACGTGTTGCCTACCGCACATGCATTAAGTTATCTCGCTTTTTCGAAATAATATTTATTTTTTTAGGGGGATTTCTTTTTTGGTTTAGCCCGGCTTTGTAGGCATTATCAGAATCAGTTTCAACGATATAACCCGCGCAGATAAAGAAAAGATCTGAAAATGGCGGCGGATACTTATGGTACGGTTGACAAAACATGCCATTGTTCAATCAGAAACCAAATGCTAAGATAGAAAAATGACAAATGTCATATTTACGTTGTAAATAACAATATTTACAACGTAAATATGACATTTTATTGTTGTTGTTGAGTTTGTTTTTATTGTTGTTTTTGTTGAGTTTGATTGTTTCAACTCAACAAAAACAACAAAATAACAGAGACTTTAGCGGAACGAAATTAACGATAACTCAAAGTGCATCAAAGTAGCATGGAAGCGAATCCTGAATTCCTGGGCCTGTAGCCAAAGTAACATCGCTTCATAGCGAAGCGAAATCGAATACCAAACCAACCAATGGCGGGAACGATTGACCACGCGACGCGATAAATCACGTGATCAATCGTTCCTGCCATTGGTTGGTTTAGTATTCGATTTCGCTTCGCTAGGAAGTAGGGTTGCCAGATAGGAAGTTACAAAATCCGGGACAGTTGTCGACAGAGACTCTTGGAAAGAACGGCTAAAAAAAAAAAAAAAAAAAAAAAAACAAAAAAAGCTCATCCCAAATGAAACTGGAGAGTCGGAGGAAGAACGGCTTAAAAAAAAAAAAAAAATGGCAACCCTACTAGGAAGCGATGTTACATTGGCTAGGGCCCCTGATCGATGATTTTTTTTTGCAGCGCTTACTTCCCTGTGTGAGTATAGAAAGCGATAGAGAATGAGTGAGAACGCATGCGAGCGGACGCCATTTAAAGATCTTTTCTTTATCTGCGCGGGTTTTACCTAACAATACCTTCACGGATCGGACAGGGTTTTCTTTACATGTTGTATACAGCAATGGATTCGCAATATACTTTAAAGATAATAGTGTGTTACGCAGCTAAGGTGCTACTTTGTAATCAAAACAAAGACTTTATTCGAAAGCAGTACAAACGTGGTATTCGACTTGGCCACAAGTCACTCTTCGCTAATCACTTGAGAACTAAGGTATACCTCCTTGGGAGTTGGGATCTAGAATTGAAAGGAAAGTGGTTAGTATGTGGTATACGTCATTAGCTAAAATGTGAGAGGTAATCTAACTACAATAAAAGGTGTTAATAGGTATTCTGGTCATCATCATCATCATCAGCCTCTACTCGTCCACTGCTGGACATAGGCCTCTGAGCAGTTCTCCGCCAGCCACTACCAGCCACCTTTTTGATGCCTTTTTGATGATGATTTTTGTCGCTCCATCTCGCCCAAGGGCGTCCAAAGCTACGTTACGCTACGTGGTATTCTAGTACACATTGGTAATCTAGGAACGTCTCCACGAGGTCTGCTGACAACAGGCCATGCTACCCGAAACTGCCAAATATTCGCAATCAACTTTGAGCCTTAATGCTTGGTGATAAAGTTGAAAAACGAATACAGATGATCTGTCAGATGCTGTCGTCTATACAGATGCCAGCATATAAAGCTACTACAATCTGTCAAATATATTTAACTAGCTTTCCGCCCGCGGCTTCGCCCGAATGGTATTCGGTTGTATCGCGCTTTTTAGATTTCCCTCGGGAATATCATTTTTTTCGGAATAAAAAGTAGCCTATTATTTAATCCGGACTTCTAACTTTATGTCTGCAAAATTTCAAAGCAATCGGTTCAGTAGTTTCGGCGTGAAAGTGGAACAAACAAACTAACAAACAATCTCACTTTCCCATCTATACTATTATATAAAGCTGAAGAGTTTGTTTGTTCGCGCTAATCTCGGGAACTACTGGTCGGATTTGACAAATTCTAGTACATGACGCTATGACCAATAGGAGCCGAGCATAACTAAACGACGCGAACGAAGTCGTTGGCGGCCGCTAGTTTATAATATTAAGTAAGGATAAATGTTCAATTTTATTGCTAAAGCACAAAGATTCAATGTTGACTGAGAAAATTTTACAAATGCGGGTAGATTGATTTGTTGACGTTTGTACAGATGTATGTATGTAAGTATAAATCGAAGGTCACACAGACACTAGCAGGACAAGCTACGCGAAACTGCCAAATATTCCGAATCAACCTTGAGCCTTAATGCTTTAGAGTTAAAGTTGAACATCTAATAAAGAAATCTGACATAGGGTAGTAGCTTGAAGTGCTTTCGTCTATGCATTCGGTACAATTATGAATTCAAACGAGGAGGTAAGGGAAAAATAAACGCTTTTATTATTATTGAACCCTACTTCGTTTCTTTTCGAAGGCACACCTATTTTGCTAATACTTTTTGGGCTTAGTAGCTGATCACGTTCTTTGTGGCGTCGCTCAGATCGTGAGCTATCATTTCAAGGACGAACATGACCTTCCTACATCAAAATTACAAAAATATTGTTACGGGCTAGGGGTACTTAAACGCCGGTTAAGGGTTACGAAGTTTATTGGCAACGAAGGTACAGTCGATTGTAGGCAATGACAAGTAGAATGTCGCTGACGTTGCACCGAAGTCTCCCCTTATGTCCACGAAGTCCGTGTTGTAAACACACAATAACGCTGCAGATGTTACTTCACGTAGTACTCGAAGTTCTCGTTGTAATTGTCGCAGTAGGTCTTCTTTAAGATCGCTTCTTAACTGTCGCTGTTTTCGTATCGCTAGTCGAGTGTAGACTGACTCTGCGTCGGCGTCGCGGCGCTTATATAGGCCAGCTGATCGAACATTCCAGAATCCTCTAGGCGTAATAATAATACTGCATAACTTCGAGGTCACCGGCCAAGTAAGTACCTACGATAATTCCCGGAAACGGGTTTCTAGAAATTTCGATGTCGACACTTTGTTGACAAAACTGTTGAGACCTGTACCATTCGATAGGCCATCCTAAGTCTAGTAATGCGTTTTTACATTGTGCCTAGAAAATGTCTAGATCTAGGGAAATAGGACTTAAAAGTGACACACTGCTTGTCACGCGATATTGAACCTTATGCCATCGACATAAGGTCCATTCGTAACATTGCCCCCTTCTTAGTCATGCTCGTCCCGAGCATGATTTGATCCATAATAGCGAGCTAGGCGGTCTACGTGTACGATCTTCAGCTTCCCTCTAGGCCCTTTCTTAATCCTGTAGGTGACATCGTTTATTCTGGTTACTATCGTGTACGGACCCTCCCATTTGGCTTGAAATTTCGGACTCTTTCCTTTTCTCCTTATAGGATTATGCAACCATACCAAAGTTCCCTCTTCGAATCCGGGCACGTTAGCTTTGCGGTCGTATCGGATCTTCATTTTCTCACTGGTTTTCAAACCATTCTCTCTCACTAGCTCATGTATTCCATCTAATTTACGCCGCAGGTCGGCCACATATTCGACGGCTAGGATAGGAGTATCGGGAGGTGTTCCGGTTAGTGCATCTATGGGTAGTCTAATTTCTCGGCCGAAGTTGACTTTCGCCGGTGTGCAGTTTGTGCTATCATGTGTTGCTGAGCGGTATGACATTAAAAAGAGTGGAATGTATTGGTCCCAATCCCTTTGGTGTTCTTCCACTACTTTGGCCAAATGATTCTCCAACGTCTGATTGAATCTTTCGACCATTCCATCTGACTGTGGGTGATACGGTGTTGTACGAGTCTTATGTATCCCGAGTAGTTGGCAAACCTCTTGAAATAGTGAAGACTCGAAGTTTCTACCCTGGTCAGAGTGTAACTCCAAGGGAACGCCAAATCGACAGAACACCTCGTGAACTAGTTTTTTGGCGACTGTATGAGCTTCCTGGTTAGGTACTGCGAAAGCTTCTGGCCATTTGCTGAAATAGTCTTGCATGACGATGATATACCTATTGCCTTCTTCAGTAACAGGGAATGGCCCAGCTATATCGACAGCAACTCTTTCCCATGGCGCACCAACATTGTACACTTTAAATCGACCTCTGGCTCTCGTTTGCGGTCCCTTTACTGAGGAGCAGGCTACACATTTTCTACACCAGTCCTCTATGTCCTCGCGACAATGCACCCAATAGAATCTTTTTCTCACCTTCTCCAGGGTTTTCTTTACTCCTAGATGTCCTCCGGATACTCCGTCGTGCACCTGTCTTAGCACTGACGTGACTTTATCGCAGGGAACAACTATCTGTAAGGTGACCTCCTGACCACTGGGTGATTCCCATTTCCTCTTGAGAACTCCATTATCAATTATCAGGCTGTCCCATTGAGCCCAGTAACTTTTTACTGTTGGGCTAAGCGCCGATATTTCACTCCAAGCGGGCCTCTGGCCACGTTGCTTCCACTCGATTACTGCCTTCAGGTAACTGTCTTCCTTTTGTGCGTCTTTCAATGATTGATTATCCCAGTCTTCATCCAAAGCGTTTACCCGGATAATCCTTACGTTCTCTTTCTTTTCCTGTTTGGCACATTGTCGGCAAGATTCTTCGCAAGGTCGTCTAGACAAAGCATCAGCATTATTGTGTGACTTGCCTTTTCGATGTTCAGTGACAAAGTCAAATTCTTGCAGCTGCTCTATCCACCTTGCTACTTGTCCTTCTGGGTCTTTGAACTGGAGGAGCCACTGTAAGGCAGCGTGATCGGTACGAAGTGTAAACTGCCTCCCAATCAGATATTTCTTGAAGTGTTGTAAGGTCTTAACAACGGCTAGAAGTTCTCGGCGGGTAACACAGTAATTTCTTTCTGGCTTGGAAAGGCATTTGCTGAAATATGCAATCACGACCTGCCTATCTCCTTGTGTTTGAGAGAGAACTCCTCCAATACCAACATTGCTGGCATCCGTGTCTACCAAAAATCGACCTTCCCGACTAGGGTAACCTAATACAGGAGCCTCACACAAGTGAGTTTTCAGTAGCGCAAATGCCTGTTCGCAGTCAGAGTTCCATTCAAATTGACACTTTTCCTCTGTTAAACGATGCAATGGCTTCGCTAACTCGGAGAAGTTCTTTACAAACCGACGGTAATATGCACACAGACCCAAGAAAGAGCGTACCTCAGTTTTATTACGAGGCGTAGGCCACTTCGACACGGCTTTTATTTTCTCAGGGTCTGTTCGAATTCCTTGCGCCGAAATAATGTGTCCCAAGTATCCAACCTCTTTCTGGAATAGTGTACACTTACTAGGACTGAGTTTTAAATTCGCTTCACGCAGTTTCTGAAAGACTTTCTCCAAATTGCGTAGGTGCTCTGCGAAGTTTCGTCCCATAATGATGATGTCATCCAAATAGACTAGGCATGCATCACCAAGCAACCCCACCAGAATGCGCTCCATTAGGCGCTCGAATGTAGCAGGAGCATTGCACAGTCCAAAAGGCATGACATTGAATTGCCAGAGACCGTTTCCAGGACCAGTGGTGAAAGCGGTCTTTTCTTTATCCTGCTGAGAGATTTCCACTTGCCAGTATCCACTTTTGAGGTCAACCGTGGAGAACCATTTCATGCCACTTAGCAAGTCTAAAGTGTCATCTATACGTGGCAGAGGATAACTATCCTTTTTCGTGGCATCATTCAACATCCTGTAGTCAACGCAAAACCTTGTACTGCCATCCTTTTTCTTGACTAGGACAACTGGAGATGACCAAGGGCTGGTGGATGCTTCTATAATCTGGTTTTTCTCCATATCTCTTAACATTTCCGTGACTTCCTGTTCTCTTGCAAAGGGGATACGACGTGGTCTCTGTCTTATCGGCTGTGTATCACCCGTATCTATATGGTGTTTGACGAGCCCGGTCCTTCCCACGTCACCGTCGGTCTTCGAGAAGATGTCATGGAAGTTATGCAGCAGTTGCTTAACTTTGTGACTTTCGAACTTGTTTAAATTACCCTTACAATTTTCGAGTAGTGTCGATACATGTTCCTGCCACTTCTTATCACGTTCCTTTTCGTGCGCCTCTGTTTTTCTCAAAGACGCTACATGATCGCACACACCCACCATGCAATTCTTTTCAAGAATTATTTCTTTGTTACTAACGTTGATAATTCGTACTTTTGGTTTATCGGAAATCATCATCAGTGTCCTTGCTGTTATCCAGTCTGGGTGATCTCCAGAATCTTCTATTATAATGCAACGTTTACGGCATCCTATTGGTGATAGTGTAATATTTACTAAGGTTTCTGATCTTGGTGGTAATACCGTTCTCCTTAAACAGTACACTGACCCTTGTTTTCCACCTTGAAGAAATACTTCTTGTTCTGGAAAACTCAATACTCCTTTTGCTACATTAAGGACGCACTGCTGTTTCTTCAAAAAGTCCAGTCCTATTATGCAATCATCTGTAATATTTGCTATTAAAACAGGGTGCGTGAATGTCTTATCACCCATTTTCAAGGACACGTTCGTTTCACCAAGGACGAGTACTGGTTGGCCGGTGGCGGTTTGTAATCGGCATTGTGAAGACCCTCTTTTCCATGCTATGGTCCGAGGAAATAGCTCCGGTCGTGCAATAGTTCTTGATGCACCAGTATCCAACGTGAAACTGCATGACTTACCATTCAGTTCTCCTTCTATAATAAGACTGTTTCCATCGCCCACTTGTGATACTGTTATAATGGGGGCTTTAGGTCGACCAGCCAGTACTCGCCCCATAGCCCTGGCTGTTCTTAGTTTAAATCCTCGGCTTCCACCTGTGTCCCAGAAGTACTTCTTCCCTTAGACTTCCTGGGACAATTGATCCGAATATGACCCTTTTCGCCGCACTCATAGCAGGTTGGTCCTTGCCGAGTTTTAATTATTGGGGTTACCTCGCGAATGCGGTGCTGTTGTCGGCCGTCTTGGCGTACAGCTTCCACCTCCAGAGCGTGTGTCAAGGCTGCCTTCAGAGTCTGATGGTGACCCAGACGAACTGCAGCCCTGACTTCTGCATCTCGGATTCCATCAGTAAAAGCTTGCACCGTAGTAGCATCAATTAATCCCGGTGTTGATGCATACGCCCTCCGAACAACACGTTCTATTTCCGTTGCCCATTGTTGCAAACCCTCACTGCTCTTCTGTGTGCGGTCGCGGAGTTGAGCCCTGTAGACATGTTCGAGGTGTTTCTCCCCGTATCTAGACTCCAACGCTTCTAGCAGACAGGCTAGGGTATTGCAATCGCCGGAAATATTTTCGAGAATTTGTACTGCATCACCACGCAGAGCAAGCGTAAGAGCGGTTACCGCTTGATCGTCGTCCCAGTTGTTGCCTTTTGCGACCTTTTCGAATTGAAGGCGGAAGGCCACCCATGACGTTGTTCCGTCAAAATGAGGCACTTGGAACGTCGGCAAAGCACTAGGTATCACCCCTTTGATGCCTCCTTTCTGTACCTTATCATGGAGGAATTTTATTTCTTTCTCACACTCCATGATGGTGCTGTCTAGTGCCTCGAAACGCGCATCATGTTTGTCTATACGAGCATCTTGCTGGTCTATGCGCGTATCCTGTTGTGCTGTTTTTATTTTAAGCTCGTTGACCTCTTCTTTTGTTTCTTTCCACTTTTCATTAAGTTCCAATACTAATTTCTGGGATTTTGCCTGGGATTCTGCTACACTTTTAATGATTTGTGCCTGGGTTTCTGCCTGGGATTTATCTATTTTTGCCTCTATGCCTTTTATTTGCATCGTTAAGTGAGCCAGCAATGCCGATAAATCGCATCCACTGCTTCCAGAAATAGTGGTGGTACTAGGCGCACTCACATTTGTTGGTGTTACGACAGCCGCATCTTCTACGGGTGCGGGGACACTGAGCGGTTCTTCCTCTTGACGCGCCAAATCCATCGCTGCTTGTCGTCGCGTGCGAACTCTTTCGTCTTCCCTTGGCGTGACCGGCATGCCGCTTCTGACACCAATTGTTACGGGCTAGGGGTACTTAAACGCCGGTTAAGGGTTACGAAGTTTATTGGCAACGAAGGTACAGTCGATTGTAGGCAATGACAAGTAGAATGTCGCTGACGTTGCACCGAAGTCTTCTCTTACGTCCACGAAGTCCGTGTTGTAAACACACAATAACGCTGCAGATGTTACTTCACGTAGTACTCGAAGTTCTCGTTGTAATTGTCGCAGTAGGTCTTCTTTAAGATCGCTTCTTAACTGTCGCTGTTTTCGTATCGCTAGTCGAGTGTAGACTGACTCTGCGTCGGCGTCGCGGCGCTTATATAGGCCAGCTGATCGAACATTCCAGAATCCTCTAGGCGTAATAATAATACTGCATAACTTCGAGGTCACCGGCCAAGTAAGTACCTACGATAATTCCCGGAAACGGGTTTCTAGAAATTTCGATGTCGACACTTTGTTGACAAAACTGTTGAGACCTGTACCATTCGATAGGCCATCCTAAGTCTAGTAATGCGTTTTTACATTGTGTCTGGAAAATGTCTAGATCTAGGGAAATAGGACTTAAAAGTGACACACTGCTTGTCACGCGATATTGAACCTTATGCCATCGACATAAGGTCCATTCGTAACAATATCATTGGAGACACTTCAAAGTCTCCTTTATCTGCGTCATTTGCTTGGCAAATGGAATATCTCTGGTACTGCCCCTGCCCCTGCCTTTGGCATAGCAATATCTAAAAGATCTTTCAGTTAAGTACTTCTTCCGACATTAACAAGAAGCCAAAACTATTTAAAAGGCCAATACTACAAGGAACTACAAGGTCAATGAAGTCCCTAAAATGTTTTGGTCAAGTGTAAAAGGATTAAGGTTGACCCACCCGAAACTGTCAGACATTTCCAATCAACCTCGAGCCTTAATGCTTAGAGATAAATTTAAAAATCTATTAAAGAAATTTGACTGATTGTAGTAGCTTAATGTGCCTAAATACTTATGGTATAGTAAGTAATATGGCTACGTCAGCTTACTCAAAGCTGGTTCTAATTACCGTAATGTCGACAGAATAAACATTCTCATTAATATAATTTCTCAGAATAACAAGCAGTATCAAATTGTATATTATTGCAACATAGGAAACAATCCAACTGCTTTGTTGTAACAAAAATATACATAAGTGCTGCCACGCCGCTTGGATTCTGTTAATTTTATGTATAAAATGTTAAAGAGGTCACAGCAAGGAGGATAAACTTTTTAGAACAGTGTGCCAAATTCATTAAAAATATTGCGTCAGCAATTGGAAACTCTGGAAAAATTTGGACTCGATGTGCAAATTCATTTATGCACCTTCTCTATCTTTAAAGTATCTGATAACAATGTAAACATGCTAGATCGTAGGATTTGGTTATTTTAGTACTTACATTAGAAATTCTAATACAAGTCACCTTGTATACGTTTTTCATTTGACATTAGAGATTAGTCTTATAACCTCACTTTTCGTCGATGATTTTTCAATTACCATTTAATAATATTATTCCATAAGTGGTTTAATATGCGTCTGATAAATGCGAATTTTGTGAGTGATTTCGTCAGAATGCTCTTTCATCAGATGAATTTGGATTAGACTTATAGGTCCGTATTACAGAACGTCACTCAGAACTCCAGCTCTAGTAAGTCTCGTTTGAAGCCATTTGATTGGTTGAAACTAGTTTTAAGTAATGTTTAAGCAGAGATCAATGCTTGAGTGACGTTCTGTAATACGGACCATAGTCTTTAATTAAATCGAAAGTTTCAGTAAGGCCAGTATTGTCAATTTTAGGACCTGAGTTTTTATATTCAGCTGACATCACGCATATCGCATGCCAAATGCTAACAATAGATCTCATGTAGAAGGTTCAGCAAACCTGACCAATGTTATCATGTCCAGACTAACACGTGGCGCTAATAAAGTACTCAATTTTATGTCCGCCATGACAGATGGCCTGCCCACTCTACATGCACAGTTAATATAAGACAATATTGATGTTAGTGACCCAAATGGAACGTTAAATATGTACCCCAATCGCATTACATATTTTCAATCATATACCGAAGTATTTTAAAGGAAATTACCAAACCATTGCCGCGTATAGTTGAAGAATTCGTTAGCTCAACAACGTATAAAACGCAGTGAATATTGTTAAACTGTCAAAATAAAATTGCCCTTGTGCCTTTGGGTTACGCAATTACCTCACTAATCTCCAAAGATCCCTTGGTTTGTCGCCAATATTCGATCAACAAAGAAAAACGTTCATAAAAAACTATTAATCATGAATTTCGGAACGCATTCCTCGGCCATCTATTAATTTTGGCTGAAAAGTCAAAATCATTCGCAAACGCGAGCAGAATTCGACACGACCTCCATTTAAAATACTTCAACACTAAAACGTGTACTCATAATGCCACTCTAAATATAAACCCATAAAATATGAACTACACATAAACTGTCTTCCAGGGGAAATCTTCCAAGATTTTAGTTAAATTCGGGATTCTTAAACCAAGAGTCATGGAGTCAAAGGTCATGGAGTGATAACTAGATACATAAAAATTTAAGTACTATTATTAAAAGCTGTGAAAGTTTATACATACATATAACAGTGTTAAAATATGAACAAAAATATATATTAAGACTTACCGGTGTTCTCCTAGATAGCAGAGTGCCAACGGGACTTGGTATCTTTGTGGGCGTCGCTGTATGCGGGCTCCGAGCTGTTGACAAGTACATAGCTGTTTTACTGATAATGGCGGAAACATTTTACTTTTCACTAAAGTTATATCTTTGGATATTTTCAATGTGTTTACTGGAATTTACTACGTTTCGGAATGGGTCATTAGCTTGGTCTTTCTAACTGACTACCTTTACAATTCACAAGCTCTTGTTTTTGCAATTCAAATGCTTCGTTTTAAGAAATAGAAATCATCATCAAGTCTGTCAAGTCTTATCCAGGATATGTTGAAGTTAGCTTCCATTGAACCAGTTGCAGCTTAATGACAATATTTTACATGGAGCGACTACCCATCTCTGTTCAATTCCATAACCAAGTTACTGGGTAGCACGGTATCTCTTAGGAATGTTGTACAATTTATCATCATCATCTCAGCGTTAATCCCAGTCGCATCCAAAGATTTTCAGCTTTGTAGTCTGGGGTCCGCTTTATCAGTATAACTACTGATTTTGGCTAAACTTCGATATTTAACAATTAAAAAATATTGTACAATTTATAATAGCTTTAAATGACATAGCCTTAGCTAAAAGGATATTTTTTAATAATTATAAACTAGTGCTTGACTGCAATCCCGCCTGATGGTAAGCAGTGATGCAATCGTTGATGGCGCACTAGTTTATTAAGCCTATTCACTTAAAAAACTAAGGAATAAGAAGGATGACGGCAGTTGAGTGAAGTGATGCAATGTGAAACCCAAGACTAACACGACCAAACGATGCTGCGCTAGAGGGAGATTGACCTGGAGACTCTCCACGACCAAACTCCCGACACAACAACATTTGGCGCATCGTAACCGCCACACATCGCAACACAACTGCTCAGACCCGTCCTCCGTACGGCTTCACCAGACATCATGCCGAAACACGAGAAATCATCTTGGCGGCAAGACATTGTCTGGTGGGTGGTAACTGCTGCCGGCAGCCGATGTTATGGCCTACCACCGAGAAAACGACGTTATTATGTATAGTTTTGATAAACTCGGCCACTAAAAATTAAGATATATATTAATTACTTTGCATACGTTACGGGCAGACGTTTAGGAGAATTATGTACCAAATTTTGATGTTCGAAAAGTTTTGATTGTGAGCCTAATTCTATTAAAATACTTTTTTTTTATATCAATCCTCTGAGGAAGTAAAAGACGTAAATTATGACAACACCAAGCCTAGCTAAATCTGAGTAATTATTTTTTAAATGGCAAGTATTTTTTTCAAAAGAAAGTGAATCTTAATCCAAATCTTTCGAAGAGGCATTGGCAAAGAGCTTTTAACCCCAAACCGCTATTTCTTTGAACGAAAGGTACTAGGAACCTAGGAAGTCCGACCTATTAACAAATTAAGGTTTAATTTGATTCCTGCTTCTACAAAGCACAAAATTCTCAAGTTTATTCCGTAATACGTGTACTTTGTTATTTGAAAACTTAAACGCCTTGATAGCGGATACTTCAGGCGTCTATTAAACTTCCGAGCCTTGTTCGAAGCTTTAAGCCATCTTGGACGGCGAGCGAAATAGCTTTTGCAAATTCCAAACGCTTATTAGTTTAATTAAAGTTATTTTTTATCATAAGGCCAGTGTTTTTGCTATGTTAATACTGTTATGTTAAGAGGGACTAAAGGATTATGGTTTCCTACTTTTCATCGACCACTAGAATATTATTAACAACACTCCACCCTTACCCTTTTCAATATTTTCTTTTTTTTAACAGTTATAAACTAGTGCTAGACCTCAATCATGCCTGATGGTAAGCACTGATGCAATCGTTGATGGTAAAGCGAGCCAGGTTACTAAGCCTATTCACTCAAAAAAGAAGTGAATGAAACGGCAGTTGAACGAGGTGATGCGAAGTTAAACCCAACAACACGACCAACGATGCTGCGCCAGAGGGAGATTGATATTGAGACCGCCACGGCCAAACTCCCTGCACAGCAACATTTGGCGCATCGCACCCGGCACACATCGCAACATAACTGCTTAGACCCGTCCTCCGTACGGCTTCACCAGATATCATGTCGGAACACGACGAATCGCTTGGCGGCAAGACTTTGCCTAGTGGGCTTTTTCACGGTGGTAGGCCATAACATCGGCTGCCGGCAGAAGTTTCAAAATAATTGTCATTTTTAATGTTTTCAGATTACAGTAGGTGTGGACGGACAGTGTACAGCCCAAAAACACATAGATTGCATCATTATACCATCATTAGGCATATAATTTGACTTTAGCGTGCTATATTGCCATAACGGCCATGAAAATGAACATTTTTCTCTAACTTCTATATTGTTTACGGTATATTCGGACTATGCCAACTTCAATGTAAGTTTTTACCTTGCCCTCAATACATCTTGGACATGCTTGTTTAAATTGGTAAAAAAATCCATACTAATAATAAAAATGCGAAAGTAACTCTGTCTGTCTGTCGGTCTGTTACGGTTTCCCGCTTAAACCTCTCAACCGATTTTGATGAAATATCTTTAGACCCTGAGAAAGGACATAGGCTACCTTTTATTGAAAAATTTGATATTCCCGAGAGAAAACTAAAAAGATCGTTAAAACCGAATACTTCGGGGGCGAAGCCGCGGGCGGGAAGCTAGTATATTATAAAAGAATAGAATAGACACACCATATACATTACAGAAGTGAATATGAAGTTCAGCACGACGAAAAATTAATCATCATCATCATCAACCTTTTTCTCGTCCCACTGCTGGGCACAAGGCTCCTCTCATACAGAGAAGGATTGAGCGTAATCACCACGCTTGCTCAATACGGGTTGGCGATTTCAGACTGAAAGTCCAGGTTTCCTCAAGATGTTTTCCTTCACCTTCAGTCATTGGTGTCCAAGATATACTTAGAAAAATTAATAACATCTATTAAAGGATACATGATGATAGATTTTGAAATTTTTTCACAGTTTATACAAATGTCAATGTTATCTAGAAAATTTAGCAATCGGTATAGATAAAATTTTTAGCAATTCTGCGAAGATGAGTCAAAGCATCATCAACTTTAAATGCGTTTCACGCTACAGCAAAAGATCACAAAAATTTATCTAGAAAAGATTCAGATTTGTGTGTAGCTAAGCTAGAGGGATCTCGTAATTTTGAACTAAGGTTGACATTAAGACTACTCTTGTAGAGTTGCTCTAATTGCTTGAAATTGATCTCTCACTTGTGGACAAAATGCTTAATAAAACATTGTGAAGTTCGGCTTTACTTGGGGGAGATGTTATCAGCTGGTGCCCTAAGATTGGTGAGCACAAAGTTTACCAAATTGTTGTAATCACAGGATAGATATTAAAATTTTATAGTATTTCGCTGTTCAATAGCTAATTTTTAGGGAAACTTAACCCAGGAATGCAAGACGTTAAGAGTGTAATCCGCGAAAGAAACTTGAGTGTTAATATCACACGTGACAGCCTCCATTGCGTAGCGGTAGCGAACACGGCCGTTGCGCAAGGAGGCGCGGTTTCGATCCCCGCGCAGTGCAAATATTTGTATGCATGAATATGAA
Source organism: Sesamia nonagrioides (assembly GCA_017933935.1). Lineage (NCBI taxonomy): Eukaryota > Metazoa > Arthropoda > Insecta > Lepidoptera > Noctuidae > Sesamia > Sesamia nonagrioides. The sequence goes on from JADWQK010001926.1 coordinate 124,000, forward strand.
TATTTGCACTGGTCTGGTCGTGCCTCGGAAAGCACGTTAAGCCGTTGGTCCCGGTTGCCCTACGAACATCTATTGGTAGTCGTTACGGGTTGTTGGAGCCCTCAAAAGTCGAACAATTGGTCTAACTGCAATGCTTCGATATCGCCTTCGGTTTGTGGAGGTCAGACGGCAGTCGCTTCACGGAAAATATCGAAGTTTAGCGAAACTCATTAGTTAGAGTGGTAAAAGCGGACCCCAGACTCCAAAGCTGAAAAAAGCTGCGGATGCTTTCCGCACACTATTTTGAAATGGATTTCCCGTACAATACTCCAAAACGTGCTATACCAACCCAAAATTACATGGGAGAAGGGCAAGAATATGATGATGAATTCCTATTGCTAATCCATTGCTCCATATGTTCTATAAATGTGTCTGCTCAACAACGTAAATAACGCAATGAATGTTGTTGAACTGTCACAATGAAACCCATTCTATTGATAGTGTTACGATGTCACCGCTTACGTATGGGTAAGTCCCCCCATATTATTATGTTTTCACTTCACAAGCTACAATACGGCAACATATGACCGTAGCGGTTCCTATTAAATTATCATAATGACCATGAGCACTCAGACCGTGTGGGCTGTATTATGCAAACTACTTGTGTTTCAATGTTTTTTGTTCTAGACGTCCTATGTCTTCTGGTGGATCATGAATCCAACCCACGTTTTGGTTACTGACTGTTCTTAGGGTTCCGTAGCCAAATGGAAAAAAACGGAACCCTTATAGATTCGTCATGTCTGTCTGTCCGTCCGTATGTCCCAGCCATTTTTTTTCCGAAACTATAAGAGCTATACTGTTGAAACTTGGTAGGTAGATGTGCTCTGTGAACAGCATTAAGATTTTGATGCATAAATAAAAAAATAATAATAAATATTGGGGGCTCCCCATACTTAGAACTGAAACTAAAAAAATAAAAACGTGGAAAAAGTTGCCCCCCTCTAACTTCTAAAATAAGTAAATGAAAAATCTACAAAAAGACATATGATGTACATTACTATAAAAACTACCAACGAAAATTGTTTTGAACGAGATCTAGTAAGTACCCCGTAAATCGTAAACCGCTTATTACCGCGTAATCTTTCATACAAATAACTTAAATCCTTTAATTTCATTAATCAATGGGTACGGAACCCTTTGTGCGTGAGTTCGACATGCACTTGGCCGGTTTTTTTGTTCAGTTTTCGTTGGCAATATTATAACAATTGTAAGAATGAATATGTGGGTTAAATGTTCTTTATAGTGCCAAAAATAAATTATTTAAAACAGGGAGCTTGGTTCCAATTATACCGACGGATGACTAGATGTTGTGCAATGCAAATTAAACAACGGTGTCGTCCAGTATGTGTTACTTCAATTTCGCAAATTGAACACAGGGTTCACCCGATTTGGTCTTCGGTATGACTCGGCTGGTTTCGTAGAAAGAGACAACGGCTAAATCGATTCACATCGCAAGGATTCAGTGCAGCAATTGCTCTCTTTCCACAATTACCAGGAAAAGCGTCTCAAAGTGCACTTCGGAAATTGTTTCACGGCTTTGACAAGCATCAAGAACAAAATGGCGACATTTCAAGACGCTCATGCAACATGGCTCGTTTAACGTCAGCTCTGCAGACGTAACAGGGATATAGTCCATTAGGTAATGGCCTAACGGGGCTGGAAGGCACTTTAATAACGTATTTCCTTAAGGCAACACTTATGAGTTCGCTGGAAAGCGATTACTGTTTGTGTAACTGTTTTAAACTATTAATACTTTACAGTTGTAGAAGTGTTTAACTGCAGTCTAATGTTATTATTTTCAATCACATATCAAATATGTCTTTCCTCAAAAATTTTGTTTCCTACAAAATGTTGAAACGGGTTACCGAGTGACAACTTTATAAGCCTCTATTCAAACTCTTTGATCATCAGTAGGTATAGACGAGAATTCCCATGTTCAAATGCAGTTTCTAATTTCAAAATGAATTAATGAAAACATTCCATTCCCGCGAATCCCGAGTTACAAATGGCGGCGATACATTTGAAATAAGAACCAAAGATGGCGGTGCAATATTTCGCATGTCACTATTCACTCGTTCAACAACATTTCGACCTTGCAGCAACCTTTACAGAAGCATTTGGAATGCCGAGAAGCTTTTACCTACTACACTTAACAGGTAGACATTCAAAAATGACAACGAAGAACATTCAATCTTCAAAATGCATCAACATATTCCGTCCTATCTTCAAATTTTTCAGACTATTTCTTTCAGAATTCGTATTCTTGTTGCAGCTTTATTATGGATATTCGGAAGAGGTTCTTTATCCTTTTTTACAATAACTCTGAGGTCAACCTCCTCTCTCCAGACAAATAATAAAGATCGCTTTTAGCGATACGACTGCCCATTGTGTCAACCTTTGCATAATCTTTATATTTATGTTCTGCAATTTATATGGTGTGCATAATAAAGAGTATTCTATAGTTGAGCCAAATTCGATAAAAAATAGAGGTAAACAAACCATTGCTAGGCAACGAGTACTTTACGTTTAAAAGACAGATGTTAACAACCTTTTCTACATAGATGATTTTCATAAAAGTAATAATTCTACTTCCTACTAATCTAAACAGTTTATTTATGTTTAGATATTTATGAATTGGATAGAACGCTTAACCTATTTGAATGAAATATGACATACATGTAAGCTAATTTCCTAATAGGTTACATTTTTGATACATATATATTATAATTAGTCCATTTTTGCAAATATTGCAATGCATGTGTTATGAAGTTGATTTAAAAGTAATTAAAATACGCAAAATTGTATTGACAAATGCCTCAACTTAATTCATTGGTTGAATTCCACAAAATGTGGTTAATATCTGGATTTCATCCATCTTTCTTTTTTTGTAGGGCTATCACGTAAAATTAATGTCGACTTTTTAATGGTTTTTTGAAATACCAAGTTATTATGCATGTTATTTTAGTGATTCTATTGAAATATGCTGCAATAGGAATTGTTAATAAATAGTTAGCATGTAAAAGTCAATAATCATGTAAATAACAGGAGATTTGTAAAACGTGAGTTGTGATAACCCTAAATTGGTTTGTTTAGCTGTATTCTTTATGGAGCTTGGCGGGAATATAACTATGTATATTCGCCTGAATAAGCATAGAAGTACAAGCACCGGTTGATTCTCGTTGAAAGACCCTATATCTTGAACACAATATAATACACTAGCTGCCGCCAGCGACTTCGTTCGCGTGGAGTTAGTTATTTGAACATTTTATTATAACCACAAAACATACAACATACATTTTAATTTTTTATTATGCTCCGCTCTTATTGGTCACGGCGTGATGTTATATAGCCTAAAGCCTTCCTGGTTCAATGGGCTATCCAAGGCAAAAAGAATTTTTCAAATCGGACCAGTAGTTCCTGAGATTAGCGTATTCAAACAAACTCTTCAGCTTTATATATTAGTATAGTATAGATAGATATAGCCTCCGTGGCGTAGCGGTAGCAAACGCGGCCGTTGCGCAAGGAGGCGCAGGTTCGATCCCCGCACAGTGCAAATATTTGTATGCATGAATATGAATATTTGCACTGGTCTGGTCGTGCCTCGGAAAGCACGTTAAGCCGTTGGTCCCGGTTGCCATACGAACATCTAGTGGCAGTCGTTACGCGTTGTTGGAGCCCTCAAAAGTCTATCAATCTAAATATCGCCGTCGGGTTGTGGAGGTCAGACGGCAGTCGCTTCACGGAAAAAAACGAAGTTTAGCCAAAATCAGCAGTTAGCCTGGTAAAGCGGACCCCAGACTCTAAAGCTGAAAAGCTACGGATGCGACTGGGATTAACGATGAGATGATGATGATGAGAATAGATAGATATAGATTATATTATTACTAGCTTTCCGCCCGCGGCTTCGCCCGCGTAGAGTTCGGTTATATCGCGCTTTTTGGATTTCCCTCGGGAATATCAATTTTTTCCGGGATAAAAGGTAGTCTAAACCTTCCTTAAGAATCACTCTATCTATTAAAAAAAACCGCGTCAAAATCCGTTGCGTAGTTTTAAAGATCGGTTTTAACATACGGACATACAGCGAAAGCGACTTTGTTTTATACTATGTACTAGCTTTCCGCCCGCGGCTTCGCCCGCGTGGAGGTCGGTTATATCGCGCTTTTAGATTTCCCTCGGGAACATCAAATTTTTCCGGGATAAAAGGTAGCCTATGTTCTTTCTCAGGGTCTAAAGATTGTCTGTGCCAAAACTCATCAAAATCGGTTGAGATGTTTGAGCGGGAAAGCGTAACAGACAGACAGACAGACAGACAGACAGACAGACAGACAGACAGACAGACAGATAGACAGACAGACAGACAGAGTTACTTTCGCATTTATAATATTAGTATGGATTGATATTAGTCTAGATTATTAAAACGTATTAAAAGTGCGTTTGCGAACTTTCTCTAAACTAAGGAAAATTGAATTTGACAGTGAGATATCCAGGCTTTAATATCTTAGACTTTTGTCAGTTTGTGAATTTACTAATAATAACCTAATCTTTGAAATTAAAAGTATCCATACTGTCCATTTTGAAGCTAGACTTGGAAGTCTTCAGCTATGCCAACGTGGTTACTCTCTCTCAAGGTTACTATCGTCTCCGATCAACATTATCGTAATAAGTCCAGCTGTTTCAAAGTTTATAGACAAACGGGCTACGATCAAAGTTTCAAACACAGATGGAAGATCTGCGTCATTACGTAGATTATCATAAACATCACGATTGCCTTTGAAGTCCGTATTTATTTGTCTAGTTAGCAACCTTAGTTTTTTCTAGTAGTAAGACGTTGTGTATTTATTTATTTACTTGCTTTCTTTGTGATTCACAACTCTACGGAAAGGAGTTTATTTTACATTCAGCACAAATTAGATTCGACACCAGAATATTACTTCAAAACACGGTATTTTAAGAAAAAAATTTGACATTTGTCTTAAATAATGAGTATTTAAGACAAATGTCAAGATTTTTTCTTGTACATGAAATTCCAAGACGTAAAGTATCTGTATGCATGCAATACAGAAAAGAATGTCCAAGAACTTTATGGCCCATGAGTATCGTTATACAAACCTACTAAGCTTTGGCATGAACAACTAAAGTCCTTTCACAATTATTTTACCGCTTTCTGACAGTTGAAACACAACTGCAACCCTATGACGATAATAATAAAGACGATTGTGATTTTAATAGGCAGACAGAGCAACACGACAGGGGCCAAGAGATTAAAGATTACAGTGATATTGAGAATATGCAAAATCAGAGTATAATGAAAAGTTAGTGCACTAGTCTAATAACTCTTTTCATTCAAAAAAACTGAGTGAATTGAGAGGAATACGGCAGTTGAGCGAGGTGATGCAATGTTAAACCCAACAACACGACCAAGGATGCTGCACCAGAGGGAGATTAATCTGGCGATCTTCCACGACCAAACTCCCGACACAACAACATTTGGCGCATCGTACCAGCCACACATCGCAACACAACTGCTCAGACCAGCCCCTGTAGCCAATGTAACATCGCTTCATAGCGAAGCGAAATCGAATACCAAACCAACCAATGGCGGGAACGATTGATCACGCGACGCGATAAATCACGTGGTCAATCGTTCCCGCCATTGGTTGGTTTGGCAATCGATTTCGCTTCGCTACGAAGCGATGTTACATTGGCTAGGGCCCCTGTCCTCCGTAATCCGTAACACGACAAATCGCTTGGCGGCAAGACTTTGTAAATTAGAATAAATACTTCTAGGTTTGATAAAGTTAGACCAGATGGCCATGTAACAATTAGAAACGAAGAAAATAAACTTGCCCCAACCATAAATAATATGAAAAAGGTCAATGAAACTAAATTGTTACACAAACGGACAATGATTGGTTCACGCCCTTAAAGCCGACGCCCTAGGTTCAATGTTCCAAGCTATTAATATTGTTTACATGATTTCTAGCCGTCTTGTGGCAGCCTAGGGCACCTATGTACATTTTGCACAATAGTAAAACCTTTCATTTTGACTGTTCAACAACATTCATTGCGATATTTATGTAATCGAGTAGTCGAATTCAAATAATTTATTTGGGACAGCGTCCGTATTTGGTTAGTACTACAAAAAGCTCATAAACATAGTAGAGAAAGTGAAATCATCATCATCATTTTAGCCGAAAGACGTCCACTGCTGGACATAGGCGGCCCCCCAAGGTTCTCCACGACGACCGGTCCTGCGCCTCCCGCATCCAGCGGTTTCCCGCGACCTTCACTAGGTCGTAGGTCCACCTTGTCGGGGGCCTACCCACGCTGCGTCTTCCGGTGCGTGATCGCCACTCGAGAACCCATCGGCCCTATCGAGCATCGGTCTTACGTGAAATGTGCCCGGCCCACTGGCACTTCAGTGTTGCAATTCTTCGGGCTATGTCGGTTACTCTCGTTCTTCTGTGGATCTCCTCATTCCTGATTCGATCGCGCAGTGAAAGTGAAATAACAATAATTAATGAATTGCAGGCTCAGCCAAACAATCCATACTGTCTAACTACCCACATGAAAGACTGCATCATTTTAGAGTCAAACTTTTCAGCGGCTACTTTCAAGATGGAATGCTTAGCTTGCTCTTTTATACACACACTTGCTGACCCGTACCCAGCCTGCCTGGTACGGCTACATCTTACGAAAACGTTACGTGGGTAATAAATGTCTTGCCATGGCGCCTCCGCCGGGCCGGAACAAGCGAGATAGACCAAAGGAGCTGGCTCGACGTTGTAAGAGATGACATGCGTGCCAACAATCTCTTACCACAGGATGCTAAAGATCGTGCGAAATGCGAGGAGAATGAGCAGGATGCAACCGGGACTGAACGCTGGATTGAGGATGATGATGACTTGCTGACCCGTGCCCATTTCGTTGGGCGATTAAACACTTTTACTTGTCATGAAATTCGAATACCACAAAAAAGTATTTTCATTTCTCGGATCAATATATTATAGCCACTCATAAATACCGTGCCTTTTTATTGGTAAAAGAATTGTCTAAACCGATTCTGTAGAGCCAGAGATTAGCCCCTGCATTCTCATAAACGATACCCTTCTTAAGATTAAATAACGTTCCTTCCCGAATTAAAAACGCGAATCCCGAAAAAAAAATTCTAAAACACTGAACTAATTTTGCGTCTTCTTCGTTCCGTTTCGTTAAGAAAAGGATAGAAGATAACATTTTGGTTAAATCCTGTCAAATTAAGATACTCCATAGACAGTTTAGACGCGACCATAAACATGGCGACTAAAAATACGTCAGTTTACGCCAGGAGCGCACTAATTTGACAGGTCTAAACCGACATTTTATCTTCTGTCCTTTTTCTAATGAAATAGATAGAAATAGATCCACTGTACTTAAATTTAATTTAGTGAAGAAGGGAATCGAGGCCAATGTCCCGGTTACTGCGCAAAATTATACAACTTCAGTAAATTGGACATTCACGACAAGCGAGGGAGAATAAACAGGTGTCTATGGCTCGCTATTTATCTCTAAAATACAGTCTTTTGTCTGTAACAATCCATTATTCTTAGCTTCCTTGCAATCCTTGGGAAAAGGTTTAGATAGACATGCTTTGCAAGATCTATGACAGCCTCCGTGGCGTAACGGTAGTGAACGCAGCTGCTGCGCAAGGAGGCGCGCGTTCCATCCCCGCGCAGTGCATATATTTGTATGCGTGAATATGAATATTGGCACTGATCTGGTCGTGCCCCGGAAAGCACGTTAAGCCGTTGATCCCGGTTGCCATACGAACATCTAATGGCAGTCGTTACGGGTGGTTGGAGCCCTCAAAAGTCCAACAATTGGTCTAACTGCAATGCTTCGATATCGCCTTCGGGTTGTGGAGGTTAGAAGGCAGTCGCATCACGGAAAATATCGAAGTTTAGCCAAAATCAGCAGTTGGACTGGTAAAGCGGAACACAGACTCCAAAAGCTGAAAAAGCTTCGGATGCGACTGGGATTAACGCTGAGATGATGATGCTTTGCACGACCCATAAGCCAACAACGCCCAAATCGTCATCATCATCATATCAGCGTTAATCCCAGCCCTATCCGAAGCTTTTTCAGCTTTGAAGTCTGGGGTCCGCTTTACGAGTCTAACGACAACAACGCCCAAATAACCGCACTCAAATATGTACGCCCGGTCACTCACAGAACGCTCATAAATTTATCAAACTCATAAATATATCACGAGCTCGTACGAAAGGGAAACGAACTGAAAGGTATGTAAGTAATGATTGTTGACGACAATACCACTTTAAGTGGTTACAAGTTTAAGGAATTTATTGCTATTGTTACGGGCTAGGGGTACTAAAATGCCGGTTAAGGGTTACGAAGTTTATTGGCAACGAAGGTACAGTCGATTGTAGGCAATGACAAGTAGAATGTCGCTGACGTTGCACCGAAGTCTTCCCTTATATATGTCCACGAAGTCCGTGTTGTAAACACACAATAACGCTACAGATGTTTCTTCACGTAGTACTTACAGTTCTCGTTACAGTTGTCGCAGTAGGTCTTCTTTAAGATCGCTTCTTAACTGTCGCTGTTTTCGTATCGCTAGTCGAGTGTAGACTGACTGTGCGCTGGCGTCGCGGCGCCTTATATAGTCCAGCTGATCGAACATTCCAGAATCCTCTAGGCGTAATAATAATACTGCATAACTTCGAGGTCACCGGCCAAGTAAGTACCTACGATAATTCCAGGAAACGGGTATCTAGAAATTTCGATGTCGACACTTTGTTGACAAAACTGTTGAGACCTGTACCATTCGATAGGCCGTCCTAAGTCTAGTAATGCGTTTTATTATTGTACCTATAAAATGTCTAGATCTGGAGGAATAGGACTTAAAAGTGACACACTGCATGTCACGCGATATTGAACCTTATGCCATCGACATAAGGTCCATTCGTAACATTGCCCCCTTCTTAGTCATGCTCGTCCCGAGCATGATTTGATCCATAATAGCGAGCTAGGCGGTCTATGTGTACGATCTTCAGCTTCCCTCTAGGCCCTTTCTTAATCCTGTAGGTGACATCGTTTATTCTGGTTACTATCGTGTACGGACCCTCCCATTTGGCTTGAAATTTCGGACTCTTTCCTTTTCTCCTTATGGGATTATGTAACCATACCAAAGTTCCCTCTTCAAATCCGGGCACGTTAGCTTTGCGGTCGTATCGGATTTTCATTTTCTCACTGGTTTTCAGACCATTCTTTCTCACTAGCTCATGTATTCCATCTAATTTACGCCGTAGGTCGGCCACATAGTCGACGGCTAGGATAGGAGTTTCGGGAGGTGTTCCGGTTAGTGCATCTATTGGTAGTCTAATTTCTCGGCCGAAGTTGACTTTCGCCGGTGTGCAATTTGTGCTATCATGTGTTGCAGAGCGGTATGACATTAAGAAGAGTGGAATGTATTGGTCCCAATCCCTCTGGTGTTCTTCCACTACTTTGGCCAAATGATTCTCTAGCGTCTGGTTGAATCTTTCGACCATTCCATCTGACTGAGGGTGATATGGTGTTGTACGAGTCTTATGTATCCCGAGTAGTTGGCAAACCTCTTGAAATAGTGAAGACTCAAAATTTCTACCCTGGTCAGAGTGTAACTCCAAAGGGATGCCAAATCGACAGAACACCTCGTGAACTAGCTTTTTGGCGACTGTATGAGCTTCTTGGTTGGGTACTGCAAAAGCTTCTGGCCATTTGCTGAAATAGTCTTGCATGACGATGATATACCTATTCCCTTCTTCAGTAACAGGGAATGGCCCAGCTATATCGACAGCAACTCTTTCCCAAGGTGCACCAACATTATACACTTTCAGCCGACCTCTGGCTCTCGTTTGCGGTCCCTTTACTGAGGAGCAAGCTACGCATTTTCTACACCAGTCCTCTACGTCTTCGCGGCAATGCACCCAATAGAATCTTTTCTCACCTTCTCCAGGGTTTTCTTTACTCCTAGATGTCCTCCGGATACTCCGTCGTGCACCTGTCTTAGCACTGACTCGATTTTATCGCAGGGGACAACTATCTGTAAGGTGACCTCCTGTCCACTGGGTGATTCCCATTTCCTCTTGAGTACTCCATTATCAATTATCAGGCTGTCCCATTGAGCCCAGTAACTTTTTGCTGTTGGGCTAAGCGCTGATATTTCACTCCAAGTGGGTCTTTGGCCACGTTCCTTCCATTCAATTACTGTCTTCAAGTCACTATCTTCCTTTTGTGCGCCTGCCAATGATTGATTATCCCAGTCTTCGTCCAAAGCGTTCACCTGGATAATCCTTACGTTCTCTTTCTTTTCCTGTTTGGCACAATGTCGGCAAGATTCTTCGCAAGGTCGTCTAGACAAAGCATCAGCATTATTGTGTGACTTGCCTTTCCGATGTTCAGTGACAAAGTCAAATTCTTGCAGCTGCTCTATCCACCTTGCTACTTGTCCTTCTGGGTCTTTGAACTGGAGGAGCCACTGTAAGGCAGCGTGATCGGTACGAAGTGTAAACTGCCTCCCAATCAAATATTTCTTGAAGTGTTGTAGGGTCTTAACAACGGCTAGAAGTTCTCGGCGGGTAACACAATAATTTCTTTCTGGCTTGGAAAGGCATTTGCTGAAATATGCGATAACGACCTGCCTATCTCCTTGTGTTTGAGAGAGAACTCCTCCAATACCCACATTGCTGGCATCTGTGTCTACCAGAAATCGGCCTTCCCTACTAGGGTAACCTAGTACAGGAGCCTCACACAAGTGAGTTTTCAGTAGAGCAAATGCCTGTTCGCAGTCAGAGTTCCATTCAAATTGGCACTTTTCCTCTGTTAAACGATGCAACGGCTTCGCTAACTCGGAGAAGTTCTTCACAAACCGACGGTAATATGCACACAGACCCAAGAAAGAGCGTACCTCAGTTTTATTACGAGGCGTAGGCCACTTCGACACGGCTTTTATTTTTTCAGGGTCTGTTCGAATTCCTTGCGCCGAAATAATGTGTCCCAAGTATCCAACCTCTTTCTGGAATAGTGTACACTTACTAGGACTGAGTTTTAAATTTGCTTCACGCAGTTTCTGAAAGACTTTCTCCAAATTGCGTAGGTGCTCTGCGAAGTTTCGTCCCATTATGATGATGTCATCCAAATAGACCAGGCATGCATCACCAAGCAAGCCCACCAAGATGCGCTCCATTAGGCGCTCAAATGTAGCTGGAGCATTGCACAGTCCAAAAGGCATGACATTGAATTGCCAGAGACCGTTCCCAGGACCAGTGGTGAAAGCGGTCTTTTCTTTATCCTGCTGACAGATTTCCACCTGCCAGTATCCACTTTTAAGGTCAACTGTGGAGAACCATTTCATGCCACTTAGCAAGTCCAAAGTGTCATCTATACGTGGCAGGGGATAACTGTCCTTTTTCGTGGCATCATTCAACATCCTGTAGTCAACGCAAAACCTTGTACTGCCATCCTTTTTCTTGACTAGGACAACTGGAGATGACCAAGGGCTGGTAGACGCTTCGATAATCCGATTTTTCTCCATATCTCTTAACATTTTCGACACTTCCTGTTCTCTTGCAAAGGGGATACGACGTGGTCTCTGTCTTATCGGCTGTGTATCGCCCGTATCTATATGGTGTTTGACGAGCCCGGTCCTTCCCACGTCACTGTCGGTCTTAGAGAAGATGTCATGAAATTTATACAACAGTTGCTTAACTTTGTGACTTTCGAACTTGTTTAAATTGCCCTTACAATTTTCGAGGAGTGTCGATACATGTTCCTGCCACTGCTTATCACGTTCCTTTTCGTGCGCCTCTGTTTTTCTCAACGATGCTACATGGTCGCACACACCCACGATGCAATTCTTTTCAAGAATTATTTCTTTGTTACTAACGTTGATAATGCGCACTTTTGGTTTATCGGAAATCATCATCAGTGTTCTTGCTGTTATCCAGTCTGGGTGATCTCCAGAATCTTCAATTAAAATGCAACGTTTACGGCATCCTATTGGTGATAGTCTAATATCTACTAAGGTTTCTGATCTTGGTGGTAATACCGTTCTCCTTAAACAGTACACTGACCCTTGTTTTCCACCTTGAAGAAATACTTCTTGTTCTGGGAAACTCAATACTCCTTTTGCTACATTAAGGATGCACTGTTGTTTCTTCAAAAAGTCCAGTCCTATTATGCAATCATCTGTAATATTCGCTACTAAAACAGGGTGCGTAAATGTCTTATCACCCATTTTCAAGGTCACATTCGTTTCACCAAGGACGAGTACTGGTTGGCCGGTGGCGGTTTGTAATCGGCATCGTGAAAACCCTCTTTTCCATGCTATGGTCCGAGGAAATAGCTCCGGTCGTGCAATAGTTCTTGATGCACCAGTATCCAACGTGAAACTGCATGACTTACCATTCAGTTCTCCTTCTATAATAAGACTGTTTCCATCGCCCACTTGTGATACTGTTATAATGGGGGCTTCAGGTCGACCAGCCAGTACTCGCCCCATAGCCCTGGCTGTTCTTAGTTTAATTAAATCCTCGGCTTCCACCTGTGTCCCAGAAGTACTTCTTCCCTTAGACTTCCTGGGACAATTGATCCGAATATGACCCTTTTCGCCGCACTCATTGCAGGTTGGTCCTTGCCGAGTTTTTATTATTGGGGTCACCTCGCGAATGCGGTGCTGTTGTCGGCCGTCTTGGCGTACTGCTTCCACCTCCAGAGCGTGTGTCAAGGCTGCCTTCAGAGTCTGATGGTGACCCACACGAACTGCAGCCCTGACTTCTGCATCTCGGATTCCATCAGTAAAAGCTTGCACCGTAGTAGCATCAATTAAGCCCGGTGTTGATGCATACGCCCTCCGAACAACACGTTCTATTTCCGTTGCCCATTGTTGCAAACCCTCACTGCTCTTCTGTGTGCGGTCGCGGAGTTGAGCCCTGTAGACATGTTCGAGGTGTTTCTCCCCGTATCTAGACTCCAACGCTTCTAGCAGACAGGCTAGGGTATTGCAATCGCCGGAAATATTTTCGAGAATTTGTACCGCATCACCACGCAGAGCAAGCGTAAGAGCGGTTACCGCTTGATCGTCGTCCCAATTGTTGCCTTTTGCGACTTTTTCAAACTGTAGACGGAAGGCCACCCATGACGTTGTTCCATCAAAATGAGGTACTTGGAACGTCGGCAAAGCACTAGGTATCACCCCTTTGATGCCTCCTTTCTGTACCTTATCATGGAGGAATTTTATTTCTTTCTCACACTCCATGATGGTGCTGTCTAGTGTCTCGAAACGCGCATCATGTTTGTCTATACGAGCATCCTGTTTGTCTATACGCGTATCTTGGTGGTCCATACGCGCTTCTTGTTTGTCTATGCGCGTATCTTGCTGGTCCATACGTGCATCTTGTTGTGTTGCTTTTATTTTGAGCTCGTTGACCTCTTCTTTAGTTTTTTCCCACTTTCCGTTTAGTTCCAATACTAGTTGCTGGGATTTTGCCTGGGATTCTGCTACATTTTTAATTTGTGCCTGGGTTTCTGCCTGGGACTCTGCTACACTTTTAATTTGTGCCTGGATTTCTGCCTGGGATTTTGCCTGTGATTGTTGTATTTGAGCCTGGATTTCTGCCTGGGATCTTGCCTGTGATTGTTGTATTTGAGCCTGGATTTCTGCCTGGGATTTTGCCTGTGATTCTGCTACTATGCCTTTTATTTGCGCCTGGGATTCTGCTATACTCAACTTTATTTGCGCCGTCAAGTGAGCCAGTAACACCGATAAATCGGATCCGCTGCTTCCGGGAATAGTGCTGGTACTAGGCGCACTCACATTCGTCGGTGTTACGACGGCCGCATCTTCTACGGGTGCAGGGACACCAAGCGATTCTTCCTCTTGACGCGCCAAATCCATCGCTGCTTGTCGTCGCGTGCGAACTCTTTCGTCTTCCCTTGGCGTGACCGGCATGCCGCTTCTGACACCAATTGTTACGGGCTAGGGGTACTAAAATGCCGGTTAAGGGTTACGAAGTTTATTGGCAACGAAGGTACAGTCGATTGTAGGCAATGACAAGTAGAATGTCGCTGACGTTGCACCGAAGTCTTCCCTTATATATGTCCGCGAAGTCCGTGTTGTAAACACACAATAACGCTACAGATGTTTCTTCACGTAGTACTTACAGTTCTCGTTACAGTTGTCGCAGTAGGTCTTCTTTAAGATCGCTTCTTAACTGTCGCTGTTTTCGTATCGCTAGTCGAGTGTAGACTGACTGTGCGCTGGCGTCGCGGCGCCTTATATAGTCCAGCTGATCGAACATTCCAGAATCCTCTAGGCGTAATAATAATACTGCATAACTTCGAGGTCACCGGCCAAGTAAGTACCTACGATAATTCCAGGAAACGGGTATCTAGAAATTTCGATGTCGACACTTTGTTGACAAAACTGTTGAGACCTGTACCATTCGATAGGCCGTCCTAAGTCTAGTAATGCGTTTTATTATTGTACCTATAAAATGTCTAGATCTGGAGGAATAGGACTTAAAAGTGACACACTGCATGTCACGCGATATTGAACCTTATGCCATCGACATAAGGTCCATTCGTAACACTATAATAGGAACGAGAAATGGTTGAGTTATAGGCAACATAACGCTGTCGAAATAATACGATGGTTATTTGGTTCTAAGCATTGATATAATATTACACTAAGGTAGATATGTCACTAGCGTACTGAAAATGAAGCGTACAAAAGAAGGTAAGTCCAGTATCTCGCTTTAGTCACTCTCGATACACTCGTAAAAACAAACGACAAACACTAACAGCGCAAATGACAAACACTAGCCATCTTTTTCTTCTCTATGCTCTAGATTGCGCCCCATCTCACTCACACTCTATCAACGTGTGAAATGTACGCAGAATAACAAATTTGCAAGTGTATGCTGCTGCTCCGATCGGCACATTTATTTTGGTTAGTTTGTTAGAACATATCATATCTGTTAATATTATATCATTGGTTCTAAGTATATCTTGGACACCACTCACTGAAGGTGAAGGAAAAAATCTTAAGGAAACCTGGACTTTTAACTAGAAGAGCATCAGCTTAGTGGTCACAGTCGCTTTTTTATATTCTACTAGCGACCGCCTGCGACTCCGTTCACGTTTTCTTATATGCTCCGCTCTACGCTTCGTCTTCCGGCACGTGGCCGCCACTCCAGAACCTTACTGCGGATTTAGTTCAAACTTCACATAAACCGTCTACTAATTAGTCAGAACAAAGCCTAAAAATTTGGTTTGGATAGGTGAGTCCGTTCTTGAGTTATAAAATTACAAAGAAAGTGGCATTGATTTTTATATATGTATACAATATGTTAAGAAAACCCTGTCCGACCCGTAAGGATAATAAAGGTTAGGTAAACACATGACCAAATAAAATATGAAAATTTACATAATCATCATAGTAACAATAATAGTGAATTTTGAAATAATCTTTTTTCTCCGCGAATTGATTCCAACTTCCCCAAAATTTGGTAAGTTTTAAAAAGTGGCAACATTATTTTAGGCGGTATAATTCTGAGCGAATAGCGATGCGGCCGCGTGCCCTGCCCCTCTTCGCCCGCGCCTGTATGGTCTGCCGCACATGTTTTAAGTGACCTCTTTTTGCGAAATGATATTTATTTTTTTAGGGGGATTTTTTTTTACTTTAGCCCGGCTTTGTAGGCATTAGTAGAATCAGTTATCGATACCTAACATTACCTTCACGGATCGGACAGGGTTTTCTTTACATATTGTATAGAAGATAGAACTTAATGTGTCGTCGTGTATACCACCTAATTCGTCAATCTATCACAGACGTATGGAAAGACATTGTGAGGCTTTATAATCGAGGATAAGGGATAATCTAAGATCATCGCCATATTTTCTATGACATACATAGATGTATCAATCAACTGCGAAGTTATTGAACCTTTTTCTTTTATTTCTTTTGATCTATGTAGGGGAACAGACCAACTCGTTGGCAGAAGTAGGTACTTAATACAACATCCATACTAATATTATAAATGCGAAAGTAACTCTGTCTGTCTGTTACGCTTTCCCGCTTAAACCTCTGAACGGATTTTGATGAAATTTGGCACAGACAATCTTTAGACCCTGAGAAAGAACATAGGCTAACTTTTATCCCGAAAAAAATTGATGTTCCCGAGGGAAATCTAAAAAGCGCGATATAACCGAACTCCACGAAAGCTAGTCATCCTATAAATGCGAAAGTTTGTGAGTATAGATGGAAGTTTGTTAGGAGCACGATACCTTTTGGCATGGGCGTACCCAGCTACTGGCCACGGGGAGAGCCAGGGCTAGGGGGGCAAGTCAGATTTTTAGCGTCGAATCATCCCCTGGTACTTTATCTTACAAACTGCACAAGCACAACTACATGAAAAATTAGGTATTTTAGTGCAAATAGTCGCAAATGATCCTGTATATATCCTCGTTTATACTTTTATTAGTAATTAGGGGAGTTCATACATGTTCTGCTAGATTCCCCAAGGGTGCGCCCATGCCCCTTGGTAAGACTATCTATCCCTGAAGGAACCTGTTGACGGAGAGTTCAATTATCAACTCTACTAAGGTCGCGGAAATATCATTATCGCAAATATACAACTGCACTTATCAGAGAAATAGACATAACAACTGACATGACACACTTTCATACCAAGTTAGGAACAAATTGTTTACAAACATTGCTGATGTTTCCTCTGTCTCGCTCCGTTTATCTCAATTAGGGTCATCGTTGCATACTAGAATCTTTGCGTATAATAAAGTGGCTCAATTTTGTCATTTATAGCAATTTTACATAGCTTTTTAAAGGAAATTATGTGGCACGGAAAATTATGCTTTCTATCGCGTATGGGTTCCAGTTTTGTGTGCTGCGTTCGCTTATGTTGTGGTTTAAAACAATGGAGGTTTTATGGCTTAGCCAGCTACTATCGTGGTATACACGAACATCCAAAAACTCAGGCCTTCATCCCATCAGGGTAGGTAGAAGCCACAGAAAGCCACCTAAATAAAAACTGCAATCATCAAATCAATATTATGTCATTCTATACTAATATTATTATAAAACTAAAGAGTTTGTTTGTTTGAACACGTTAATCTCAAGAATTGCTGATCCCTTTAAAAAAAAAAATATTGGCTAATCCTTTTATCGAGGAAAGCTGTAGACTATATTATATGTATTATATAAAATTACGCTGAAAATATTCTCTCATCATTTATTCAGAAGTTCTTTAAAATATATTATTTTATAAGGTGAGTAATGGTGACCATAATAACAGAAATTGAGGCAGACGAAATCGCGAGGAACAGCTAGTGTAGATATAAAATATATCTTAGTCGTATGTGTTTAAACCCGCTACACTTGTGATTCCTAATTGGAAGGACCTATTTTATCAACATTGCCTGGACCATAATCATCATTATCTTTAACCCATTTGTTTAGGTTCGATGCTGCAGCTTCTTCTCCTCTATTAGTAGTTATCTCAATAGTCTCTAAACCGGGCACAGTATATCGCTTATCAATTATAAATAAAACAGTAATTAGAAGACTGATAAGTCGACATGATTAGTCACGTTTGAATAGAACTAAGCATCGTCCAAACGACCTTTCTTATCTACGACAAAAACTTCATAAACACCGGGCAGAACAACAAAAATTAAGATAAGGTTATCATTGCAAATTAGCAGCAAACGAGCAATATAGAACGGTAATAATATGAAGAAACATGTAGAGTTACACTGTGATACCAGCCAGAGCCGTTAGTGTATGGATTACTGCAGCTACATTTGTGCTGCAAAATGTCACCTGGCAACTTTGGACTCGGTTGAGAGGCTAATTGGCAACCCAGATTTGGTCAAAAACAATCTCCAAAGTGTGTGTTGCCAGTGATGACTTACGGAACTGAAACGTGGTCGCTCACAATCGGCCTTATACGAAGGCTCAGAGTCACACAAAGGGCAATGGAAAGAGCTATGATCGGAGTTTCTCTGCGTGATCGAATCAGAAATGAGGAGATCCGCAGAAGAACCAAAGTCACCGACATAGCTCTGCGACAGTGGGCAGGGCACATTGCTCGTAGAACCGATGGCCGATAGGGCAGTAAGGTTCTGGAGTGGCGGCCACGTACTGGAAGACGCAGCGTAGGGAGGCCCCCAATAAGGTGGACCGATGACCTGGTGAAGGTTGCGGGAAGCTGATGGATGCGGGCAGCACAAGACCGGTCGGCGTGGAAAGCCTTGGGGGAGGCCTTTGTCCAGCAGTGGACATCTATAGGCTGAGGAAGAACAATCTCCAAAGCTTGAAGCACAGGCGAAAAGTAGCCAGCCTGTCGGTATTTTATAGGATGCATTTTGGAAAGTGTGCACGGGAATTGCATGATTTAATTCCGCCTAAAATTATTTGGGATCGCGATCAGCTCAACTACTTTTTATAGATAAAAAAAAATCACTTACAAAATGCCGTTTTTAAGAATGATACAAACATAATATATAAATAAAAGACATTAGTAATAGCTGCCCATTAATAATTTTTAACCAACCCGCACTGGCCCAGCGTGGTAGATTACGGCCTTCTCCCTCTCAACAAAAGGAAGCCTGTGTTCCAATAGTGGGAAAATTATAGGCTGATTATGTATGTATGTATACATGACAACAAGCACATAGAAATAACAAACACTCACAAGCACAGACTACAATCTCACAAGGCTGGACTAATGTCTGCCGCAGCATTGTTGATCATCGTGAGGACGGAGTTGGCGGTAAAAAGACACAAAATGCCTTTACCTACATGAATATCATTTATTTTATCTTAATTTTTGCTTTTATAAGGTTGATAATCATAATGCTATGTCGCTCACCTAGTAATACAACATTATTTTTGGTTTATAAATAAACTAGCTTTCCGCCCGCGGCTTCGCCCGCGTAGAGTTCGGTTATATCGCGCTTTTTGGATTTCCCTCGGGAATATCAATTTTTTCCGGGATAAAAGGTAGTCTAAACCTTCCTTAAGAATCACTCTATCTATTAAAAAAACCGCGTCAAAATCCGTTGCGTAGTTTTAAAGATCTAAGCATACATACGGACATACAGCGAAAGCGACTTTGTTTTATACTATGTATTGATTGATGGAATGAAACTCGAAACACGTGTCCAGTATTTTTAAGTAAAGAATCTATGTACAAAATATCAAAAAGATATAATGAAACACCACAAAGTTATGAGATTGCTATTCTACTTGGTTGTCCCAACAAAAATATGGTCAAAGCTCCGCACGGGAGTGCAAGCGCGGTGCGTTGACCTCTGGCGTCAGCTGTTGGGCGCGAGTACTATGATCTACCGTAAAGCTGCGTGCGCGCGCTCGTTGTAATTAAAAATGTTAAAAAATAACGTTGTATATTGGCACATGTGTTTCTGTACATGTTAATGTTAGGGAGAAATGGCGCAAGAAACTCCCCAGCTTCTGTTATAGACGTAAACCCGCGTGATTACTAATTATTAAGTAATTACCTATAAAACATAAATTAAGAATAAAATAGGTAATATGCGAGTATTGTTAACCACATTTTTCCCGTAATACATATAGGTACGTGAAATACAAAATGATGGTCTAACAACCATGAGACACCTTAGGTTTTTCCTCAATTTTTAAAACAAAATGGCTGACGATTGATGATACATAATACAGACGGCAGCAGGCATGGGCGCACCCGGGTGGGGGTAGGGGAAGGCAGCTGCTCCCCCTACCCCTTCATCAACTATGAAATCTCACAGAACATGTGTGAACTCCTCTAATTACTAAACAAAGTATAAACGAGAACTTATCTCTTACTATGAAATAAACCACTCCGTAGACACTAACACTAGCGCACAAGGTTACATTTTCTAAAAACATTTTGCCCCTCCTAGGCATGACTTGCCTTCCCCTAGGCCTGACTTGCCCCTTTCTGATTTCTGTAACCGTTAATTAACGACATAAATGACTATCATAATATCTAATAATACTATCATAATTTCTTTACTCCGTTCTACTCTGGAGCATTATGTGGATCATTGTAATGCTGTTTTCGAACAATGTTCGGATTCTGGTGTTTTTATTGTTGGTGACTTTAATTTGTGTAGCATTGATTGGACTTTAGTGGGAAGATCGGACAATAAACTTAGTTTGCCTGGCACTAGTGAAATGTTTATTGATTTTACTAATGTTAACGGACTTGGG
Organism: Sesamia nonagrioides; assembly: GCA_017933935.1. Lineage (NCBI taxonomy): Eukaryota > Metazoa > Arthropoda > Insecta > Lepidoptera > Noctuidae > Sesamia > Sesamia nonagrioides. The sequence continues at coordinate 144,323 of JADWQK010001926.1, forward strand.
CAGTTTAATTTAGTGACAAACGACGCAGGTCGCATTTTAGATCTAGTTTTATCAACTCATTCCTCGTGTAGAGTGAGCAAAAGTATTAATCCAATAAGTAATGTCGACAGACATCATCCACCACTTGATATAGTTGTTTCCTTAAGTGGAAGTGCTAGATTGCCATACAACACTGACAGGATTGGACTTAATTTTCGTAGCGCGAATTATGAAACAGTGCGAAAATGTTTAAAACAGGTTGATTGGTATAATATATTTGATGGTAGCGATAGTGTAGATAAAATGTTAGATGTTTTTTATAAGACGCTTAATGACGTTATTCATCAGTTTATTCCCTCTCGGGTACCCAAGAAGCGTAAATATCCTCCGTGGTTTAACAATAAACTTATTAAGATGTTAAATCTAAAAAACAATATTAGAAAGCGATTCAATAAATATAATAACCCAATGGATTTGATTGAGTTAAAATTGATTAGTAAACGTTGCAATGTATTGGCTACTTCTTGTTATAATGTTTATATTGAAAATCTTGAAAATGAATTAAAAATTAACCCTAAACTATTTTGGACGCACGTAAAAAATAAACGGGGAGGGTCTAGTTCCTACCCTATGACAATGAAAAACGGATCAGTGTCCACATCTGATGGTACATTAATATGTGAGATGTTTGCTACCAACTTCTTATCTGTATATAGCCCCGTACAACAATCGTGCAGGGATCTTGATACTGAAATATTATTAGGGTGTTTCGAAAACAGTAACTTATGCTTAACAAGTCCAACAATCAGTAGAGAGACATTACTAAAAAAACTTAAAGGCTTAGATATTAACAAGGGCGCTGGCCCAGATGGCATACCGCCAATATTTATTGTGTCTTGTGCCGAGGAATTAGTTTGTCCTCTTATTCATGTGTACAGCAAATCCTTATCTTCAGGCGTATTTCCTCTAAAATGGAAAGTGGCTAAGGTGGTGCCTGTACATAAATCAGATAGCAACGATGACATAAATAACTATAGGCCTATCTCAATCCTTTCAACGTTTGCTAAAGTGTTTGAGTCATTGCTCTGCCCATATTTTCAAAATCATCTTAAATTATTTATTAGCGATCATCAGCATGGCTTTGTTGGATCACGATCCACAAGTTCTAATCTGGTCCCTTTTACGGAACTTTTGATTGAAGCTGTTGACCTTGGTCACCAAGCTGACGTCATTTATACTGACTTTAGCAAGGCGTTTGATAAAGTTTCCCACAGAATCTTATCTTATAAGTTAAATGCTTATGGTATCACTGGTGGCCTGCTTGAATGGGTGATTTCATACTTAAGAGGTAGATCATTTTTTGTTGTGGTAAACGGTTATCAATCTAGCGTGTTTAATATCTCATCTGGAGTTCCGCAGGGCTCTCATCTGGGCCCAATATTTTTCAACTATTTTATTAATGATATTCCCAATTGTCTACGGAACTCTAAAATTTTTATGTATGCTGACGATCTGAAGTTTGTTAGAATTGTCAAATCTAACAGAGACGCCTCGCTTTTACAGATGGACCTTGATAGTCTTGTTCAATGGTGTAAAAGAAATGAAATGCATTTAAACTCGAAGAAATGTTACCATATGAAATACACAAGAAAGAATAATCCAATTAAAACAGTGTATTACATAAATCAGAGCAAAATTGATGAAATAGACACCATAAGGGACCTTGGAGTTATATTTGATCAAAAGCTGACTTTTACACCACACTTAGATCACATATCTAAAAAAGCATCCAGAATGTTGGGTTTTGTTATAAGACAATGTAAAGGTTTTCGTCAAATTAAAACTAAAATCTTGCTCTATCAAAGTTTAGTGCGTAGTGTATTAGAATATTGTAGTGTGGTATGGCGACCACACTACGCCACACATAGTTTACGCCTAGAACGTATCCAAAAGCGCTTCGTTTGGCATTTGGCCTTCTCTTTGGGAATAACCAAAAAAATTCTCTCTTACAAAAAGAGAATAAAATTCTTCAACATGCACACCTTGGAAGAGAGAAGATGGTTGAATGACGCAATGTTTGCAAGTAAAATTTTGAAGGGAGGTATCGACTCGCCGCAGCTGCTCGCACTTTTTAACTTTCGTGCTCCGTCGAGGATTCCACGCAAACCTATTGTTCCACTTAGTGCTCCAATGAGGCGAACGGTGTTGGGCTCTAACTCTCCATGCGCTAGGTTTTGTAGTGTTTTAAATAGCTGTAGTGATAATATTGATTTACACTTTGATTCCCTGAATAGGCTAAAATATAAATTTCTAAACTGTCTGAAAAGCAATGATGACTAGATGTATAGTATATTGCTGAGATTGAGCTTTTATTTTATTGTACTTATTATTGCTCATGTGGTGTCTACCTATAAGTGATTGTTGCACAATGTATAGTTTAAGCACAATGGTTTTAGTGTGTAAGCATTTTTGTGTAAACAATTGTTGGCAGACCTAATAAATAAATAAATAAATAAATAAATAAATAAATAATTTTATTAGTGGTATGCGGTGTAGCCTTTTCGCGAAGTTTGCGTTAAGATGTCAGATACGGACCGAGCACACTACCAGTTAAGTATTCTTAATATTTGATGGCACATAATTCTTATGTGCCTGGTCTTATGTGATTCGTATTGCTGATGGTTCTAAATATGCCCAGTGTGTAATGTTATAAGTAAATATAGACATAATTATTCTTCTTTAATGTCTGCTTTAATATTATTTAATAACCCACACTCTGCTATCCTAACCCTATGTTATGACAATTTTTTTCTTTAAATAATTTTCATCCAACCCAAGAGAGATACCTGGATGAATTTGAAACTGTCTCTCCAAAAGTATTTTAATGAGTCGCGAAGGTTACCTCCCTAATGTATCACCTTTTTGCATTACACGCGCAAAATTTCGCCGTTATTTTTTCGATCAGGCCATGTCCCTTACTTGTGTATGTAGGTATGAATCATTTTTTTTTTACATTTACCTATGTATTTTATATCAGCTCCTATCGCTGGACTGAATTGCATCTCTGATAAGATAACAGAACAATGGCGTTAATTCCCTTGTCAAAAACTAAGCAAAATTTAAGTTAAGTGCATCATTTTCTTGCTATGTCATTAATAAATGGACAGAAGATAATTTATATTAGTATAGTCCTGTCAAATTAAGATATTCCATAGACAAATTAGTCGTACTTAATTAATATGTATTCATATTAATCACGTCTAATTTATCTATGGAGCAAACAACTACTAAACACTAGTTTGTGGTATTACTAAAGTCTAGGCTGTATGGCGTATCATGCCTTTGCCTTTTCCGTTCAGAAGTACGGAAAGAAGTGAACAAAAAAAAAATTTTTAAAAAAAAGTTTGTGGTAATAAGGCTTATTACCACAAACTGGTGTTAAGAAGTTGTTTCTGCTAAACACCTTTTTGAACACGATATTTATACGGACTTTGACATAACACTGACACTGAACACACACTTGAAAAAGTGTAAAAATTTTTGTGTGTAGACCCTATACAGAGTGTAACGGAAAGCGTATACACATATACATTTATGAAGAGCACGGCTTTTTTGGATAATATTAAAAACCCGCACACTCATATTTGGGAGGTTGGTGTTTTAACCACTAGGCCACCACGACTTATGATTAAAACCTATATTACAAAGGTTTAAAGCCTATATTACAAAGGTTTTAATCATAAGTCGTGGTGGCCTAGTGGTTAAAACACCAGCCTCCCAAATATGAGTGTGCGGGTTTGATTCCAGGTCAAGCAACAAGTACCAATGTAAGTTTTCCAAGTTATATGTACTTTCTAAGTATATCTTGGACACCAATGACTGATTAAAAGGTGAAGGAAAACATCTTGAGGCAACCTGGACTTTAAAGTCTGAAATCGCCAACCCGCATTGAGCAAGCGCTGATTACGCTCAATCCTACTCTGTATGAGAGGAAACCTGTGCCCAGCAGTGGGATGATAAAAAGGTTGATGATGATGAATTCTATCTCTACTTTTTCGTAAGTTATGATAAAGAATACGTCCTGCGGTAGGCTACTATGATGCGAATATAGTTTCTAGTTTGATATCATCGTCACACCCTGTATATCGGTACGGTACCGATATTAACTGTTTGTATGCAATAGTGATTGATTACTTCGCTAGTAGGCTTGGTAAGGTTAATAGCGTATTGCAAATGATAGGTGAATGTCCACGCGACATATTGTAAGCCGCCTGCTAAATTGATGTGGTTTGAGGGTCTGTTGACAATGAGTTGATTACTGATTTATGCAATGTCGATTTAGGTGCATTTGAACTACGGATCCGCAGATTTTTGAGGGTCGCAAAGAATAACTGAAGAGTTTGATGGGAAACGCTGAAACTACAAAGTTTGCCTTATAATAAATATCCCTCGTACTGTGAATGCCTTTTTTTGGGATGGGAAATCATCTAATGACTTCTCCCGCTCTGGGCAGAGCGGAAGGGCGTGTCAGACTTTTATTGACTAAAACCCACCCGTGTTTCTTCCACGGCCACGGTTTTTTATTTAACCAACTCTCAACCCTGACCCAGGAGGCATCGGTCTTCGTGGACCCCATCACGATGTGCTGACATCTCTTTGAGGCGCGCAAAACACGACGCGCCGTCGACTCGGGCCTGGTCCTTCCTGGCCCGGGCAGCGAGCTCAATCATTACCCTCCGTTTAATTTTTATTTTCAAGGGTCTGATTTATCACTTTTCAAGCCAAGGTAAAAAAAGTCTGAGAAAAGCTGTTTTAGGATTCCGTACCTAAAAGGTAAACAGGAACCCTATTCATGAGATTTCGCTGTCCGTCTGTCCGTCCGTCTGTCATCAGGCTTGTATCTCATGAACCGTAATAGCTAGACAGTTGAAATTTTCAGATATTATATATTTCTGTTGCCGCCATAACATCAAATACCTACTAAAAATCAAAATATTTAAGGAGGGCTCCCATACAACAAACGTGTTTTTTTTGCCGTTTTTTGCTCTATATTAAGTAATAACGGAAATAGATAGACGCTTGAAATGTTCACAGAATATTTGGTTATATATTAAAAATAAATAATTACTTAAATTAAAATAAATATTGATTTTTATTGGTTGAAACAAACGTGATTTTTGCCGTTTTTTCCGTTATTAAATATAATGGTACGGAACCCTTCGTGCGCGAGTCCGACTCGCACTTGGCCGGTTTTTTTTTGTACGGAAACGGCGGTAAAACTCCTAAGTACTAAGGGCGCAGAAGATGGGCAGCAGTCAATAAAAACCAACTACGAGCATTCCTCTGCTAAGCTTGGTGATGAAAACTATTCTGTACCTACAGCTAATAGCTTTTTTCATTTAAGCTGTCATATATTATAAGCCCCGCACGATGATATTGCGATGGAACCTTGTCACAATAACAGCTTTGTGACGTCATCTGTCACACGAAAGGACAGCTAGCAAAAGAATGTTAAATGCAAAATTATAGTTTATTAATTTTGCATTTAACATTCTTTCGGGTTAAGGATTTATTTGTATTTTATAATTTTATTATACATACACATACCTACTCATCCATATTCTGACAAATAAACTTTCATTATTAAAAAATTCAAGGAAATAATTCTTGTAGACGTAAGAAAAATATACTTATTCGTATATCTTTCTTACATGTTTATTAACTTTTGCTAACTACATTTCTGTTAATTTGTGAGCGGGAATTAAACCAGAGTACCAAATAACACCAGGATAGTATGTAAAATTTTTTTTATATATAATTCAATATAATCTTACTCTATTTATTCAATTCCACTCATACAGTCTTCCTAATCAGAACGGCTTTCTGTGTCTGTCGTTTCCGATTCACTGTCGTCTGCCGTATTTATGATAAATAACTCGTCAGTTATTCGATCTTTTTTCCAATATTCCTCTTCAAGCCGTTTAACATGATTGACTTCCTTTCGCCAGTCATCTGGAGTTATTGACGCCAACGCCTCCAATGTCAGAGCTTCAATGCGATTTTCCAACTGCTCCACATTTTTTTCTGACACCCTCATCTTTACCAGGTTCCAGATGTACTCAATGGGGTTGAGGTCGCAGTTGTAGGGTGGTAATCTAACGACCTCATGGCCATTGGCAGCTAATAAATTGACAATTTTATAATTTTTCGGCGGTCTGTGCCGTTTAATTAATAAATACAGTTCAGGTTTTGTACTGTCGTTGGGAAAGTCGATGTTGTGAGCTTGTAGCCACTCAACCATCAACTGTTTTTTATTGTTCATACTTGGTGGCCTATTCTCTTCCCTACTGTGATAAGGGGCGTTGTCCATCACAATTATGGAGTTGCGTGGTATGTTGGGTACTAATTTTTCTGTAAGCCACTTGGTGAAATTCTCAACATTCATTTGATCATGGTAATCCCCCGTTTTGGTGTCTGCTTTAAACATTAAAAGGGCATTGTCAACAAAACCGCTTTCACTTCCCGCGTGAACTATTATCCATCGGCGGCCGGGGCTGTCGTTCCGTCTCACTCCGACATCGGTTGCTGTTTGCCAACATTTTTTTACCGTGTAGTGTGCGTGTATCTACGTTTCGTCGAGATAAATAACGGGTCTTTTGTTATTAGCAAGCGAGTCATTTTCTTTCATACGTCATAAATATCTAGCCCTCCACGCTTGAATTTGGGGTCTTTCAATTAGAGCCAGTCTTTAGTGGTAGCATCGTTTAAATTGGTAGCCTAAATCACATTTAATTATTTTTCTTAATGTAGTTTCACTATTGGTATAATTAAGGTCTAATTTTGAAGCCGCCAAGATTTTGCGCATTGTGGGTATTTCTCTCCTCACCGTATACATTGAATGTATAATATTTCTTAAAGCTGTTAAGGAAAACCCGTCGAAATATTCCTTCTTTTGTCTTTTTCCTTTAGTAGGAGTTCTCATTTTGCTGCCACTGGCTGTTGCCGACTCATGCTCTCGTCGCAATTTAGTCACAGTATTTTTTGCAACGCCTGTGGCACATGCCACACGCTCCGTGACTTTGGTTTAGCTGTTGCTTCGGTATTAAAATGTCCTCAGTAGTGTCCGAAGTACTTTTTAAAGCACGGTTTATACTTTCAAGAACTAACTTACAGTCCTCTTTTTCTTTAACAAAATAATTGTCCACTTTAATTATAATTTCACGAGCACGATTGTGAATTAATTTCTTACTCATTTTAACGAGTAACAGCTAACAAAACTAAACAACAAAACTCAAGAACAACAATAAAACAGGATAACAAAAACAAAAAACTAACAAAAATATTCGATGTGCGTAAGTGGGTAAGCGCGGACTGAACTTGCGAACGGTACTGACGGTGCGAGGTCGACTACGTCACCAAGATGGCCGCCGATCGCAATATCATCGTGCGGGGCTAGTATACGATATATATTCTAGTTAAACAAAGAACAACATTAGGTCTGTTGTTGGCACGGTAGCTATAGTTTTACTAGTAAACAGGAATATTTATTGTAAATTATGGGAGACAATTAATTTCATATGATGTAAAATATTCAATTGTTCCGAAACTTTTGAAACTGGAAGCATTTCACTAAACACAACAACACAGGCAGATATTGAATTAAAAAAATAAAAGATTTAAAAAAAAACTCACGTTTGACAGGTCGCGGACTTATCGGCGGCTTATCATCCTCTGTGGTCAAAGTATTATACTTTTTTACACTCTCGGCCCAATCCTGAATCCAAGTTTTATCCCCTTTACATCTATTCAGACTCAAATAGGATAGTTTCCCAACTACCTGCTCTGGGGTCATGTCCGAGGTAATCCCGCAGTCATCTCTCAAAGCTTTCTGAGCATTCTTCAACGCAGTACTCTCAAATTTCGTGTCCTCTAACCCTACCTTGCTACTTGGTAAAGAAACTGGTACGGAAGTTTCTCGTGACAACCGATGGATGTAATCAGTCTGGTCTATCTCAGATTTAGTTAAACTACACCTACGTAGTACAGGCTCTATTTTGGGAGGGATTCGAGAGGATAAAACTCCTGAAGTTGTAACGGATGTGAAGCTACCAACGTCACAGTCATCATATTTTGGTGGAGACTTTGCAAATGTTTTTTCCGTAATTGTTTTGACCCTATTCTTAATTTTTTCTAGATAGCTTCGAGTAGATTTAATCTGTTTTGATGTTTGAGCAGCTAAATCATTCTCAGTGGGTGATTCGTAGCAACAAGAAATTTCCAAGACATTTTTGTCTTTGGAAATTTTTGGTATCTCAAATGATTGGTTTAGTAATGGACTACGGAGACCTACATCTCTCCTAGGCTCTTTTGTGATTACTCTTTGGGGGTTAGGGAAATCAAACACTAATTCTGGGTCTCTTTCATTGCCCTTTTTCTTTAAAGTTTCTTCTACAGTTTTTGTGAGGGTATTTGTGCCAAAAGTTCTATCAATACTCATTCTAGCCTTCTGTTCTTCAGTGTAATTGTCCCCTTCTATTGTGTATGTACCAGTTGAAGAGTTATCAGACTGCCCATCAACATCATCCTCAATATACAAAGGTTCTGCTGTAATACACTTCTTGAACAGATCAGGGGTTTCAGAAGAAGCTCTACTTTTGCGTATCATTGGACTCTTAGAATGCTCTGGGGTGGACAAACCGTTATCTGGTGTCAGAATATCTAATTCAGGACTTGATATGTCAGTCAGCATTAATCCTTCAGGGCTTTGGTCAATAATATTGGCCATAGAATGCCTATTTATATTACCATAGCTTGGTGTTCTATGTACTTCTCTTGTGTATGAATTGCCTTTCAGAGGCAAGTTCAGGCCCTGGCGAGATGTGAAATTTTCACTCCTAGACATAATACTATCAACTATAGGACTTTTGGACGTGCGTTTTGGCAGGACAGTATCAGTAACAGGGGATTTAATATGTCTATTTGTAATAGGAGAAGTTATGTGCGTAGCATTTTGTGCTAATGGACTGTTTCTGAGCTTCACAGATCCAGATAGGCCGCTGTCTTCCTGGTCTGATGAAAAGTAGCCTTCAGAGTTGTAACCTTGAGCTTTTCTGGGGAGCTTGGCGCTCATAGGAGGTCGGGCGAGCGTCGGACTGGGCCTCGTGAGACTAGCAGACATGGACTGAACTCTCTGATGACGAGCCTGCGATTTCTTCGCTAGCTCCTCCAGCTTCCGAGTGTCAACAGGCTTTGCAGCACCAAAGTCGATTGTAAACGCCATGGGATGAAGTTTCGGGGTACTTGGCTCCGATTTCTCATCCTGACAAGGCTCTTCATCTATCTTCAAGCTGTCGGACGATGATTTGGAGATCGTCGCGTCCTGTCCATCCGACAGGGGGCTCGACACGTCCCCCTCAACACTTACACTCATGTTTTCAAGGTATCACGCAGAATAAAAGTGACATCATATTCACAATCCGACTTATATACAGCCTTAACACATCACTTTAGAAACCAAACATCAAGGTAATCAAACCACACAGCATTTAATTTTGAAATGATAAAAGATTACTTTCGAAAAGTGGAACGAGAGCGCAAAAACTAAAAAAAAATATGAACTCCACCTACAACATCGAGCGCAAACGAACTATGAAAACGCGAAAGGCGAAAAATTCTCAACAATAATGTCAGACGTGACAGCTTATAGTGACGTCCGACACGACACTGCGATTGTAATTGATTGTTTTATTGATTTGGCAACACAAAGAAATTGTGCAAGATCAGTGACCTTAATCTGTCAAAAAAGTGTTTCGAAACAGAAAAATTAAAAACTTTTCTTAGCTACCTATAATTTAAATATTTCAGTGCTTCAGAATTCTTTCTTGCATTTCAAAGTTTGAATTTTACACATTCGCAAAATTACCTGAGAAAAGTGAACACACCTACCACGCTATTTTTCAATCTGTCAACATAAAAATGAGCCTTGACAGTTTCTTTTTTTTTTTTTTTTTTTCCTTTTACCCATTAGGGAAGGCTATAGTCGTTCGACCATATCGCCTAGTCTTTCGTTCCTCGTTTTCTTTCGTAATAATTTTTCAATAAAAAGTCTTTCGTATTTGGGTATCTTGTCGTTAATTTCGCTGTATTCTCTTCTTTCGTAATAATTCCAATTTGCTTTCGCATTTTCCATTAGCCATTTTTCATCAGTATTTGTCAAATCCAAGGTAAACAAAAACAAACGTCATTGACAAGTCAAATTATGAAATTATAGATATCTCCTCAGTCCTTATTTAGAAACAAATTATAAATATAAAATTACAAAATATTATGTTCACAAAGTACACTTTTAAGTTTTATAAACTAGTTTCAAATATACTACAATATACAATTACCTGACGTAAAAAAACAAAAATAATTACAACCTATACATCCTTTACAGTCTCAGTTATAAATCTGTACAAATATATATAAGTTTCGGCATTCATAAGCAGCTCCTGAATACATTGCGGGACCTTATCAGGTTTTTTATAAATATTTAGTAATTCGTCCGACAACACAAGGCGCTGAATGTTGAAAGACGAACACTCAAAGAAGATATGATGCAAAGACTGAACTCTCTGTAATTCACAGTACTCACAAAAAGGGGAAGTAACAATTCTAAGACGATGAAGATGAAAATTTAAACGACAGTGGCCAAAACGCATACGACAGATAATTGAATAAAATTTCCTATTTACAAATTTTTTATACCTGCAAAACCAAGGTAAGGAGTTTACCTGTACATCCATAGTAGCAAACCAATTACCTTTATTTTGTACCTGTGTAAACTGATATGAGTGTCTCCCCCATGCATGACACATGCGCTGTTTTAAAAGACTAACTGCATCTGTATGTGGTATAGAAACACTCATATCAGAATGTGGAATCAACTCCTCTAAATCAACTATTTTTTTAGCCAGATAATCAGCCTTTTCATTGCCTGGGACACCAATGTGTGAGGGTACCCATACAAAGCTAACTTTAATATGCGACTGGGACAGTTCAGTCCACAACTCTTTAATTAAATAGATTATGTAGTTAGTGTTAGCATGTAATTTATTATTTTCCAGATTTTTCAGAACACTCATGCTATCACTTACTACAATCCACTTGTTGTGTCCTGAATTTAAATTTTTAATGTGTGTTAAAGCACTCAAAATAGCAACAGCTTCAGCTGTAAATATACTGGTATCTTTATAAATTTTATGACCAACACCTATATTTGATGTTGGCTCATAAATAGCAAAAGAGACTGCTTTATTACTTTTAGAACCATCACAGTACACAAATTTATGATCTGACCACTCTGACAACAATGCATTAACTGTCTCTTTAGTAGAAAGTTCCTTTTTATTTTTAATTATTATTTTTATTTCAGGAAATTTACCTATGAAGGTTCCTTGATAACAAGGCAAAATATTTTTTGATTGGTAGACATTTGCATCTTTAATAAACTTTATAAAGTTATGAAGCTCCTCTAACATATAAAATGGTTTTATACCCAAACTGAAATTAGAATGCAACAAATTGACTAAGAGATTATTATTAGTTACACTAAAAAGTTTTAATATGAATCTTTCTTTCAGGTATTGAAAACGAATCCTTAATGGTGGGACATTACATTCAACCTGCATTGCATTTATAGGAGTGCTTCTGAATGCTCCAGTAATAAGACGCAAACATTTGTTTTGCAGAACTTCTAAACTATTTACAATTTTGGTATCTGCAGCAAAACAATAAAAACCATATTCAAAGTGACTACGTACTAAAGATTTATATAACAATAGTAAAATTTTTGGATCTGCACCCCAATATGAACCAGCCAAAGATTTCAATATATTATATGCTTTATTTGCTTTACTAACTATATGTTTTATATAATTAGTCCAGGATAAATTGTGTGATAAAAGAACCCCTAAAAATTTGACTTCTTGTGAAATGGACAATACACAATTGTTATATACAACTGAGGGCATATTATGACTCTGTTTACCAAACACAACAACTTTAGACTTAGATGAATTGACATCAAGATCAAGATAGGAGAAATATTTGTATAAATTTGACAGGGCATCATTGACTTTTTGGACAACCTGTGATAAGTTAGTTCCAGTAGTATAAACAACTAAATCATCAGCAAATTGTAAATTTTTAATCTGAGAACCTAATATTAAATTTAATCTACGTATATACAATATAAATAACAAAGGTGACAATATGCCCCCTTGACAAACACCTTTTGATGAGAGTCTAGGACCATAAAGATGACTATTAAATTTAACAAATACTTTTCTATTACTCAAGAAATTATGAACCCAAAATATAAGTTTTTCACTAATCCCTATTTGTAGTTCATGGCATAAGATATCTATATTTACTCCATTAAATGCCCCAGAAATATCAAAAAACACTCCAATAAAATTGCTATTGGCTAATAAAGCATTACGTATATCAAGCTGCAGTTGACAGACACTTTCTCTAGCAGACCGATTTCTACGAAATCCAAATTGATTAGAAGGTAAAATAAAATTTTTTTCAACATAATACTCTAATCGTTGCTTTAATAGTTGCTCAAATATTTTACCAACACAAGAAGTAAGTGCTATAGGACGATAAGAATCAGGATTTGCTTCAGGTTTTTCCGGTTTTAAAATGGGTACTAGGCAATCTACTTTCCAGTCTTCAGGAATAATATTATTTTCCCATAGTTGATTAAGAATATTTGCAAATGATTTTAAACCAGAAATGCTCAGTTTCTTAAATAATATGTATGGCATTCCATCAAGACCATAAGCAGTGTCTCTTCGGGAAGAGATTGCAGATATTAACTCACTAATTGTAAAAGGTTTTAATAGAAAATTATGAATAGAATTACTAGAACTAGAGGCGGTACTATTATTCAATAACGAAGTTGGGGTATGGGGTACAAAATCAGGAGTGTATTTTTTCAAAAAATCCGATATCCATGCATCATTTCCAAGATTATTAGAATTATATGTTTTGTTATATTTACGCATGAATTTCCATATGATAGATATTGGTGTGCATCTGTTGAAAGTTTCACATAAGGACAACCAACTTTTTTGTCGTTCTGTTTTTATAGTTAATTTTTTAAGTGCACGAAGTCTTTTAAAATTTAAATAAGTTACTTCTGATGGATTATTTTTAAAATCTATATAAGCTGTTTTGAAGTGTGATACAGCGTCCGTACACTTTCGGTTCCACCAAGGAAGGGAAGGTCTTCTAAACCTCTTTGTAGGACATGAGCGATTGCTCATATTATTAGTTATATTTTTATTGCCATTAAAATAAGAATTAGCAGCAGCTGTACGTAAAACTGTACAAAAATGATGATATGATTCAAGTGGACATATATTAGCTGTATTAAAATTAACTAGCATTTCATCCACATTTTTACTGTACATTTTCCAATCCACCATTTTGTAATTTGGAAAGATGGGAAAATGTTCAGTGTTAGGGCAGTTTCAAATGAATCTTTATTTTGACCATTACTAATCACTACTTTAATAATTGCAGGAATGTGATAACTACTACCAAGAGGACTATCATGTATATGCCATTCACAATTAAGTGCCAATGAAGGGGACACCAAACTTAAATCCAATGCATTGGGACGCCATGTTAAGGAGCCAACTGTTGTTGCCTGACCATTATTAAGCAGAATTAAATTATTTTCATCAAAGACCTCTAATATATTTCGACCACGTGATGAGTCAGAACCACAACCCCAGGAAGTGTGATGAGCATTGAAGTCTCCAGCAAATAAAAAAGGTCCAGGAATCGATTTCACCAAAGAATCAAAGTTATCTTTATTGAAAACTGGATCTGAATTTAGAGGACTGTAGAAACTAACTATACTTATCATCTTATTATTAATTGAAATTTGTACGCAAATATTTTGTAAAGAATTGTCAAAGTAGGTGTTAATTTTTGTATAAATAATACTTTTATGAATTATAATGGCAACCCCATTATGTTTGTTACCACAATCGTTTCTTTCAATGTTGTAATTTTTAATTTCAAAGTATTGCCCAGGTCTAAACCATGTTTCACTAATAATTGCTATATGAATATTGTATGTATAGAGGAAATTTGTAAATATATGTTTATTGCTATTTAGACTCTGTGCATTCCATTGCATTATGTTTAAATTTGATAAATCCATTAAGAAGCTGGAATTTTATTTCTTAAAGTTATTTTTAGTACCTCTTTAATTGAGGAAGAGTTTATAGGTGTATCTTTATTACTAATGATTTTTGTTATTGTTTCGACTAAAATATTTATAAAGGTATCTGATTTCATTAAGTTACTAATCTGTACATCTAAGTTTTTTGCGGATAACGCTGGAAATGCACCAACATTAAAAAGGTCGGAATATGCAACACTTTTGGACTTAATTTTATTTTCTTCAATTTTTTGTTTTTTTATTGTACAAGATGAGGAGATAGCTATATGATCACCCTTGCAGTTTGCACACTTGGCATTTTTAGGGTCGACCTGACAATCCTTAAAACTATGATCTAAAGTGCAAATTGAGCATACCTGTGGATTACGACAGTACTTGGCAATATGACCATATCGAAGGCATCTTAAACATTGCTTTACCGGTGGAATGTAGTGTTTGACTTCGTGACGCCATGAGTCCAGATATACATACGCAGGTAGTATTGTAGAAGCGAAAGTAACAGCCACTGCTTGTGTAGGTATAAATTCTACACCGCCGCCGCCGCCGATACCCTTTACTCTCCGCATGAATCGTCTTACTTGAATGACATTTTTTGAGCTGCCAATTAATGAAAAAATTTCTGCATTCGACATCTCCACAGGAACTGAGGTCAGGACACCGGTAACCTCCGTGTCTGCAGCAGGAATGGACGCTTTGATGTTCAGTTGGTCTAATATCTTCTTATTCTTTAAGAACATGTTAGCATTGTTCGGCAAGTCGAACGTAATGCCAACCTTGTACTTGTTGATAGTACGCATATGCATTACGCCTGAAACTCCGTGCTCGCGTATGCCTTTCGACAGGGCCATACGATCTCTATCGCTGAAGGTCTGGTTTTCTTCTAGATGGTTCAAGAAAACGACGAGTTCTTTTTTGTTGGTATCCTCCGGGTATTTACGCGAGTAACCCTTCACTTTATAAATTGCATATTTATCTTTTTTGGGTTCTGCTGCTATCACGGATTCCGCTGCTGAGTCGGAATCAGTAGATACCTCCTGAGGATCCAGAGGTGGATCCCCTTCCTTCCTCTTTCGCTTCTTCGGCATTATAAACTCTCTTTATAAGTAACGTATAGAGTAAGATTTAAGTATTTATGAAATTGTAAAAGAACAATGCACAAAAAGGAAAAAATTAAAATTTTTGTTTAAAAAACGCGCCTTTCGTTTTCAACCTTTTCCCGCCTTTTTTCTAGAAAACATTGATATGTCACTCCCTTGACAGTTTCGTAGCGAGTCACGTTACGTTCTACGTTTATATTTACTATTTAATTTTTATCTGTTATCATTTTATTATGCACATTTTGCCTTAAATTTTCATTATTACAGATACACCTATAAATATTATAAATGGTGAATTAATTTAATTTTATATCAAACAGAGTACTACAAAATGTTTCTCATCATAAGATATTCTGACACATATTTGAAATGCCTCACGTGGTAACTAATTCAAGTACTCCATTGACCGTCCATTCGGAACCGAAACGCGAACGTCAGCTGTGTATTTGGAATGAACCATGGCAGAGGCGGCGTTTTCCGATGATGGAAAATATTATTCTGCCATCACGCAGGATGGTAGATTGAGGATATGGGATACAGAAACTAATGTTCTCAAGCAGGAGTACACACCAGACTTACATTTGACCTCACCGCCTTCATGTTTGCAATGGATTTCGGCCTCACAGTCATTGGTACGTACAACACGTGGTTTTTATAAATTATTTCATAATTGCTTTTCCCGCGTCTTTTGTTGCACTCATAACCATTAATTTTCACCAAACTCCAGATCAAAACGGTTTTACGTCATTTACCTAGGTTTTTAAAAAAATACTTGTTTTGTTCTACTCTTTAAACTCTCTTCTATTCTTAGAGGACCCAAATACTTTGTTTACAAACTTGTATCTAGTTTCCTAAAACCTCAATCTATAATTCAAAATCTCTTTGCGAGCCGTTATCAATTAAATAACCAAGATGATATGTAAATATAACCTGTAATTTGGGCACATTATAATATGAATAACCTTGATAAACTACTTCGTTTGAATTGCGTTCTTTATTTGTGAACATGGAAGCTCAATCTACTACAGTGTTTTGGAGATAGACAACAGTTACCATAACACTTAATATAGCACATTAAAACACCAATTTTAAAAGTCATTATTATTTTTCAGGGTTCGTCACAAAAAGGCGGAAGGCGAAAAAGTTTATCTGAAGAAACACATTACATAGCCCTTGGTACAACAAGCGGAAAGATTTTAATATATTCTGTAGCACAAGCAAAAGTGGAAACTGTCTTAACAAATGAAAACAACAATAGCTCTATAAGCACGCTAGATTGGCACCGGAAATATGGCCTGTACAGTTGTAATAAGGAGAATAATATTTGCGAGTGGGATTTACAAAGCTCGTTAATTAGATTTAAGTATAATGTTAATCTTGACAGTAAGAATAAACATGGACATAATGTCTGCGCAATAAAAATTTTACCGCACAAACAGGTGAATATACTAATATTATCTATATTGTATGACTAGCAACTCATTTTCTGCGTAACCTCGTGGTGAAAAATGGCATGAATTTATGCATGTAAAGTATGAACATGCAAAAGTATGTATATACTTGGCTTTATTTAAAAGTGGTTTACTCCTTCAATGAAGTATATGTTGTTAAGAAGATAGTTTTTGAACAGTAGAAGTTGCCACCCATCAGACAAGATCTTGAAAAGCGATGTCTGGTGAATCCGTACAGAGGATGGGTCTGAGCAGTTGTGTTGCAATGTGTGCCGGGTCCGATGCGCCAAATGTTGTTGTGGGGGGTCTCCAGATCAATCTCTGGCACAGCATTGTTAATTGTGTTGTTGGATTTAACATTGCATCACCTTGCTCAACTGCCAGCTTTCTACATATTCACTCAGTTTTTTGAGGAGTGAATAGGCTCTTAATAAACTAGTGTTGCTAATGCTAATGGTATAATAATAGGTAATGCTTTACCATCAATAATTGCATCACTGATAACCATCAGCCGTGATTACAGTCGCTAACACTGGGCCTTATAGAAAGGTTCAAGATCACTCAAAGGGCAATAGAGAGGGCTATGCTTGGGGTTTCACTACGTCATCGAATCAGGGATGAGGAGATCTGCGGAAGAAGGAGAGTAATCAAAATAGCCCAAAGAATTACAACACTAAAGGTGGACCGACAACCTAGTGAAGGTTGCGGGAAACCGCTGGATGCGTGAGGCGCAGAACCGGTTGTCATGAAGATCCTTGAAGGAGGCCTATGTCCAGCAGTGGATATCTTTCGGCTGAAATGATAATGATGATGTAATTGCAGTCAAGCCCTAGTCTAAAAACCTATAAGTTCACATAATCTCATATTTCAAAATTGCATTAGTTATTTCATGAAAAAATTGCAGTTTAAATTAGCCACTTCTTGACATAATTGATGCTTGTGATTTTCTAGCAATCCTAATAGTTATTTCTACTGCAGGCAATAGCATACAAATATTTTAAGGGAACACATGTATAATCCTAAGGATGGTTCAAAAGTGTAAAATATTTTATGAGATAGAACCAAGTCCAGGATAGGGTCAAAGATGATGAACAAAAATTGAGAAGGTTCAGGAATTTTCTTAATGGTGATCGCCAGTTCATATCTTATGAATTGTAATACATATACGGTCGAAATTTTCACAAATGATTTTGCTGCAATAATAACAGATACTTTTATTTTTGTTAAAGTAAAGGTCCTGTAGCATCGTTGGAACTTGGTTGGTTTTTATTTAAATAGATATTTTATTCTATAAATATTTTATTGTATAATCCTTCTTTTAGAGCACAACCGCCCGGTTCCTGGTGACGGCTTCATACCAGGTCCGTGTATGGCGACTGCATGATGGAGAGGCTACTGTGGTCAAGAACTTGGGACACAATGCGGCACCCACTGCCTTGCTGACGATAGCCACCTTGAATGACGTATGCTGGCTCATTGAGGGATCACAGTGAGTATTGATTTGTGTCTTATCTGTATTGAGGAAAGCGCTTATCAAAACAAAATCCTAAAATTGCAAAATATACTATAATTTATCAGATAATACTTTCCAACATTTTCACGCACTAGTTTTCCTTATAATAGGCTAATGGCCGCGCCTAGCAGCAGGGTTTTTGCGTAACCACTATCAGTAACAATGGATTTAATTTTGTCAGTTCAACAATATTCATTGCGCAGCTTACTTTGTTGAGCAGACACATTATTAGAACATATAGAGCAATGGATTAGCAATATTCTTCAAAATTATTCAAATTGAGGGTAATAGTGTATCAGTCAGGGCCACAGGTTCTTCAAAAGAGATACCGTGGCACCTGTGCAGGTGAAGGATGGATTTTAGTCAGTAAAAGACTGACACTCCCTTCCGCTCCACCCAAAACGGGAGAAGTCATTTGATGTTTTCCTATCCGATAAAAGGGTATAGAAACCGAATTTGCATCGCCCACTCGGCTGCATTAACCAATACCCAACGGTCTCTTGTTTGGTCGCTGTACTCAACTCTAAACAAAACCATCTTGGGTGGAGTTTCTGCAGCTAAGACCAAGTGTCAGATCACGTGGTAGGTGAGGTGACATTAATATGTAAAAAAAAATATTTTAGCTTTCTATCTATATCTATACTATACTAATATATAAAGCTGAAGAGTTTGTTTGTTTGTGCGCGCTAATCTCAGGAACTACTGGTCCGATTTGAAAAATTCTTTTTGCGTTGGATAGCCTATTAATCCAGGAAGCTTTAGGCTATATATCATCCCGCTATAACTAATAGGAGCAGAGCAGTAACAAAAAATGTTGCGAAAACTAAAGTCAAAGCGGAGCATAACTAATTCTACGCGAACGAAGTCGCTGGCGGATGCTAGTCTTAAATATTTATATATAATAAACTAGCTGTTGCCCGTGACTTCCTTCATATTAATTTCTGTTATTATGATCATGATTTAGAAGTTTCATATCATATTTTTTGGGAGCGCACCCTCAAAGATGAATTTTCCCTTTCCTTCCACATTTTACACTGATTCATCGCTCCTATTGTTCGCAGCGTGATTTTATAGGTATAAGTAAAGCGGAAGGCTTTATGCTTATATGGCTCTATAAAGGGATTATCCAACCCCTTTTCTAAAAATTGTTCTTGAGATATTAGCGCATTCAAATAAACAAAGTCACCAGTGTAATAATATTAGTAAATATAATAATTATATGCTTCTTAATAACAAACCACTTTTCACAGAAATGAACGCCTCCTCTCATTCTGGGACGTAACTATAACCGAAGACAATATTCCACAACTGAACGGAGAAGAGATCCCACATAAGAAGCAACGCAGGAAATCTATCTCCAAGCCAGTGACCATCAGCACACCTACATATAACTTTGTACTGGAAGATGCTCCCAGGATTGTGGATGTGGAGTTGAAGAATGAAGCTGGTGCTACACGGTTAAGTCTATCAGCTGCTACCAGGAGCGGTGTGGTGCATTATTACGGACTTATGTTGAATGGGTGAGTTGATCTCGTTTTGAGTTATTAGCAGTATTATTTAAATGTGCCAAAGAACAGGAAGGAATCATTTTCTACCAGTGGAATTGTGGAAACATGATTTCATTTTCATTTGTCGGCCTCCGTGGCGCAGCGGTCAACACGCCTGCCTACGTGGAGGCCTCGGGTTCGATCCCCGGCCAGGTCATGATGGAAAACGATCTTTTCCTGATTGGCCTGGGTGTTGGATGTTTATCTATATTATGTATCTATTATAAATATAGTATCGTTGAGTTAGTATCCCATAACACAAGTCTCGAACTTACTTTGGGGCTAGCGCAATCTGTGTGATTTGTCCGTATATATTATATATTTATTTATATATATATATTTATTTATATATATATATATTTATTTATATATATATATTTATTTATATATATATATTTATTTATTTGATGAGAGTTGCTGCAGTGGCTGAGTGATGGACTGATGCGATACGTGTCGTGGTATCGATTCCCGCACGAAACAAATATTCGTATGGCCTGTTGGCCATACGAACCGGACCTGTAGGTCTTCCTGTTTGTGATTTGAGTTTAAATGTTTGTACACTCACTCGGGAAGCAGGAGTTATTTGGGGGCAACCTTAGTGTGCCCTACATTATAAAAATACAACGTTATTTTTTGTATATGAATGAAACCCGACATGTCTAGTATTTTTATGTAAAGAATCTATGTACAAAATTTCAAAGAGGTATCATGAAAAATCACAAAGTTATGAGCTTGTTATCTTGCCTGGTTATCCTAACAAAAATATGGTCAACGCACCGCTCGCCCGCCCGCGTCAGTTGTTGTACGGGCGTGCGCACGCGCCAAATACAATCGCCAATTTACCGTAAACTGAATTGTGCACTCGGTACACTGCAACAATTTCTGAATGTATTTGTGAAAAAATATAACATGGTGTAAAACTTATTAGAATCGATTCAGTTGCTTATTCTAAACAAACTGTATTCAGGTTTCGTATAAAGTAAAAATAACGGTGTATACAGGGTGTATCTGACATCGTAACGCAAACTTTGCGAAAAGACCACCGCATGCTACTAATAAAATTATGATGGTTATTTATGTCGCTAATGAACGGTTTCAGAATTCACAGTGTTTAAAGAAAATTGTCAGCTCGGCTTTTGAACGTTGCAAGCATGCCGCCGTGCGGTTTTGTATGTATGACGTTGATCCCTGATGTGAACTCTATTAAATCAGCTGACAAGATAGTTTTTCGAGTTTTGTTTTCATGGTGCTTTTTTGTGTAATTAGCGAATTAATCAATATCTTATTGGGTTATAAAATTATAGCAATTATGAATGGTCTAAAGTGAAAAAAACTACATACATATCTTTTTAAATCATGAAAAAGCCGACGAAAAATTCCACCACTGGGGAGTTCAGAATCATGTACCGGATCCATGGTACTCGTTTGTGCGTCGATGTCAGATACACCCTTTATGTGTAAATAAATTAATTCACAGAGAATGAAAATGTAGGATCTGTCAAAAATACCTTTAATTTCCCATCATTTTACAGCCGCACAGGGCGATTGATCTGGTTAAGTTACGCTTGCCGCGGTAGCTCTGTGGATGGGTGACCATATTTCGTACCGTGACCCCTCTGTGCCTCGGCATGCACGTTAAGCCCCGGCTGTCATTTGTAGATCTTTGACAGTCATTACGAGTCATGACAAGTAGAAGGTAGCTGATATCGCACCGAGATCTTCCCTTACGTCCACGAAATCCGTGTCGTACACACACAACAACACTACCGATGTTACTTCATGTAGTCCTCAAAGTTCTCGCTGGGTTATCGCTGTAGATGTTCTTAAAGATCGCTTCTTTTCTATCGCTTGTTTCGCCTTGATAGTCAAATGCAGACAGACTCTGCGCTGGAGTCACGGCGCTTTATAAAGTCAGCCGATCGAACATTCCAGATCTGTCTAGAAGTAATAATAATAGCCCATAATTTCGAGTACGTTCAGCAGGTACCGACAGGTACTGCATCGGAGACGGGTTACTAGTACCTAATTTCGATGTCGACACTTCGTTGACAATATGGATGAAACCTGTACAATTCGATAGGCCATCCTAGATCTAGCAATGCGTTTTTATATCATACCTCTACAATGCCTAGGTCTCAAGATATAGGGCTTAAAAGTTACGTAAGGCATGTCACGCAATATTGAACCTTATGCCATTGAAATGAATGCAGGTGCATTCGTAACAGTATATTGACTACAAGTTACGTAACATTCTCACCCCCAGGTCATCAACAAAGCCTATAAAGCCTTCGGTGACCATCCAAGTGTCGAGCGGCGAGGCGCGACCCCTCCCTCTACAATGCTGCAGACTGCCCCCCACCGGGGAAGTGCTGTTAGGATATTGGAATGGACCAGTGTTGACCTTTGAAAAAGTGGTAAGTCTATATTTAGCAGTCACAAGTGGAAACACATCTGTGCAACTCACATGCGGTAGAAGTGGAACTTTCGGAAATTTTGATTTCAATGTAATGAGCCAAATGTAAAATTTCGGGAAGAGAATAATTGTAGGTTTTAGTAATGATCATAGTGATTCAGAGAAAAACAAAATTATCAATAACAAACGTTGCAGACAACTTAAAGCGCCTAGATAAAAGTTCATAGCAATGTTATTGTTTGAAGTTTTTGTACCTTTGTCGTAAGGCCGCTGCCTCGAATTTTGCGGGCAGCGGGGCGGCGGCGGCGGCGAGTGAGCGGCAAGATCTTATGCGTACAATCAAATGGACCGGTTCTCGAAAACAGCGGCGCAGCAGCGGGGCGGCGGCGGGTAGCGAGCGGTGTACTTCTCGCGCTCGAATCTTGCGGGCGGCGGGCCGGGCAGCGAGCGGTGATTGAGCGTTGGGAATAAATTTGAACCAAAAAGATGTTGCCGCCATTGTTCAGACATTTCTTTCGCGAATAAAAACAAATATCTCGTCGACACAATCGTGAACACAACACTACGCGGCTATAGTGACGCGCGATCTACCCGCTAGTTTCGAGAACGGGTCTTTGATGCCCGCTCGGCTCCCGCGCCGCTGCCGCCGCCGCCCCGCTGCCCACAAGATTCGAGGCAGCGGCCTAAGAGTTACGCGATATTATTTTCAGTATTTTCAAGTTTTTAGAGTGGGTTATCTTTGTGAGCTATTAATAGTCGTACGCAGTTTTATGGCATTTTCATCGTACTTTTGCCAGTGTCTACTGCATGGTTTATTTAAAAGTTAAGTCCTCTTTTATAGTTTGTTTAGTCATTAGGAGTTCATACATGGTCTGCGAGATTTCTAGAGGGGGGGAAGCAGCTTCCTCCCGTTTCCCCACTTGGGTACGTCAATGTTCACATCTATGTTCTGTAATTTATATGGTGTATTTAATAAAGAGTATTCTATTCCGTCTGTTATAATTCTTTGCAATTTATTTCACAGATTCCCGAGCTAAAATCAAAAACTCAAATCCTTATCCGGGGCGAGAGTAAGGAACCTAAGAAGAAGACAAAACAAAATAACGAGGTGAACAAAGTGCGGGGTGATCATGACACGTCGCAGGTCACCTATGTGGAGCCCATGGGGGGCGTCGCCAGGAAGAGGGCCACGCCCGGGGATAAGGTGAGTTATCATCATTTCAGCCGAAAGATGTCCACTGCTGGACATAGGTCTCCCCCAAGGATCTCGACGACGACCGGTCCTGCGCCTCCCACATCCAGCGGTTTCCCGCGACCTTTACCAGGTCGTCGGTCCACCTTGTCGAGGGCCTACCCACGGTTCCATCGGGTCGGGCATCGGTCCTACGGGTAATGTGCCCAGCCCACTGCCACTTCAGTATTGCCATTCTTCGGGCTATGTTGGTTACTCTCGTTCTTCTGCGAGTATGAGAGGTGTCATAATCAATTCTAATTCAAACTCCACCCTTTTCTGCTCATCTTAAGTAATAACAGCAGCACGGATCAGACCAGTCAGGTTAAGCTTTGCTTGCCGCAGTTTATGCGTGGACGGGTGGCTAATTTTACATAGCAAGACCCTCTGTGTCTCGGAGAACACATTGAGTTGTTGCTCCCGGCTGTCATTTTTAGAAAATCTGATAACCAGTCTAACCCAGGGTTATTGCTTTACCCAGTAATTGGGTTGTATCCTACAAAATAATTTAATGTCCATCAGATAGATTTATAAAAAATATTTGACACATTTTTTTTTTTTTTTCATTCAAATACTTAGGAATATATTGGTTTGAACTGTCGAATGACGTCACGCCGTGGTACAAAATATACCACGACGTGACGTAATTAGCCCCCACTCCGTAACTTTAATACGCTATATCTCAGTAGTTTTTGGTAATTTCGACAAAATTAAAAATACGGGTCTTCATTTTTATTATTATTGTTACGGGCTAGGGGTACTTAAACGCCGGTTAAGGGTTACGAAGTTTATTGGCAACGAAGGTACAGTCGATTGTAGGCAATGACAAGTAGAACGTAGCTGATGTCGCACCGAAGTCTTCCCTTACGTCCACGAAGTCCGTGTCGTAAATACACAATAACACTACAGATGATACTTCACGTTGTACTCACAGTTCTCGTTACAGTTGTCGCAGTAGGTATTCTCAAAAATCGCTTCTTAACTGTCGCTGTTTTCGTATCGCTAGTCGAGTGTAGACTGACTCTGCGTCGGCGTCGCGGCGCTTTATATAGGCCAGCTGATCGAACATTCCAGAATCCTCTAGGCGTAATAATAATACTGCATAACTTCGAGGCCACCGGCCAAGTAAGTACCTACGGTAATTCCCGGAAACGGGTTTCTGGAAATTTCGATGTCGACACTTTGTTGACAAAACTGTTGAGACCTGTACCATTCGATAGGCCATCCTAAGTCTAGTAATGCGTTTTTACATTGTGCCTAGAAAATGTCTAGATCTGGAGAAATAGGACTTAAAAGTGACACACTGCATGTCACGCGATATTGAACCTTATGCCATCGACATAAGGTCCATTCGTAACATTATCTATAAGACGGACTAATTATTTTTTTGATTTTTCATAGCTTGGAAAGATCCCTGTTGTGTTGTGGTCAAAAAGCAGTTGTTTAATGTAAAATATTGGTTATCATCATCATGTCAGACACAGGAAGTCCACCATTGGACATAGGCCTCCCCCAAAGATTTCCAAAATGTCCCTGCCTTCCCTGCTATTTTGGTCAGGTCATCTGCTCATCTAGTCGGTGTGTGTCCGACGCTGCGCTTGCCGGTACGTGGTCGCTATTCAAAAGCCTTTCTGCCCCATCGGCCATCAGCTCTACGAGCTATGTGCCCCGCCCACTGAAACTTCGAACAGCTTTTTTTTGTTTGGGATGGGAAATCATCAAATGACTTGTCCCGCTCTGGGCAGAGCGGAAGGGCGTGTCAGACTTTACTGACTAAAACCCAGCCGTGTTTCTTCACTTGCCTGTGCGCCAGGGCCACTGTTTCTTTTTTAACCAACCCGCAACCCTGACCCAGGAGGCATCGGCCTCGTGGACCCACTCTCGATGTGCTGCCAGCGTTTAACTTATAATAACGCCCAGTTGAAGGAAATACAATTCGAATATAAATGATATTTTAACTTACAGATAGAAGTACCAATGGAAGCCAGGCTAGCCAACCTCGCGCTGGATGTGAAGGGTCGCGGCAAGTCGGCTGTCAATCAGAACTTGACCAAACTACTGATGCAGGGTCTACATTCTAAGGATAAAGGGTAAGAATATTTTGATTTGTTGCATTTTTGGTGATATGTTATTAAAGTTATTGATAATATTTTACATAATTTAAAAAGTTTTAAAATAACAATGAACGTTGTTGTGTCGGGAGTTTAGTTGTGGAGGGTCTCCAGATCAATCTCCCTCTGGCGCAGCATCGTTGGTCGTCTTGTTGGTTTTAACATTGCATCACCTCGCTCAACTGCCGTCTTCCTTTCTATTCACTAAGTTTCTTTTGTGAGTGAATGGGCTCTTAATAAACTAGCGCGCTTTACCATCAACGATTGCATTACTGCTTACCAGCCGGCGGTATTGTGGTCAAGCCACGCGATCCCATCTGATAGTAAGCAGTGATGCAATCGTCAATGGTAAAGCGCGCTAGTTTATTAAGAACCTATTCACTCTAGAAGTAGAGTAGTCCAACTCTTTCTCTGACAGTAAACTCTTTTTGGTTTCTATTTTACTAATATCTCTTTTTTTTTTCAGCATAATCCTGACAGTGCTACAGAAGGACGATGCCCAGGTAGCGCTGCGTACTGTGAGCAACCTACCAGCTGACTACGTACCACAGTTGTTGGAACAGCTCGCTGACATGGCCACAAGGAAGACAAGCCAGTGAGTACATCATTAATATATCTGTCAAATGGAAGTATTACAGTAGGGATGAATCCAAGGTATGAAAATCAAAAAAATAATTAGACCGTCTTATACAATATGTAAAGAAAACCCTGTCCGATCCGTGAAGGTATTGTTAGGTATCGTTAACTGATTCTAATAATGCCTACAAAGCCGGGCTAAACTTAAAAAAAATCCCCCAAAAAAATAAATATTATTTCGAAAAAGCGAGGTAACTTAATGCATGTGCGGTAGGCAACCCGATAGCCCCGCACCGCGCGGGTGAAGGGGGGCGGGGCATGCGGCACGTGGTCGCATCGCTATTCGCTCCGTCACAAATGGTGTTGTCAGTTTTTTAAAAATTACCAAATTTCGGGGAAATTGGAATTAATACCCGGGAAAAAAAGATTATTTCAAAATTCATTATTATTGTTACTGTGATGATTATGTAAAATTTTATATTATATTTGGTCAAGTGTTTACCTAACCTTTATTATCCTTATGGGTCGGACAGGGTTTTCTTTACATATTGTAGATAATAAAAAAAAAATTAAGATTCGTATTTTTTATTTTGTCGAAATTACCAAAAACTACTGAGATATAGCGTATTAATGTTACGTAACGTATGTGTTAATAGTTTGTACCACGGCGTGACGTCATGCGACATTTCAAATTAATATAGATATGTTCCTAAGTATTTGAATGAAAGAGAAAATTAAAAATACGTGTTCAATATTTTTTTTAAACCTATCTGATGGGCATAAAATTATATTTTAGGATACAACCCAATTCGCATTATTTATTTAGCAGAAAGCACTGTTAGAATGATGTTATTAGGTTCAGCCATTTTGTAGGAGTTCGAGGACTAACACTATAACAGGAGAATTTTATATAATAGATGATTAATTACTGGTAATTCGAGCAAATTTTTAATAGGCAACCCTTTAGGGTTGCCTATTAAATTATTTTTAGACCAATTATTATTAGTGATTAAGAAGTAGTTTAAAAATAATATCATCAAAAAATTTGTGAAATTTATTTCTGTCACAAAAACATCGATCCATTGATAAAATATTAAACAGATACGATATATTCTAACAAACTGACCAAAAAAAATGTGCCGAACACAGCAGCAGCACACATGCATATTTTTATTCGGCATACATTGGTACAGTGTGAGTGAGATGGGGCACAATCTAAAGCATAGAGAAGAAAAAGATGGCTAGTGTTTGCCGTTTGCGCTGTTAGTGTTTGTCGTTTGTTTTTACGAGTGTATCGAGAGTGACTAAGGCGAGATGCAGGACTTTCCTTCCTTTTGTACGCTTCATTTTCAGTGCGCTAATGACATATCTACCTTAGTTTAATATTTTATCAATGCATCGATCACTTATACACTAGATTCACAATCAGCGTAAAAAAATGGTTGAACTGAACAAGCGCACAACGCAGCACTTGGGTGCTTCTTTCATTTAGTACTTACTTTATAATTGTGACTTTAATGCATGCGTATAAGGTTGAATTTTGTTTGATGTCAGACTCGGTCGTAAAAAATAATGGCTTTTTGTACTGCTTTGTGATAAGAACTTTATACACTGCTCTTAAGGCTGATTTTAAATTAATGTATATTTATTTTGACTACTTTAGACTGCTTAGTACTTGTCGCCATTTTTTTATAAGAGTTTTGTTCGAGACTGTATCTAGTGTACAATATGTAAAGAAAACCTCGTCCGACCCAAAAGGATAATAAATGTTAAGTATACACATGACCAAATAAAATATGAAATTTTACGTAATCATCATAGTGACAATACTAATGAATTTTTAATTATTTTTTTTCCGCGAATTAATTCCAACTTCTCCAAAATTTGGTAATTTTTAAAAAACTGACAACACCATTTGTGACCACGTGCCGCCTGCCCT
Source organism: Sesamia nonagrioides (assembly GCA_017933935.1). NCBI lineage: Eukaryota > Metazoa > Arthropoda > Insecta > Lepidoptera > Noctuidae > Sesamia > Sesamia nonagrioides. The sequence continues at coordinate 172,425 of JADWQK010001926.1, forward strand.
GCCCCCCTTCACCCGCGCATGTATTCCTAACGTGTTGCCGCACATGCATATTAAGTTACCTCGCTTTTTTTCCAAATAATATTAATTTTTTAGGGGATTTTTTTTTAACTGGATCCCGGCTTTGTAGGCATTATTATAATCAGTTAACAATACCTAACAATACCTTCATGGATCGGATAGGGTTTTCTTTACATATTGTATAAGTGATCGATGCAAAAAAGTGAATTATTGTGTCCCACACTTCCATGAGTTGTGTCCTGCCAGGTGTGCGTGTGTATGTACGTGGGTGTCGGCAGTTGTTCGATGTCACTCGGCGCTCCTGCTCGCTACGATGGGCTCCGCTACTTCAGACCACCTCACACAGCTGCTGGCTATATTTACACACAGGTATGTAAAAAACCCGTCGACCTGGTGAAGGTCGCGGGAAACCGCTGGATGCGGGAGGCGCAGTACTGGCCGTCGTGGAGAGCCTTCGAGGGGGGCTATGTCCAGCAGTGGAGGTCTTTCGGCTGAAATGATGATGATGTAAAAAAAAAAAACAACATTTAATTCAAGTTAAAAACATTTGTTTTTTTTTTATTATTATAAACTAGTGCTTGACTGCAATTCCGCCTGATGGTAAGCAGTGATGCAATCGTTGATGGTAAAGCGCGCTAGTTTATTAAACCCATTCACTTAAAAAAACTTAGTGAAGACGGCAGTTGAGCGAGGTGATGCAATGTTTAACCCAACAACACGACCAACGATGCTGCGCCAGAGGATTGATCTGGAGACCCTCCACGACCAAACTCCCGACACAACAACATTTGGTGCATCGTACCCGGCCCACATCACAACACAACTGCTCAGACCCGTCCTCCGTACGGCTTCACCAGACATCATGCCGGAACAGGACGAATCGCTTGGCGGCATGACTTTGTCTTCACACCTTTGACACCATTCATGTTGGATTTATCCATGTGTCAAATTATAAGCGGTATATATAAACGCCACAAGCGAAGAACGCGTCATACTGACGTCACACAGACTATATATCTCGCAAGCGGAGTTTACTGTGCCACTGGCATACAGTATGTTAACTAACAGAGGGCGTTCCCGTTAACCCGAAATAGTATAGCATACATACATGCTAAAAAAAATATTTCCATTCGAAAACAAAATGTTTTAAAATTTTTTCCAATAAGAAAATATTCAATAAAAATTTTAAATTGACATGTAAAAGAAACACACTGTACACGCGAACATGAAAGACGGCAACGTCGCAATTTATTTATACATGACGACTACTATTTTGATTTAAAACAGGAGGTTTCAAGTTTATTTCCAATTAGAATTTTTTTTTTATTCGGATTTTTTTATGCTTATTTTTCTATGCTGATATTTTTATTTTAATCTATTAATGATATATATTAACGAGTTTAAGGGAACGCCCTCTGTTATTTAACATACTGTATATTTATACAACTTCCCAACATCAACCGTGGGGCAAGTGCCCACCAGACGTAACACTCGTCCGGTCGAAGTATTCTCTCTTTTCTAGTGATGAGAGAAGTTTACAGCCTGTTCCTCAAACCTCTATAAAAGTTTTTTTTTTATGACCATTTGGTAATTTACTTAATACATAACCATAAGTCATATCTCAATAGTACTCATTCCTGCCAAGTTGTGTAATTACCATGCATACAATGTTTTTTTTTATGGCTATGGCATCAAAAAATCAACATATGATTATGCCAAAAAGCGCGCGTATTTGCGTCACGACTAAACATTGCGCCACATAAATCAAGGAAAAAAAGTGAAGAGAAGTGGTACCAAAATTTTGTTGTATTTATTTATTGGAAGGTCGTTGAAAAAGTTTTGTATGCCACTGTCGCAAACAGCTATTGTAATACTCGTGCTGGTCTATTGTGTACTATCACTCATATTACAATAGCTATCATTGCTTGACAGTGGCATAAATAATTGTTAGGTATACAACTTAATATTTTTTATATATGCGAAACCCGATATACATACGTGTCCAATATTTTTAAGTAAAGAATCTATGTACGAAATTACAAAAAGATATCAAGAAAAACTACAAAGTTCTGAGCTTGTTATCTTACTTGGCTGTCCCAACAAAAATATGATCCACGCTCCGCTTAGGCGGGCGAGCGGTGCGTTGACCTGTGCATCAGCTGTTGCGCGGGCGGCGCAGTACTATGAGCGCTCGGTAACCACACTGCAACAATTGTAAATGTATTTGGGCAAAAACTATAACATAGTGTAAAAATGATTGGAATCGATTCAGTTGCTTATTTTATATAAAGTAAAATAACGTTGTACAGTGGAATCTCGTTAAGTCGAAAACCTCCAAATTTCGAAAAAATGTTTTGTTCCCTTCCCTTAAAACACCCAAACCTCCATTACTCGAAATCTCAGCCCTCTATTAGTCGAAATAATAGTGGTGTACCTCCAAGCCATTTTGGTACATATTACCCTAATTAAATTTTACCTTTATGCAGGGTGTATCTGACATCGTAACGCAAACTTCGCGAAAAGGCTAGACCTCATGCCACTAACAAAATTATGATAGTCATTTATGTCGTTAATGAACGGTTACAGAATTCACAGTGTTTAAAAAAAAGTGTCGGCTCGGCCTTTGAACGTTGCAAGCGTGCCGCCGTACGGATTTGTAGGTATGACGTTGATCCCTGATGTGAACTCTATTAAATCAGCTGATAAGATCGTTTTTCGAGTTTTGTTTTCATTGCGCTTTTTTGTGTAATTAGCGAAATAATTAATTTTTACTTTAAAATCTTATTGGGTTATAATAGTATAGCAATTATGAACGGTCTAAAGTGAAAAAATATACATATAATATATCATCAATCATGAAAAAGCCGACGAAAAATTCCACCACTGGGGGGTTCAGAATCATGTACTGGATCCATGGTACTCGTTTGTGCGTCGATGTCAGATACACCCTTTATATCAAACATAGCAATGTTTTATTTTACAACTCGATTATTTGAGACTCACTACCTGTGTAGTTCGAATAAAAATAAGTTACCGACTTTAAGAATTCGCCGACAGTGTAAGTAAACCATTGTTTCGTAGAAAGCAATTTAAGAGAATACAATGAATGGAATTACCACGAATTTATGACTTATGTTAACACGTGTTCACTTGTTTGGTGTCAGGTGTTTAATTATATTATTTCTATATGATTTCATTACAGACGGTTCCACCTCTGCCAGTTACTGAACCTCAAAGGGCGGCTTGACCTGACCATATCCCAGCGAAGTGCCGCCGACGTCGCGCTCGACGAACAAGAGCCAGTGCTGACCTATAATGGTGAGAATTATTCATTTCGAAATCAAAAGTAATTTGTTCAAATTAGGCTGAGAGTCAGCAATTTAAACGTCAATATTACATAAGACAGTCCCCCAAAACGCCCACCGTTTTTATAGTGAATTTGAAAAAAGAAAAATAAATACGTTTATTTGCGGTATACATGACGTAAAAGTGTACAAAAACAATTGAGTGATAATAGTTGACATGCGCCACATCCACGCAAAACTGCTATTATCGGTCAGCATTATGCTGCGACTTTATGCAAAACGAGAGTCCAGCGCTGGTTTTCAGCGACAGCCGGCGCCGACGTAAAGACGTCAGCCGGTGCAGCAAACAATGACAACTGACACCGAATCGGTAAAAAATAAATAAAAATGCAATAATAATAATAACAAAAAACTGAAATAAAAATCTAAATCTACATATTTGAGTACCAATACAAACCATTTCTAGTTTAATACACACACAACAACACTACAGATGTTTTTTGACGTAGTCCTCAAAGTTCTCGTTGGGTTGTCGCTGTAGATCTTCTTAATTATCGCTGCCTGTCGCTTGTTTTCGCTTTGATAGTCAAATGCAAACTGGCTCCGCGCTGGCTTCACTGCGCTTAGCTGATCGAACATACCAGATCTGTCTAGAAGTAATAATAATAGCGCATAATTTCGAGTACGTTCAGCAGGTACTTCACAGGAGACTAGTTTCTAGTAAACCTCGCTGGAATGCGCCCCTCCCCGCTTCCCCGCGCGGCGCCCCGCATTCGCCGTAAGCGATGAGTAGCGATAGCATCTTTGTTACAATTGTCTAAATACAGTTTAAATCCCCTGTTGTTATTACTGTTTCAGTGGAGTTTTTGCTTTGGTGATTTCTTTTTGTTTATTACACTTTCGACGCATTAGTGAAGCCTGTTGGTTGCACCAACATTATATTTTAGTCCATTATGTAGCAAAACCTCATGAGTAAAATGATCTAGTAGTATGACGCTTTATCATCAATACGACCTTTTAAATAACATAAAAAAAATCGAATTTATATTTTCTTAACATAATTCCCATTTTTTTACAAACGGTACCGTCCGAATGACATCAAAGAGCAAGGTGCACAGTTCACTCGCGCGAGTTGTAATTTCGATGCCGACACTTCTTTGACAGTATTAATGAAATCTGTACCATTCGATAGGGAATCCCAGGTCCAGCAATGCGTTTTTAAATCGTACCTCTACAATGCCTAGGTCCCAAGATATAGGGCTTAAAAGTTACGTAAGACATGTAACGCAATATTGAACCTTATGCCATTGGCATAAGGTGCATTCGTAACAATACATATTCATTTCCATCTGGCATAATTGGAAGCCGAACCAACATGGTTGAGAAAAGGCTAGGCAGGTATTATTGATTTATTCTTCCTGACAATCATCATCATCATCAAACTTTTTATCGTCCCACTGCTGGGCACATGTCTCCTCTCATAAAGAGAAGGATTGAGCGTAATCACCACGCTTGCTCAACGCAGGTTGGCGATTTCAGACTTCAAAGTCTAGGTTTCCTCAAGATGTTTTCCTTCACCTTGTAATCAGTCATTGGTGTCCAAGATATACTTTGAAAGTACATAAAACTTTTTAAAAGTTGCATTGGTACTTGCCTGACCTGGAATCGAATCCGCATATTCATACTTGAGAGGCTGGCGTTTTAACCACTAGGCCACCACGACTTCTCTATCTTTCCTGCACAATATTACTTCCATTTTGAAGCATATTACTTATCCATTACTCCATATGTTCAAAAATAGTGTCTGCTCAACAATGTAAACAACGAAATGAATGTTGTTAAACTGTCAAAAAGAAACCCATTGCTACTGATACTGTTTTACTTAATTACCTCTGCTGTACCTTAATAATATACAGGGTGTATCTGACATCGTAACGCAAACTTCGCGAAAAGGCTAGACCGCATGCCACTAATAAAATTATGATAGTCATTTATGTCGTTAATGAACGGTTACAGAATACACAGTGTTTAAAAAAAAAAGTGTCGGCTCGGCTTTTGAACGTTGCAAGCGTGCCGCCGTGCGAGTTTGTAGGTATGACGTTGATCCCTGATGTGAACTCTATTAAATCAGCTGATAAGATCGTTTTTCGGGTTTTGTTTTCATTGCGCTTTTTTATGTAATTAGCGAATAATTTAATTTTGACTTTAAAATCTTATTGGGTTATAAAAGTATAGCAATTGTGAATGGTCTGAAGTGAAAAAAAACTTCATTTATTTTTTTTTTAATCATGAAAAAGCCGACGAAAAATTCCACCACTGGGGGGTTCAGAATCATGTACTGGATCCATGGTACTCGTTTGTGCGTCGATGTCAGATACACCCTTTATACGGACAAATCACACAGATTGAGCTAGCCCCAAAGTAAGTTCGAGACTTGTGATAAGGGATACTAATTTAACGATACTATATTTATAATAGATACATATATAGATAAACATCCAAGACCCAGGCCAATCAGGAAAAGATCGTTTTCCATCACTACCTGGCCGGGGATCGAACCCGGGGCCTCCACGTCGTAGGCAGACGTGTTGACCGCTGCGCCACGGAGGTCGTCAGAATATGGAATAATCTGTGTCTCCATTCCAGATTCATCATCAGACGAAATGGAAGCAGAAGCATACCAGTCGGATAGCGCCGCGTCCTGGGGAGACGATAAGTTTGAGAGCGAGGCTAGCGCTGCAGAGGACGAGACCGATGGAGATTGATGATACATATTAAATAGATCGTTTTTATATGCCTGCGTTTTTATTTACCCTGTAACATAATCAGCCCATAAAGTTTCCAATACACACACAGAGACCTAGTCCACACTACACACGCGTCCAGTTCATATTCCTCCTTCCTTCGGTGCGGTGGAGTGGGCCGTAAACCACCATGTGGGTGGATTGATGGTCACGTCTTCGAATTTGTCGTTCTATGACACCGATTTCTGCACGATAATTTTTTTTCGCCGTTTTCAGAACAATGGCAGATTTGTATAAATTGAACCTTATGAGATGTTATCAGGATTTATAGTTTACTAGCTTTCCGCCCGCGTGGAATACTGTTATATCACGCTTTTTAGATTTCCCTCGGGAATATCAACTTTTCTGGGATAAAAAGTACCCTATACTTTACAATATGTAAAGAAAACCCTGTCCGACCCATAAGGATAATAAAGGTTAGGTAAACACTTGACCAAATATAATATAAAATTTTACGTAATCATCATAGTAACAATACTAATGAATTTTGAAAAAAATGTTTTTCCCGGGGATTAATTCCAATATCCCCGAAATTTGGTAATTTTATAAAAAGTGACAACACCGGTATTATTATGAGCGAATAGCGACGCGACCACGTCACAGGTGCCGCGTGCCCTGCCCCCCGCTGCCTGCGGGAGAGTTGCTTGCCGCACATGTATTAATTTACCTCTTTTTGCGAAATAATATTTATTTTACTAGGGTTTTTTTTTTCAAGTTTAGCCCGTCTTTGTATCCATTAGTAGAATCAGTTAACGATACCTAACAATACCTTCACGGATCGGACAGGGTTTTTTTTACATATTGTATAATCCGGACTACTAACTTTACGTCTGCAAAATTTCGAAGTAATCTGTTCAGTAGTGACGTCGTGAAAGCGGAACAAAAAAACAAACAAACTCACTTTCGCACTTCACTTTTACACACTCACTTTTACACTTTTTTCTCACACTCCGATTTATGACATTAGTAAAGATTTTATTAAACACAATGATACATAATTGACACATTTGGGAAATGTTGTTCCCGTGACAATGGCAACACGAGGTAGCTGCGCCGATGATAAGGCCGCGTTTCCACTGACGCGGAGCACGAATTTACTATTCACTACGCTCGAAATCTCCGCCCCGTTTCAATGGATACAGCACGAGCGGGGTGCAGCAGAGCTAAGCAGATCATCATCATCATCCCAGCGTTAATCCCAGTCGCATCCGAAGCCTTTTCAGCTTTGGAGTCTGGGGTCCGATTTACCAGTCCAACTGCTGATATGGCTAAACTTCGACATTTTCTGTGAAGCGACTGCCGTCTGACCTCCACAACCCGAAGGCGACATCGAAACATTGCAGTTAGACCAATTTTTGGATTTTTGAGGGCTCCAACAACCCGTAATGACTGCCACTAGATGTTCGTATGGCAACCGGGACCAACGGCTTAACGTGCTTTCCGAGGCACGACGAGACCAGTGCAAATATTCATATTCATGCATACAAATACTTCCACTGTGCGGGGATCGAACCCGCGCCACCTTGCGCAGCGGCCGCGTCCGCTACCGCTACGCCACGGAGGCTGTCAACAGAGCTAAGCAGATATTCATAATAAAATACAGCGAGGCGATGTGGTGCGGAGGACAACGAGCATTGGGGACGGGTGCAGAGCGCAAGACTGGTGCAGTGCGCGACTCGCGCGCAGTGCCTTAGTCCTCATTAGGTAGGTGCATGTATCAAAACAGATGAGAAGTTCAAAAGTATGCTTATCTTCACATCATTCTACCCCACTCCACTTCAGTGAAAACTACTTTTCACCGCTTCTCTCCGGCCAGATCCGCGTCAGTGGATACGCAGCCTAAAACGAGCCGTCTAGAGTATGCGTGTGCGCAGCGGACGGGCGCCTGCAGTGTGTAGTGACAGTAGTGTGTATCGCGCAGCTTCATCGTAATGTCGCCACACATTTCCGACGGCACAATAGGTATGCATGTTTTACCTGCCACGCGCGTCTTGTTTGCCAGCGGCTTAGTCCGACCCAATATCTTCGTCTGATTTTGCGTTTTTTTTATGAATAATAACATACAACACTACACTTGCAATTCACACAAATATATTATCTTCCAATCCTACGTGCACGACTAACTTCGAGCAAGTCACAGCACTACTGTGAAAATTACACATCGAGGGACTGGAACAATTAGCCCCAACCCATTGCTACTGATAGTATACGCAATTACCCTGCTGAAAGGGCATGTAGTAATTTCGGGCCCGCTGTTGGTCCAAAAGTAGGTACACAGTCGAATTAGTCGACCCCCTGGGCCAAGGTCGCCGCAGCATCCGGTCCAAATGTTCAAGTTCGGATACACAACTGATGTGATAGTACTATTATACCTATTCCAATGGCTATTTTAGACCACCATTTCTCGGATTCAGATCAACATAGCTATTCACCAGCATTCGAAAGATTAGTGTGTGTCGAAAATTACACATTTCGATATACCTGGCCCGCTTGAAGAATCATCAATTTTATTAAAACTGCGATTTAAAATAGTGTAGAGATAGATGCAGTACCTACTTTTGGTATTATAATCTTATTTTTTCTAATATAATTAGTGCTTGACTGCGATCTCACCTGATGGTAAGCAGTGATGGAAACGTTAATGGCAGAGCACACTAGTTTATTAGCCTATTCACTCTAGCCCTAAGACACTTACAATAAATTGTAACCAGACGATCGAGAAGACCACCTCGGACAAATTGTCCCATTTCGGATAAGGCGGGTGGAAACGTTAGGGTATCAACATTGTGTGGATCGCCCTGAGAACACGATGGTCTGCCCAGCTTTGGTAGAGCACCGTCGTGTCCTCGTGGCGGCAATCTCTCGCGTCCAACCCTGGTCCGGAGCGAGAGTGCATTGCAGGCCGTCACCTCCTTTTGGGAAGCAGTGATGCTGGCAAAGGAGGAGGCGGAGCGCGTGAGGCAACGGTAATCCCAGCGTCCTCACGCCACTAGCCGCCGCAGGAGACGCCCTGGTCGGGAGACAACATCGAACTCCCAGCCACCGTGGGTGCGGGCCTGAAGGCAGTAAGCAGCTCCCTACCGCCCGGTAAGGACTAGGCCCGAATCGAAGGCGCTTAGTGTTTCACGCACGCCTCAAGGAGATGTCAGCACATTGTGACGGGGTCCACGAAGACATGCGTTTAGTCAGGTTACAGGTTCTTCAAAAAAGAAACCGTGGCCCTGGCGCACAGGCAAGTGAAGAAACACTGGTGGGTTTTAGTTAGGAAAAGCTAAGCTTCCGCACCGCCCAGAGAGGGAACTCATTCGATTTCCCATACCCAAAAAAAAGGCTTCCTTCCAGGCCAGTCCTTCAATGTACGTGGTATCCTTAATAAGAGGCTAGCGAAGATTTAATAAAGAGCAAATGAATCAATGCTCTTCTTTAATTAAACTTCACTTCGGTTATAAAATTTTGCTTTACGTTAATAAGACTAATCACAAAAACATTAATCGACTTTGCTGCAGACTACTTGTTTTAACCCTTTCCCTGCCAATATTTGCTACCATACTCGTGCCCCCAGGGCCAGACGTGTTTAGGTATAATTTCGAACAGTGTTGGGAAATCTGAAGTAATTGTTATCGATATTTTAGAAGTACTAGCTCTTGCTTGCGACATCATGTTTAAAACCTCAACACTCTTATGTTGTTGAAAAGCAATCTTTAATAATAGGTAATCATAATACAATTGAAATCAATTTTCCCCAAGTTCTTGACCACAGTAGCCTCTCCATCATGCAGTCGCCATACACGGACCTGGTATGAAGCCGTCACCAGGAACCGGGCGGTTGTGCTCTAAAAGAAGGATTATACAATAAAATATCTATTTAAATAAAAACCAACCAAGTTCCAACTGTGCTACAGGACCTTTACTTTAACAAAAATAAAAGTATCTGTTATTATTGCAGCAAAATCATTTGTGAAAATTTCGACCGTATATGTATTTTTTTTTTTTTTTTTTTTTTATATTATAAACTAGCGCTTGACCGCAATCCTGCCTGATGGTAAGCAGTGACGCAAACGTTGATGGTAAAGCGCACTAGTTTATTAAGAGCATATTCACTCTAGCCTTGAAGACACTCAAATTGTAGTCCGACGGAAACACCGCCGCTGGCAAATTATTCCAGTCCCTCGATGTACGCGGTATAAAGGAGGAGGCGAAACGCTTCGTCCGGATCGTAGAGGTGTTAACAACGTAAGGGTGGAAACCAGCCGTACGACGGGTCGTCCGCTGGTGGAACGGAGATGGGGGAATTAAATCATGCAATTCCATCGCACACTCCCCGAAATGCATCCTATAGAACACCGAAAGGCTGGCTACTCTACGCCTGTGCTCTAGGCTTTGGAGACCAACTCGAGTTAGATCAGGGTCACCAATCAGCCTCTTTGCACGTCTCTCCACTGAATCCAAAGTGGCCAGGTGACACTTGGCAGCACCAGCCCAAATGTGGCTGCAGTACTCCACACAAGAACGGACCTGTGCTTTGTATAATATTAGAAGCTGCCCAGGTGTGAAGTACTGCCGGACCTTTGCGATAACGCCAAGTTTCCTGGCAGCCACCTTAGCCTTGGACTCAATGAACCGCCCAAAGTTAAGGTCCGAGGAAATCTCAACTCCCAAAAGCTGAAGGCGGTCGGAACACTCCAAGGACACATTCCGAAAAGTAGGAGCCAAGGTGAACGGGCTCCTTTTGGCGGTGAAAAGACACGCCTGTGTTTTGGCGGCATTGAATGCTACAAGATTGGCATTGCCCCATTCGGAGACTGCCTGCAGCGCAACACTCGTTCGCTCAACCATGGCCTCTCTTTCGGACCGGATTGATTCCCTACTAGCCCGAGCACCCGGCAGGTATCTCTCACAACTGTGCTGTCATCTGCATACCCATAGATACCAGGCATCAGCAGATCGTTAATATGCAGCAGGAACAGAGTTGCAGAGAGAACAGACCCCTGAGGAACACCGGCATTAGTTGACATGGGCTCAGAAGAGCATCCATCGACAACAACTCGGAGGGACCGTTCAGTCAGGAAGTCTTTTACCCAGCCAGTCAGGCTAGGGGAAATGCCGTACGCTGGAAGCTTACTCAAAAGGCCAGCGTGCCATACCCGGTCGAAGGCCTTCGAGACATCAAGGGAGACAGCAATCGCTTCCCCATTCTTCTCGAGGGCCTCGCCCCACAAGTGAGTGGCATACACTAGTAGGTCCCCAGTTGACCGATTGCGGCGAAACCCGTACTGTCGGTCACTGAGGAGATCGTTACCTTCCAGGTATGCCAAGAGGCGCGAGTTCAATACGCGCTCCATAATTTTGCAAAGTATGGAGGTGATCGAAATCGGCCGATAGTTGGCAGGATCGGCACGACTACCCTTCTTGGGCACGGGCTGCACGTTAGCAAGCTTCCAGGACTTGGGCACAATACCAGTCCTGAATGAGAGGCGATACAAGCGCGTCAATACAGGAGACAACTCGGGCGCACAAGCCTTAAGAATAATCGCTGGTATACCATCCGGACCACTAGCCTTATTCACGTCCAGACGACACAGTACTCTCAGAACCTCCTTGTTCCTAATGCGAACCTCAGGCATTGAGGCTCCGCAATGAGGTAAATTAGGTGGAGTAGCACTGCCAGTATCAAGACGCGAATTATGGGCAAAGAGAGAAGCAAAGAGACCGGCTTTCTCTCTCGCCGTATGAGCCAGTGTTCCATCAGGCCTAACCAGCGGAGGCAGTGAGGGCCGACAGAAGTTCGCCTCAACCGATTTGGCAAGGGACCAAAAAGATCTGCTACCGGATGGCTGCGCATACCTATAACTTAAAACTATAGGTACTAATTCTTAATTTTCTCCTAAACGTGTGGACCGATTTACACGATTCAAAAGGATAAAATGGTTTTAGACCTAGACCTTTCATTTGACACCAACATCGTTAAGATATCTCAATAAACAAAAAAACATATGTATTTTCAAATTGCTCTCGTAATTATACAACATAATGAAACGCGTAAACTAGTACTTAAAAATTCTTTACAAAAACTATCTTTATTTTCTATTTTATGTTTAGAATATCGTTTGGAATGTAAAAATGACAACTTTATGTTGTCCAGCATTATTTTTTATTTTATCAAGTCTAAAATTATGAGAACAGTGGAATATTTAATAATTCGTCGTCTTCCAACATAATGTTTCTCAGCACTAGGCATCCGAAGCGAACGTGTTATCACGGGGATGGCGTCGTTGCGGCTACTGATGTTTAGCTATACTCTGTTTTTTAATCTCGTAGACTAAACTGACATTACGAGTGTTGGCAATTTATTGCAATTCTTAAATAGTGCCGAAACTTAGCGTTCATAAATTCAAGTATCGTTTTTTTACAATAAGTTATCCTGAAATAATGTCTAGGTACTTATTAAAAACGTAATAATACAAAATTAATAATGTAAATTTGACATTTGCATGTGTCAATTTAGTCTACGAGATTAATATAAAGTTAAAAAACTAAAACCCAACTACGACAAAAAACGACGATGAAAAAGTATAAAACAAGATTTTCAGAATACTGAACTGAACAAAGTTGCTAATATAGTTGCAAGTAAATGGACACAGTAGACTCTACCAAGATGCCTTCGTTGTAAATTGACAATAATGTCTTACGATACTATTCTGAAGTATGCAATATTCACTATTTAGAGATAAATTTTCATGTTTGGAAAACCGCAGTCACACGTTATGAAAGTACTACGGTAGGTATTGTTGTAATGATGAAATAAGTATGTGGGATGCAGTACCTCTTGGGATCCTTTTGTAACATGTCAAAATAAAATAAATCACTTAAAAAATCATTCACACAATATATTTTCCATTGAAGCTAGCTCAATAAACAAACTGTTGTATAAAAAACACATCTTATAATTTAATCCATACTCAGTTACAACATTTTTTAAAACTACACCTGATGCTACCGAAAACCATTCTCCACTAAAACAATGATCACATAAAAACAATGAATCTTTTTCTCCTGTCTCCGTAATCTTCCAAACTTAAAATATTTTTGCTTATAAAAGTTAGCTGCCAGAGACAATAATCAAATTCAACCTCAACATCCCCTCTGAATTTTATTATTGTCTCAAAATAAAATTTTTAAATCATCCCAAGACATAACCTTCAAACATTCACTTCAATACATAACATGTAACCCCCTCAATACAAAACAACTCATATAAAACTTCAATACAACTTCAACTCACTATCTATAGCTTCTCACTATCTATAGCTTCAACAAACTCCCTATCTATAACTTCGACAGTCTCCCTGTCTATAAACTTCAACAAACTTCCTATCTATAACTTCAACAACTCCCTATCTAACTTCAAACTCCCTATCTTTTCAAACTCCCTATCTAACTTCGACAACTCCGACAGTCTTCCTGCCCATAAACTCCCTATCGATAACTTCAATTCTATCACAAAACACCCTATCTATAACTTCAACTATTACAAAACACACCCTATCTAAACTTCAGCTCTATTAGAAAACCTACCCTATCTAAAACTTCCACTCTATTATAAAGCCACACCATCAAAAGCTTCAACTCTATTATAAAGACATACTCTACCTAAAACTTCAAAAACTATTAGAAAACACACCATCTAACTAACCCCAACCCTACTACTAAAACATCATATCTAAAATAAACTTCCTGTCTAAAATGCAGCCTTTACATAACCTTCAATTTCATAAATATCACTAACCTTTACACTTTTATTACACCGTTACCAAATACAGGCACATCATTGGCACTGTTACTAAATGTCACAACCCTTAAATACATAACTTTAAATTTTGCAGGATCCCAACTCATCTCTATTATTTGTAAAACCTACCAACAAACCCCTAATACATCTGGTCTAATTTTATTTATCAAATATAATAAAGACCCTATTAATTGCCTATAACTAAGCACATCACATCAATTTCCTATAATTATGCACATCAGCACCAATATTCTTCCATTTTCTTGTTCTTCTTCAAAAGTAGAAAACTCCTCCTCCATATCACATCAATTTCCTATAATTATGCACATCAACACTAATATTCTTCCCCTCTTGATGTGCATCAATTCAAATATTCGGAAATGCTTTTCCTTTCAAGTTGCCGTATCCAAAATTCTTCATTCATTGTTCAGTGTAAAACTTCTCATAAATTTTCAAATAATTTTCTCTGTAACCTCTATATCAATTCCAATAATTATTTAAATCTTCTAATTCCAAATTCTTTTTCCAGTCCTTCAGATATCTTATTTCTTTTCCTTTTCCACTATTTCCAATTAGAATTCCATCATCAACATAATATTGCCAAATAAATTTCTTTTTCCTTTAATATACATATTTTATTTTCACCAAAATTGTATTCCACCGGTATTTCCATAAAATGTCTTCATTTAGCTCTCCATATAATTTTCAAAAAGACCTCATTTTCTTCACCATCATTTGGTTCTTCTAGAAAAATCACTCCTCTTTTGTTTCTTTGTCAAAATTTTCATTTTCTCAACTTCCCCTCTCAAACTCATAATCAATATCTTCTTCAAATAGTCACATTTTCAATTTCTAGCTTACTGCTGCACCCATTCTGGGCCCATAACCTGTTGTAATGATGAAATAAGTATGTGGGATGCAGTACCTCTTGGGATCCTTTTGTAAAACTTCAAAATAAAATAAATCACTTAAAAAATCATTCACACAATATATTTTCCATTGAAGCTAGCTCAATAAACAAACTGTTGTATAAAAAACACATCTTATAATTTAATCCATACTCAGTTACAACATTTTTTAAAACTACACCTGATGCTACCGAAAACCATTCTGCACTAAAACAATGATCACATAAAACAATGAATCTTTTTCTCCTGTCTCCGTAATCTATATTTTTGCTTATAAAAGTTAGCTGCCAGAGACAATAATCAAATTCAACCTCAACAGGTATATGTAACGTGTGACTACGCCTTTCCAAACATGAAAATTTATCTCTAAATAGTGAATATTGCATACTGCAGAATAGTATCGTAAGACATTATTGTCAATTTACAACGAAGGCATCTCGGTAGAGTCTACTGTGTCCATTTACTTGCAACTATATTAGCAACTTTGTTCAGTTCAGTATTCTGAAAATCTTGTTTTATACTTTTTCAGCGTCGTTTTTTGTCGTAGTTGGGTTTTAGTTTTTTAACTTTTTATTATTTGTACTATTTTGGTGATAAAGTGTATTTGTGGCGCATAATATTAATAAAAGTTAAATTGACGAACTAAAAACTAGGTAGTTAACATACGACATCTCTTTTGACTTATGTATCGGCGTATAGTAATATGTAGAGATGTCCTATTTTACTATTTCGTAGCGCTTGTAGCGCGTATAGCAACGGTTTCCCCGTATGAAGCTCCCGGTTTTTCGTAGTAGCGACGCACATTTGCGTCGATGGCACCGAATGGGTCATGAATTAGTGGATGAGGCCGTTAGTATAAATAGATTGGATGTTTTTCTAACGGTGGTAGGCCATAACATCGGCTGCCGGCAGAAGTTACCAAGACCAGACAAAGTCTTGCCGCCAAGCGATTCGTCGTGTTCCAGCATGATGTCTGGTGAAGCCGTACGGAGGACGCGTCTGAGCACTTTGTGTTGCGTTGTGTGGCGAGTACGATGCGCCAAATGTTGTTGTGTCGGGAGTCTGGTCGTGTTGGTCTTGGATTTAACATTGCATCACCTGGCACAACTGCCGTCATCCTTGCTATTCCTAAGTTTTTTAAGTGAATAGGCTTAATAAACTAGTGCGCAGGCATCAAGGATTGCGTCACTGCTTACCATCAGGCGGGATTGCAGTCAAGCGCTAGTTTATAATTATTAAAAACAAAAACTTACATTAAGAGGACCTGGGAAGATTTCTTAATCTATCTAATTCTGCTAACGATCGACTGTCATGTGGATTTTTAAGTAATTTATTATGATCCAAGGCACTTATAAATAATCCCTCTATGGTTATAACTCTACTGAGAGCGACATAGGCCTGTCCTTTAGCAAACAATGACTTTCCTAGATCTGTAACTTTATCTAGAGTACAACCTTGTAATTTATGTACAGTACAACCCCAAGAAAGAATCAGCGGGAGCATTTTACGCTGAATTTGCCCAGAACCCCTCAAGCCATCAAATTCAGTGAGGCAAGGCTCGATTTTGATAAGTTCGTTAGTATCTGCTTTTATGGATGCGTCGTCAAATTGTATGAGAACAGCGCTTGGCTGTTCTCCTGTTCCAACTGATCGCGCCGAAGAGCAGGCCATTCGAAGGCCTTCACCACTCCCATCGCTCCGTTTACCAAACCCTGGTTTACATTCAAATTTCTACGAAGCATTCCTAGGGATTATGTACAAACATAAAGTACTCGTGAAGCTCTTTCAGATGATACCAAATACGATATATTTATTTTAATTTTGTATTAACATAGAACTTTTTATCCGCTAGAGGGCGTAATACTAAATTTGGTGACAAGCTTTATAGCTCATAACCAACAGAATATCAAGGCCCTTCTAATGGTGCTGCAGTGGTCTTATTCTGATAAGTAGTAAAGAAGCTATCTATGAACGAAAAGATGTGAATTATATGCAATCAGCCCATGAATACAGGTAAAGTCACAAGCAAATGATAGTAATATATATATATTCAAAATGTACAAGTTAAGCCCTTTCAAATGATATCAAACACGGCATATTTATCTTAACTTTATTTTTTTACTCTGTATATTTTGTCCGCTAGAGGGCGCCACGTTAGATTTTGTGAAACTCCATATAGCCTATAACCAGCAGACAATTAGGACGCTTCTAATGATATGTCATTTATCGAATTCGAATAAGTAGTTTAGAAGTTACGAGGGAACAGATGAACATACATACATACATACATACATAGCCTGTCAAAATCATAACCCTCCTTTTGCTTTGCCGTAGTCGGGTAAAAAACAGAGTATAGCAGCAAATATGGCGTCAGTGTCGCTTGCGCCGCACGGCACGGAAAATCACGGTGATGGCGGCCAGTGTCCGTCAGGCTGTAACTGCCATAGTGACGCCCCAAAATAATATCGACAACAATTTTTTTTTGATTTCGTAATTTTCTACAGATTCTCTTCAAGTGTTGTCCATTATTCAAGTGACAAATTTAAAAAAAAAGCCATTAAGTTTTAATTTATATAGTCTAGACATGATTTAACAAGATAATCAATAATTTAAAACCATTGCTTTTTATTAATTAGATTCTACTAGCGCATCACTAGCACACGTAAAATTAAGGGTTCGGCGCAGTGTGTCAGGGTTGTAAAAGCACCTCATTTGATTACTGCATTTAGATTTCATTGTTATGTATCAAAATGATTAGCCTGAGTTTTAAAAGTTTTATTGTTGTAAAGTACCCATCCTGAAGTATTATAAATAATATCAAATTTCTTCAGTTCTTTAAAATGTAGTTAAGAATTGGACCTTGAAAAAATAGAACGTAATATTACGGGATTAGCGCCACGGGCATCAGCATTAACCTTTTGAATGCCCATCTATATAATACGCGATGTGTCCTCCTGCGCCACACTACAAATGTATAACGTATCTATAGTAAAACGTAGGGGTGGGATTAATGTCCTATCGACAAATAATATTATACATTTAAAATAGTGTTTCTTCTCCAATTTACGAAGCTAAATAAAAACTGTAACCGTAATTTCATATATTATTTTATAAAAATATGAAAACCTGGATATATTCCCCATAATAAAGAAAAGAATTTTAAATTTATTAGACGTGTGTTCTAAAAGGCACATCCCTATTTGTCTCCAAATGTAATCCTTTTACTTCATATCAAGTAGTTGGCGCTCGAGGCACGTCAAAATCCTTTCTGTTATAAGGATGTCTAGATTTCTATTGCATTTATTTTTATATTCACTGTGGTCGAGTTACACGTGCATAAACTCAACTGATTCCTGCATAATTTATTTCGTTTACTTACAACTTAACAAATACAATTAATAGACGCTAAATACGTGGTCACACAAAGGGCAATGGAAAGAGCTATGCTAGGAGTTTCTCTGCGTGATCGAATCAGAAATGAGGAGATCCGCAGAAGAACCAGTCACCGACATAGCTCTGCGAGTCGCTAAACTTAAGTGGCAGTGGGCAGGGCACATTGCTCGTAGAACCGATGGCCGATGGGGCAGTAAGGTTCTGGAGTGGCGACCACGTACTAGAAGACGCAGCGTAGAGAGGCTCCCAACAAGGTGGACCGATAACCTGGTGAAGGTCGCAGGAAGCCGATGGATGCGGGCAGCACAAGACCGGTCAGCGTGGAAAGCCTTGGGGGAGGCCGTTGTCCAGCAGTGGACATCTATAGGCTGAAGAAGAAATACGTGGTTTTCTCAGTTTAAAAAAAAGTTAAAATGGAGGGTAAGTGTCTGTTTCACACAGATGTTATAGACCTTTTTTTAATGGTGTCG
Organism: Sesamia nonagrioides; assembly: GCA_017933935.1. Classification (NCBI taxonomy): domain Eukaryota; kingdom Metazoa; phylum Arthropoda; class Insecta; order Lepidoptera; family Noctuidae; genus Sesamia; species Sesamia nonagrioides. The sequence goes on from JADWQK010001926.1 coordinate 191,112, forward strand.
CAAAACACTCGCAATTATTTTTCTGGTTTGTAGAAACTAATAGAAAATGGAAGAAATTCCTGAAACGCAAGTTGACGACTTAACGGAATGTCAAGACGACGAACTATTTCAAAATTCTGATTCAGACTTGAAGAACTCGCAATAATTCGTCATATTCACAGTCACAATTTTTTTTATAAGAACACGTGCGCCAACTCAAGATGTTAACATTGCACTACACTAAAATGCACAAAGTCACTATGACCTTGAAACCCGTCCGCTTATGACGTCACAGATTTACTTCTATACAAGTCGGTGGCGCGTGCGGACTGACAATTAACTAACTTTGTAGGGATGGGTTTTTCAAACGGGGTTTCACTATCGACATTGATTAGAAAACCTATTAATTCTTGATTAAGGTGAATAAAACCTAGTTTATAGTGTACAATATTTATAAAATATTCTGTATTTACGTAATTTTCTTTCAATAATAGTATTTATGATCATTTCGACGAAATGAAATATAGCGAGGTCTTCATCGTGTCCCATCACTGGCTTACTTGGTATCAAGTAATTGGCGCTGGGGGCATTAAAATATTTTCTGGCATTTTTGTTTCTATTAAAAATAAAACAAATAAGAACCTATTGTGTGAAAAAGTTAAAAATATGGCTGATAACAGGGTAAATGTCCGTAAAAACAAAATAAAAGGTCTTGTAAGTTGTAAATTTATTTTATACTATGATTACTTCTAATCAAGTAGTGGCGCTGAGGGCACGAAAATCTCGAACTTCTATAGAAGTGATTGGCGTTCAAAAGGTTAAAACACGTAATATTACGGTGACGGCTGGGAAAGGGTTAACAAGTGGGTGCGTGTGGAAAGGATTAATTTCAAGGTGTCATGTGTATAGGAAGCCATATATTAAAAAAAAAACTCAAATTATAGTCATTCGCACCATCATATATTTCATTCATCACTTATCTAAATAACATACACATATCGTATGAATAAACTTACAATCTAATACTTTGATAATCAGAACTTATCATATAAAAATAACTCTTTAACCTTTTGAACGCCAATCACTTCTATACAAGTTCGAGATTTTCGTGCCCTCAGCGCCACTACTTGATTAGAAGTAATCACAGTATAAAATAAATTTACGACTTTTACAAGACCTTTTATTTTGTTTTTATGGAAATTTGCCCTGTTATCAACCATATTTTTAACTTTTTCACGCATAATAAGTTCTTATTTGTTTAATTTTCAATAGAAACAAAAACGCCAGAAAATATTTTAATGCCCCCAGCGCCAATTACTTGATATCAAGTAAGCCAGTGATGGGACACGACGAAGACCTCGCTATATTTCATCTCGTCGAAATGATCATAAATACTATTATTGCAGGAAAATGACGTAAATATAGAATATTTTATAAATATTGTACACTTTAAACTAGGTTTTATTTACCTTAATCAAGAATTAATAGGTTTTCTAATCATTGTCGATAGTGAAACCCCGTTTGAAAAACCCCATCCCTACAAAGTTAGTTAGTTGTCGGTCTGTACACGCCACCGACGTGTATAGAAGGAAATCTGTGACGTCATAAGCGGACGGGTTTCAAGGTCATAGTGACCTTGTGCATTTTAGTGTAGTGCAATGTTTACATCTCGAGTTGGCGCACGTGTCCTTATAAAAAAAATTGTGACTGTGAATATGACGAATTATTGCGAGTTGTTCAAGTCTGAATCAGAATTTTGAAATAGTTCGTCGTCTTGACATTCCGTTAAGTCGTCAACTTCCGTTTCAGGAATTTTCTTCAGTTTTCTATTAGTTTCTACAAACCAGAAAAATAATTGCGAGTATTTAGCGACACCATTAAAAAAAAGGTCTTGGGTAAAACAGACACTTAACCTCCATTATATTTTATTTTTTAAAACGTAGAAAACCACGTATTTAGCTTCTATTAATTTTATTTGTTGTAAGTAAACGAAATAAATTATGCAGGAATCGGTTGAGTTTATGCACGTGTAACTCGACCACAGTGAATATAAAATGTATACCATAGAAATCTAGACATCCCTAGAACAGAAAGGATTTTGACGTGCCTCGAGCGCCAACTACTTGATATGAAGTAGAAGGATTACATTTGGAGACAAATAGGGATGTGCCTTGTAGAACACACGTCTAATAAATTTAAAATTCTTTTCTTTATTGTGGGGAATATATCCAGGTTTTCATACTGTTTTTTTTATGAAATAAAATAAAATATGAAATTACGATTACAGTTTTTATTTAGCTTCGTAAATTGGTGAATAAAAATTATTTTAAATGTATAATATTATTTGTCGATAGGACACTAATCCCATCCCTACGTTTTACTATAGATACGTTATACATTTGTAGTGTGGCGCAGGAGGACACATCGCGTATTATATAGATGGGCGTTCAAAAGGTTAAAATTGTGTTTAGGGAATGAGGTACGTCGGCTTCTAGCAGCATTCTCTAACAAAATGTTTTAAATTGGCAATTACGTTCATTATTCTTGATTACATAGGAAGCCTTTAAGGCCTAAGCAGAGTGAGACGGCATGGCAAGGGATTTTGCTGTGAGTCAGCGCACGCTGGCCGCTTAGATATCGCGGCATTCCACTTTGCCACGATATGCCATACACCCCGCAGTATATCACTATGAGCGCCGCAGTCCACGGCATCCCGCCACGAGAGCCTGTGGCGTGTCTTTTAATCCCATGCGATAAAATTCCTTTCAATGCCACGACATCATTTTAAAGCATAGCAATTTATGTCGTATTTCTGTAACAGTACGGTTGAATGTCCATTAATAAAAATTAAAATCCCTTGCCATGCCGTCCCGGTCTACATAGGCAGTTATACAACTAGAAGTTCCATTATTGATTAGAAAGGGTAGAATTTAACGATTCACTTAAGCAATCCAATATGGGTGAGCGTAATTCATACTAATATTATAAATGCGAAAGACTGTCTGTTACGCTTTCCCGCTTAAACCTCTCAACCTGAGATTTATTTTTGATTTTGAAGATTGTGCCAAATTTTATCAAAATTGGGCCATAGGCTACCTTTTATTGGAAAATTTGATATTCCCGAGGGAAATCTAAAAAGCGCGATATAACCGAATTCCACGCGGGCGTAGCCGCGGGCGGAAAGCTAGTCAACCTATAACACTCACTCATAATGACACAGATCTCTTTGAGGAGTGAGCCCAGTACAAGTTTGTAGATGTCACATGTCTTCAAATTTTTTTGGAACATGCCGGTTTCCTCAAAATGTTTTCCTTCGCCTTTTGAGCGGCTACAATGAAATTATTTATAATATGAATGCGTAAGTTTGTGAGAATGTATTAATTAATGAATGTTTGTTACTCATAACATTTATCTCTTAATTTGGCATACAATTTATAACCTATAACACAGGATACTTTGTATCCCTCTATTCCGAAGGGATCAAAAATAAACGGTTGAAACTGGGGCTCGCAGCTACTATTAAATAAAACACCTGTCAGGGTTTTGAACCCGTCGAAGCCACCAGTATGGTTGTTACATCCAAATTAAAATAGCATAAGTGAATCTTAAAATTCGTTTTCTAGATGCATAAGGTACCCAAGTTACAAAAATCAGACTGGCTATAAGAAACCCCAGTAACAAAAAATCACGACATTAAAAATTTCGTCAACTAATCTACTTATTCTATGCTTTTTTTGGAGGCGCCCTAAAAATGCCAACCACGACCGCGTGGTCTCTTTCATAGGGCTCCAAAGTTAACTGCTCTTGTGGTTTAAGTTTGTCAGCTTGCAGTTTCTTTACTTCAGATGCGAAAACCGCTTCGGGCTGCGCTGTGGAGTCTATGCAGGAGGCCTAGAAAGAAATATTATGAGGTGGTATAAAGAAATAATATGGAGTGGTTGGAGAGTGTAGAATTGTAGTTGCGTTGACATCAGTGAGAGAGTTCAATCTATCAACATGTGTGATTTAGATAATTAGTTGTCATCATTAAAAAAATCTAAGAAATATGTCTGGAAAGTATCATCTGACAGTCTGCTTCGCCATTCAAAAGCATCTCAAACAAAAGAAATTTAATTTTAAATACATTTTATGTCTAGCGTGATGAGCAGGTAAAACTGAGCGTTTTTAAAATTAAGCAAAAAATATTCCTTTGAGCTCTTCTGCTACCAAAGAGCTTGTTTTTGTGGCAAATAAGTGTCTAGAACTTGGTTATAATTACTAAAATAAACTAGCCTAAATACACAGCGCTCACAAATGTACCTGATTTTGAGACTATTTCTCTTTTACTAAATTTACAGTGAAACAGTCTAATATAAAAATAAACTTACCTTAATTGATATAACAAAATGTCCTCCATTCTTCAGGAAATGTTGTGCATTTAGACTGACTATCCTAGCCTGGTCGGGTTGAGCTACATCAGCAAATATACAGTCGACCATGCCGACCAGCATTCTGTGAGGGAAAGAAATAGATTATAGCAGTCTGTTTGGAGTTAGAGGGAGATGTGTAATGTCAGGTAAAATCAGAGAGAGAGTTCAAATGTATCAACATGAAAGATTTAGCTTGTAGAGATCATCATTGTGAATATAGATATGATTGCAAACAGAGAAATGTGTGGTATCCAAATTACATTAGCTAGAGAAAAAAGCTTTGCAGATGTGAACGTATCAATAACTTAAACAAGATAAAATGAAAAAGAAATTGATGGCGTTTTTCATATAATCTAGCGCTTGACCGCAATCCTGCCTGATGGTAAGCAGTGACGCAATCGTTGATGGTAAAGCGCACTAGTTTATTAAGAGCCTATTCACTCTAGCCTTAAAGACACTCAAATTGTAGTCCGACGGAAACACCGCCGCTGGCAAATTGTTCCAGTCCCTCGATGTACGCGGTATAAAGGAGGAGGCGAAACGCTTCGTCCGGATCGTAGTGGTGTTAACAACGTAAGGGTGGAAACCAGCCGTACGACGGGCGTCCGATGGTGGAACGGAGATGGGGGAATTAAATCATGCAATTCCCTCACACACTCCCCAAAATGCATCCTATAGAACACCGAAAGGCTGGCTACTCTACGCCTGTGCTCTAGGTCTCTCCCTTATTCATAAACGCTGCTTAAAGTTAACTAATGATTAGCGATTGTTTAAACATACAATTTAAATGCTGCTTAAAGTTAACTAATGATTAGCGATTGTTTAAACATACAATTTAAATGATTGCACGTTACTTAACTTTAATCATCGTTTATGAATAAACCCCTTCAGACCTGTGGTGTCTATTCATAAAGGATGATTTAAGTTAACTGACGTTAAAAGGTCACAAATGGATGGTTAAAGAATCGCTACTCACTAGTTAACATTAAGCAGCGTTTATGAATAAGGGGGATAATCATCAACTTCAATGTCACTCCAAAACATGGGTTTCTTTTTTTGTGTATCTCCACAGATGTTATACAATGGTATTTTTTGTTTCTGCAAAACCTAAATATAGTTTGTTCAGAATAAGCAACTGAATCGATTCCAATCATTTTTACTCCATGTTACATTCTTTCCTAAATACATTTACACATTGTTGCAGTGTGGGTACTGAGCGCGCTACTCAGCTTACGGGTGCGCAAGCGCGCGCAACAGCTGACGCCACAGGTCAATACACCTGGCTCGCCCGCCCGATCGGAGCGTGGACCATATTTTTGTTAGGAGAACAAGCTCATAATGATGCCGGCATTATGTCTGGTGAAGCCGTACGGAGGACGGGTCTGAGCAGTTGTGTTGCGATGTGTGCAGAGTATGATCCGTCAAATGTTATTTATTGTGTCGGGAGTTTGGTCGTGGAGGGTCTCCAGATCAATCTCCCTCTGGCGCAACATCGTTGGTCATGTTGTTGGGTTTAACATTGCACCACCTCGCTCAACTGCCGTCTTCCTTCCTATTCACTAAGATTTTTTAAGTGAATGGGCTTAATAAACTAGCGCGCTTTACCATCAACGATTGCATCACTGCTTACCACCAGGTGGGATTGCAGTCAAGCGCTAGTTTATAATTATAAAAAATAATAATAATAACTTTGTTGTTATCATATTTCATGATATCTTTTTGAAATTTTATACATACGATTCTTTACTTAAAAAAATGAAACGTATTGTTAAAAAATAATGTTGTATAGAAATAATATAATACACACAGTATGGTAACTATCAAGGATATTGACAGCCCATTACCATCTGTATAATACAAACATAATAAAATACTTTGACCCTATATGACAGTACCTACACATATAAAATATATTTGATTTACCTGTATTTAAGGGGATGTCTAGCATCTTCAATGATAGGAATAATATTCGTCCTCTTCTTTGCCACATTTATTAAGTCTCTTCCTGACCGATGTGAAAATTCTACTGCATATACCAGACCTTCCTGTGGGACAAACAATATGGGGCCCAGTGTTAATATAATGAAAATAATAGGGCGATTTTGTTGTTTGGTTTGTAGTTTATATCAGAAGTGGGTATGTGGATATAGTCTTCATGAATAGGTCTAGATTAGAGGGACCACAATCATCATTTAGGTTTTGTTATTGGGCGACGATACAGATGATATGTATTTTAAGGACAAACTACGTGGAGTTCCTTGTTCATGCTGGGCCAAATGAAACTTAATATTTGACATATATGTACACTTTAATGTTCTTTTTTTCTCTGCTAACATTAAATAGACTTAAATTTATTCTTGTTCTTATTTCTCTTTTAAACTTAAAATACAGATCATCTGTATACACTATTTCCAAAGACAACAACCTGACCTAACCTAACTTGCCATATTCAGCCATAAGAATTATAAAAACAAAAGAAAAATCAACATACCGGTCCAACAACATCGGAGACATGACTGACAGTGGTACCGCTAGCAGCACCGAGATATAACACCCTGGATCCTGGAGGCATATGTATAGCATCAACACCGCCCATGATCGCAGCTGCTAACTTTGATCTGAACGGATTCCATACTCTGTATTCAACCTTTTCTCCGTCAGTCTGTGAAAAGGGTAATCTTGTTAAGTAAGGCTTAAAATAAAAAGTAGTAAGGGTCATAAGATGCAGTGAATCAGAAGTGGGTATGTGGATATAGTCTTCATGAATAGGTCAAGATTAGAGGGACCACGATCATCATTTTAAAAATATATGTCTTTCTAAAGTAATTCACTTCAACCGATATTAGAGTAAAACGAATACAAACCTCAACAGATATCCTCTTTTCCCCATATACTTCTGAACCAGGCACCAAATTCTTTGTCACCAGCGCATCTTCTTTGCCTCTCGCGATAAATACTCCAGGATGTCTAAGAATGAAGAACACAACATTTAGAAGGGGTTAAAACAAGAATATTTGATAAGGGTATGAATTAAAGTTCAGAAATATATTTTGGCTTCAAGCATTCGCTTTCAGAAGAACGAAAGTTATATTAGGAAACATCATTTAAAAGTTATTTTCTTATACAAAATCATCACCTATTTAGTACTTATTGAGTTCAGTAACAAAAATATTCTTTAATATACGTATTTCACAAAACCAAACACAGAAATAACAATCAGTTTGACCTAAAAAAGTGTTGATAAGCAACTTGCATGTTTCATATGTAATGGATATTTTACTGATTGTACCGTACACTCATGGAGTTAGTAATCACATATTCAATATGGCAGTATATTAACATAGACAGGCTTTATTTACTTTTTTTTATATATATTTACCCACTCCTGGGACACAGGCTTCCTCTCGGTACGAGGGAGTGAGCCATAATCTATTGCGCAGACCCGTAGATGGTAGATGTTATATCTCTTTGAAGTTTTGCCTCAAGAACATTTGCCGATTACACATCACAATTTTTTCCTTTCTATCGCTAGAGAGCAGTGGTGATGAAATAATCTAGTAATCCAAAGGTGAATTCTTTAAGCTAAAATTACTCTAAAAAATACAATACCATAACATACCTGTGGGGTTCAATAATAACTTGCTTGCCCCCCTTAAATCCGCCGCCCCCTCCTCTGCCTCTACCACCTCCGGGGCCGCCGCGGCCGCGACCTATGAAGACAAAAAGGTTTTAGTAACAAAATATATAAAAATGTTGGTTATTTTGTCTGTGGTTGATATCAGAAGTGGGTATGTGGACATAGTCTTCATGAATAGGTCTAGATTAGAGGGACCACGATCATCATTTAGGTTTTTTCCTACATGTCTTATTTTTCCATACTTTTCTATTGATAGTTATCACAGCATTTTTTTTCATTTGGTGTGAAAACAAGTCAAAGATTAACCAGCAAGGAAGTGACCTTCAATCTATTTTTTAGCTTTTAATTTATTCAGCTTACATTGAAATCTTGCTCAATTTATCTTTGCAAGATAGTTTTCAAATTTGAAACATCACTTACTATACTGACAATATGCAGCTATAAAGTCTGTTTCCATTACATGTGTTTTTAAAATCAGATGCCTTGTTTAGGAATTAGATCTAACTGACACTTTGGTTGGCTATACATAGTCCTACATCTTATATTACACCTGCAACTATAACATTCATATATTAAAAACAAGTATCTTACCGCCTCCGCGACCTCCGAAGCCTCCTCGGCCTCCGCCTCCTCCGCGGCCTCCAAAGCCACCTCGGCCTCCGCCTCCTCCACGGCCACCGAAGCCTCCTCTACCGCCTCCACCTCCGCGACCGCCGAAACCTCGGCCCCCACCGCCTCCACGGCCATTGAATTCTGTTGAAAGAAGATGGATAAATAAAAGGTTGGAATGCGGTACCACGTGAGACTATTTTTAAATACCACTAGGCTGATAAATATTGGTTTCTTTGGCTTCAATAAACAATTCTTTTCCCAAAACAATCAATTGGAATCTAATAACTATCCCTATTAATATTATAAATGCGTAAGTATCTCTGTCTGTTACTCTTTCACTTCTAAACCACTGAACTGATTTTATTGAAATTTGATACAAAGATAGAGTTGACCTTGAGAAATAACATAGGATAGTTTTGATTTTGGAGTTTTGAAGAGTTCTCTTGGAAACGCGATATAACCAAACTCCACACAGGCGAAGCAGCGGGCGGAAAGCCAGCTGCAAGAGAGGGAGTGGGCCGTAATTACCATGCTGGCCCAGTGCAGGAAGTGGTAATGAAATAATTTACACCAAGTCATGTGTCTACATCACCAAACACCTTGAAAAAACATCTTGAGGAAACCTGGACTTTAAGTCTGAAAACGCCAACCGGCATTGAGCAAGCGTGGTGATTACGCTCAATCCTTCTCTGTATGAGAGGAGACCTGTGCCACACAGTGGGACGATAGAAGGGTTGATGATAATGTGCCTGAATGGGGTCGAACTTACGGCCTACAACTTGTGACACCATAGTAGGGCCACTACTGCTCTCCCAATTATTAGTAATAATTTCAATCACTTCATTTGTATTTTGGTAAACAACCAATTTGTTTATTAACATGTGCCACACACAAAATTATTGACAATTGCAATTGCTTATTTCAGGAACTCTTTAGTATATTATGCTTTAGTGGCAGTCTTGACATGTGTTAACACACTGTCCAGGTTGTGCTAACTTTGAATATAAATTATTATTCTGAAGATAAAATCATTGGGTCACTACATGTGGGATTTTCAAACATAATATGCAGCTGTGAAATAATGGAGTTTATGTCACCTTGCTACTATAAAAAAAGAGCCAACCACCATGCAGTCAGCAGTAAACCTAAACACAATATGAACCAACCTATTTTTTTTTTATTTGAAGTTTGCACCACTAAGTAGTTCTCCTGTAAATGGGTGTGTTTACAAACATATAAACACACATGTTAATATACAAACAACCAGGCCCCTAGCAACTACTTGCAGGACATTAATATATTTGTTAGCCATCAGAAAAATACACTTTGTTTGCAGTAGCAAGAAGCCCTTGGATAGTCAGCTATTTCTTGCAGATGTTAACACTTTTAACCACTACATGTTGGTTGTATATACAACAGATTTAATCCAACCAGCCTTAGTTGGTCCTGAAGAGGCCTGACTGCCTGCCTCAGCGGGGTTATTTCCGTAGGGGGAGAACAGTAAAACTTGTACAAGACAAACAAGTTATGCAAAGTAATAAGTAACATAGTTGTGGTGGCCCAGTGGTTAAAACACCAGCCTCTCAAGCAAGAGTGTGCGGGTTTGATTCCAGGTCAGGAAAGTACCAATGTAACTTTTCTAAAGTTATATGTACTTTCTAAGTATATCTTGGACACCAATGACTGAAGGTGAAGGAAAACATGTTGAGGAAACCTGGACGTCTGAAATCGCCAACCCGCATTGAGCAAGCGTGGTGATTACGCTCAATCCTTCTCTGTATGAGAGGAGACCTGTGCCCAGGAGTGGGACGATAAAAAGGTTGTTGATGATGAATAATTAATGTAACTTAGACTGTTGCAATAGGCGAGGTCTATTTAAAGATTAATGTAGGCCTAAGCTGTGAAATGAAGGCACAGATATTTATACGAATGTCACCACGTGGTGGCAGCATTTGTCCATTGTCAACAAAGATTTGAAATATTTCAGATTACTTCGAAAATCTATAACTTCAAGACAACTGTGGCTGATTGAATTGAAACATAGAATGCTTAGATGTCTGTAATAGGCAAATTTTAACACGATTTCACGAGCATATACCAAACCGGCGAGTATACATGTAATGTGATCGCATGGTTTTAGCATCATGTGGCAAAATAAACAACATATTGATAAAATTATTAAGCAATACAAGGTGAAAACTACTTTAGCTTATGGATTTTATGATTATAGAATACTAGGAAAGTTTAACTTTGCTTAGATCGATGAAAATATCAAGGTTCCTCGAACCAACTAACCTAAAAATTAACACGTGAAATGTGACGATGTATCACAAATCTGGGATTAAACATTATTACCGTGTGGTAAACAATTATTGATTCACGTAAAACTATTCAAAGAACAGTAATTTCTCACAAATTTTCAATGAAATATCACACGCACCGACCACGCATGTGCCAAACACATAATGAGCATTAATGTATAAATAAAAATCTTACCTGGCTTTCCCATATTGATATAACGTTTCTGGAACAATTTACTAGTGTTTAAACAATTAACTTATGCTATCTAAACACAAATATAAACTGCAATTTCTTCATAAACCGCGCGGAGCCATTACACCGCGCAGCCGTCCCCGGAAATGACACCATCTTAATGGAACAATGTTGCTGCACCTCTCAAACTGTTGATGATTAAAAAAAAATTACGTGTTGCTACTATGAAAAATAATTTTGTTTGCGGAAAGCTTATTATTTTTTCAGATTTAACCATTGGATTTAACAGTATTTGTCGTTACCTATATTTGAACAAACCCTATAAATATTTTATGTTAGCCCTGAAATCAATGAAAGCAATGATTACGTAATCAATGACGTCACTGACAGCGATATCGTAAATTATAATAAATATGTAATACGAAACAGTGAATCGAAGGGATATTCTGGTCGTTGATAAGATAAAACGATCACTTAGGTATAAAAGTATTTAAAAAAATCTGTTTGTTTCATAAATTGCTCAAGAATTGAGGATAGACAGTTTTGTGGGGTTAATTAATATAAACAATGGATTCAAGTAAGTTTGATAAAATCCGTCTCAACGATTTCAAATGGGTGAATGAACCCAAAAAATGGAACAGCAGAGATACTGCTAACATCCTTGAAGTAACAACAGATGAGAAAACAGATTACTGGGAGGGCACTTGGTATAATTTTCATCATAACACGGGCCATCTTTACGGAGTGAATATTAAAGAAGATTTTACATTTACGGTGAGTTTATTTTATGGACATTGGAATCCAATAATGAAGTGAAGTTTTAAAAGCTAAAGCATGGTGCCTTTTCGTTAATACATTTGTGATACCCCACGCCAATATGATCACTTTTTTGTGGAATTGATATCGATGCCTGGTGCCAGCCAGCGCTCATTAAGTAAAATAGTAATGCCATAATGGATTAATTTTAATTTGTAAGTTTTAGGTATGTGTAGAAGCAGAATTCACACACCTATACGACCAAGCAGGACTTATGATTTATATGGATGATAAGCATTGGTTGAAAGCTGGCATTGAGTACAACGATGGACAACCAATGATCGGCAGCGTTCACACCAACGAGGTTTCTGATTGGGCCACAGGTATAACGATTAATGATATCTGGTTGTTATTTGAATACTTCCTTACCCTCATCAGCCTAGGGTGATGAGAATTATTATGTTTGGGCACAGATTACAGAATTCTACGTTTGGGCTAGCCCAAACATAATAATTCTTGGCGTGACACCTTACATATTTATACATACTGGGTTTTGTTGAATACTAACCCTTTACGAAGAACACTCTCCTAATTTATTTGTCTCTGGAACCAGCGGTTTATGGTATACGTTGATGAATCCGTTAGTTAGGACTTGGCATTCATAAGTGCCTGTAATTGGTTTATTTGAAATAAATGCTTTAAGTTCGAGATTCAGTTTCTTTTTATATAAGATAACACTAAGTATTATTTTACCAGGTGTTTTTACCGGCAATCCGAGAAAATTCTACCTCCGGATGACCAGAAAAGGGGATGTGGCGTGCGTAAAATATTCAACAGATAACAAAATCTGGACTCTGCTCCGATTGTGTGCAATGCCCTTTTCTACAAATCCCAATCCTTGTTTGGTGGGTCCAATGTGTTGTACTCCTTTGAGAGAGGGTCTGAACGTCAAATTTAGCGAAATATTTATTACTGTTCCAGAAAATGATATATTGCATTCTAATTAAGTCACATAGGTCCGTATTCCAGAAAAAAACTCAAGCATTGATCTCTGCTTAAGCATTACTTAAAACTAGTTGCAACCAATCAAATGGCTTCAAACGAGACTTAAGTGGAGTTTGAGTTTTGAGCGACATTCTGTAATACGTGCCTAAGATCAGGAACGTTAGTACTTATACTAATCTATGATCAGGAATTTGCATTTTAAGGTCATTGCAAGTTCGCGCGGTTCTGTCATCAAATGTCATCAAAATGTCATGCGATGGCCGCGTATTCTCGCTATGCGACTAATGGTGAAGGATATTTTGTAACTCAATAAATTTTATAAAAATAATTCAATTTGTTTATTTTAAACTAACTGTATAACATCCTATGAAGTTAGAAAAGAACGAAGAATTTCATCACTCCCATCCATTATTTTTTAATGCAAAACACTTTCCAGTACCATATCAGAACCCATAGATTCAATAGCCAGTGTGACCATATGTGGCAGGATCCTGCCTTATTGGCAGGTTTAGCCCTTTATTTTACTCTCTGGCACTTTTGTTTGACGTTTTAGAAATCTGGCAGAATTTGGCACTTTCGGCAGTATTAACAATATAGTATAGCCGCTAGCCGCTACAGCCCACAAAAAGAGTAGGATGCAGTATCCAATTCAAATTCAAATAATACTTTATTCAAGTATGCTTAGATACAAGCACTTTCGAATCATGAGTTACAACCAGAGAACAGAGCAATTTGTTGTTAGGAACAATACAAAATAAATAAAATAATAAAAATCCTAAAAAGAAATGTCAAAAGAAAATAATCTTGAAGGTATCTAGACAAAAATTCTTATGTCAAATTAAAAAAAAAATAATTTAGAATGTTTCTAGAAGGAAATTCTAATTCCAAAATGTAAAAAATTAAATTATGGTTAAAAAATTAATACCTTATGAGGTAATGGTTCAAAAACAAGCCGAATGCTGCTTGTGAAAGGATATTCTTGAAAATCAATCTGATAAAACAAAAACGCCGAACAGATTTATTAATGAACATGTCGCCTCTATTTTAGTTGTTAGACAGGGCATTAGTGAATATGGTGACTGCGTTTCATTCCAGCCAACTAAAGAAATGACAAAAGCGATGTATAAAGAAAGTGATCCAGAAGAATACGATGCTAATAGGAATGTGTAATTTAATTCAGTTCACTTTTAGACTTTAAGATCTATTATTTATCCTACTAATATACATATAAAGCTGAAGAGTTTGTTTGTTTGAAAGTGCTAATCTCAGGAACTACTGGTCCGATTTGAAAAATTCTTTTTTCGTTTGATAGCCCATTCATCGAGGAAGGCTTTTGGCCATATAGCATCACATTGCAACCAATAGGAGCGAAGCATTTAAAAAAAAAAGCCTGTGAATCCGTGTGGCACAGCTAGTTTTAAATAAAACTTCAAAAAATAATGTGTTTATTTATTTTAAACTTTTAAATTATATTGGCATTATTTTGGCATTTTGTGCTTTTGATTGTGGCAGGATTTGTCAGTTTTCTTGTCTAAGTGGGGCAGGATCTCTAATTTAAGGTTGGTCACACTGTCAATAGCGCTTTCGTCTCCAGCTACGTCTTAACCAAAAGGATACAATTATAAAACTGGTTGCCTTGTCGGTCACATTTCTTAAAGGAAAACTATTTCAACTAGAACTTCTAGAAGGACTATATGTTACGTGTTGTGAAAGTTTAATTGTTTAAGTTACGATGCGACTGACATACGCTATGCGTAAAAGTCCCTATAAATCAATAAAGAAAAGAAGACTCTATAGAGATATATTCAAATATTCACTTACAATTTTTACCTACGTTAAGAACAAACAACTATCATCACACTGCTCCAAGCTAATATTCCAGTCGAGGCTACATTAACTGCGAGACTGTACAACAGGCATAGGCATACCCGGACTGACTTGCGACATCCCATAGCAACAGGTCACTCTGTCGACAGGGCACTCGGATGAGAATGTTCCAGTGATGCTTTTTCCTCCTTTCCTCTCAACCCACGTAGCAAGCTGTCCCTCGAGTGCAAAATGCGCCTGTACACAGCCTGCATTCGCCCTATCATGATATACGCCTGCGTAGTCTTCGCACACGCCAAGCCCAGTCATATCCTTGTGATGCAGACACTCCAAAACCGCATTCTTCGTAGAGCAACAAAAGCCCCTTGGTTCGTCCGAAACGACATCCTCCACCTAAATCTCAAAACCCCCACTATCCAGCAATTCATGAAACGCCTTTCCAAGCGTTTCTTTGACACAGCCGCTAAACATCACAACCCTCTGGTTGTCGCGGCAGCAAAATACACCCCCTCCAAAATCAGTAAGCTTCGCCGACCCAGGCTCGTTCTCACCGACCCTGACGACCCATAACCCTCCTCCAAGAGGCGAATAGGGCCACTAGCACAAAATACAAAAGACCGACCTTCCGGCCTCGCCGCCGAGGTCCATCGCGACGCGTTCAAGCCTCAACGTATTAATCGCCGAATGCCGATGAAGGCCAGCCCGCGCCACAGCTGAGCCAGTAAATATAAATTCGGGACTATTACCTGTGAGTTTGTTTGAGCTAGTTCTAGGAAACACCGCGGTCAACAAACCGATATAAAAATAAAATTTTGATCCAGCCGTCCCTTGCTGTTCTCTCCAGCGACACCCTAAGCCCAGGTTCACACAGGGGGTGTCCTTAGCGTGTAGTCGCTTAGTTTTTAGTAGCCTTGGCTGGAGGCTTTAAATTCTTTTAAGGCAGCCACAGGATAGTCCGGTTTAAGTAGTCACGACTTCTCAAGGTCAACCACGAGATGCCACATTAAAAAAACAAAAAAAAAACCTCCTTACATTTTACAACGTTATTTTTTCTTTAAGCGAACCTTCAAACCGATCCAAATCATTTTTACACCATGTTCTATGTTATTGGTTTGGTTTCCGCACTCAGTCCCTCCAGCGGACCATTGTGCGTGGACCATGTTATATTTTTTTCCCAAAAAATGTTGCTGTGTGGTTACCGAACGCACAACAGAGTTTACACTTTACAGCGGACCATAGTTAAATAGCCCGCGCCGCGCCGCAACAGGTGCGGGCGGGCTACGTCGCGTTGACCATATTTTTGTAGGGACAACCAGGTAACTTAACAAGCTAATAACTGAGATTTTTCATTATAGCTTTATGAAATTTTGTACATAAATTCTTTACATAAAACATTGGGCACGTATTTCGGGTTTCGCATATACAAAAAATAACGTCGTATACCTATTCATACTTAGATGTTGTAGTAGACCATAGACACAGACCATCGTGTTGTTGAGACAACCCTGTCCGACCCTTAAGGATAATAAAGGTGAGGTAAACTCTTATGGCTTTGTACCAAAACTTCCTCCATGTTCGGTTCGCGCGGCCGTCTTTTTCGACATGAATAATTCATTACGTGACATTGGCTAAATGCACAAACCGCGCAAAGCCATAAGAGAAAGAAAAAGAAAGAAGGTAAACTCTTGACCAAATATAATATAAAATTTTACGTAATCATCATAGTAACAATACTAATGAATTTTTAAATAATCTTTTTTTCCCGCGAATTAATTCCAACTTCCCGGAAATTGGGTAATTTATATAAAAGTGACAACACCGGTATTATTGTGAGCGAATAGCGATGCGATCACGTGCCGCATGCCCTGCCCCCCGCCGCCCGCGGAAGAGTTGCTTACCGCACAAGTATTAAGTATTATAGAAATATTATAGAAATTTTAATTTTTTTGGGGGATTTTTTTATAAGTTTAGCCCAGCTTTGTATCCATTAGTAGAATCAGTTATCGATACCTAGCAATACCTTCACGGATCGGACAGGGTTTTCTTTACATATTGTATCAGCACTCGCTCCTTGTAAAATACTGGGTATTCAGCTGCTTCCGGTTAGGCTGGTAACCCACCCCAACATATTTGGGAAAGAAACGCTAGGCAGAGGATAGTACATAGGGTTAGCATACTGTGAAATTATGAAGAAATAAAACCAAATTTTATAAAATATTAACTTTTAATCCAACGGTATACAATCCGTGATAATTTTTCGTAAATCTACAATATTCATAACTAAAGGAATGTACAGACATAACACAACAGATTATTTTTAACATCGTGTTGTGTTGGACACATAATAACTTAGCATACAAACAATGGCCCATGTTTAGCAATTTTTATCGATGTTGGATCTTCGTATATAATATTATTCTTATCTAAGGACATTCTAGTTCCATATGAAACCAATGACAATTTCACTTAGGGCTGAATTATTTTCCAACGCCAGATTATTTTATGCGTGGATTTTTTTTTTAATTTTTCTAAAGGTCTTCCATGCAAAATCTTTCAGACTTTTATTCCACAAACAAAAATTATCTGCCGATTGGAAAAAGGGCGCCTTTAGAAAACAGTCTTTTGAATAGAAAGTGACATTTTATATGCTGTATATTTTCCATAGACTTATACTAATGGACATGCCGTACGCTTATAATAAGCAGCTTTTTTTTTTGGTTTGAAAAGAGTGAGAGAGATGGCCTATGCTTTCGGTCTAGCACTATCTCTTTCAACATTGATGATTGATGATTTTGAGAGAGATAAAGAAAGATAGACGAAACTTCGTTTCCTCTCTTTCTTTTGGAGTGCCAGAATTCTCATCTCTAAGGCATGCCCATTAGTATATGTCGATGATATCTTCAGTTTTATTTTACAAAACAAAATGATCGGTCTTATACAAAAAAGCAAGAGTCTAAGGCTAACCTAACAGTTTTTGCATAATACTTGATTGTGCGACTATGTCATATTTATATAAAAAAAAGCCTATACTCGCGCGACGATAACTTTTACAAGTTCTCTGTCAAAATTTAGTCAACATCAACCATTGCATGCAAGAACAATTAAATAAATATCCATATTATAACTTGCGTCTTGGTGCCTAGGATACTAATGTCCCATAACTAAACGCGAAATACATTAATTCTTAACAACTAGAAAATGCTCTTCGATTAAAATGTTTTATTTTTTCATAGTACGCGTCTTTACGCGTCTTGCGTAAAAATGACAGCGCGGGGTTTCAAAAAAAGAACAAAACTCATAGACAATTACATAGATTTACTTAAAAGAAAATGTTCACTTTTTAAAACCACGCGTATCAAATTCATTTCTTTTGAGATCGGACTTTTTGTTCGGTCTACGCCGCGTAAATGTGCGTAAAATTATTTAATCATTCTTTTTCCATGTGAGACAAGCAGTAGTAAAAGTTTTCACCGTAAAATAGGCCTTGAGCACACTGTCTGAGCAAATGCCTGCTGCAAGTTACGGTTTTATGCACAATAATGAGTTTCCTCACAATAAAATATAAACCTAGTTATTATAACTTAAAAATAATAATTACATGGCAAAACTAAAACTATATCACATTTCATTCGACACACTCAACTTACAACATACAGATGCTGATTTTATTTCTCATTAAATAAAATACCTTACTCCCTGGACACAAGAGTAGATTATGCAACAGAGGCCAAACGTCACACCGTCCATAATGTAATTTGAAATTCGACAGACACATATTGACAACAAGTGTTTTGGTACTCTTATATCCAATGTTTTTTTTTTGAGCCGCCCTAACTCGCTTTCCCCTACCATTGCAACTCTTGAAAACCAGAATCAAAGTGAAGGCTACCAGAAAAGCGTCAAGGCAATGAAACTCAATTGATAAAAAACCCCTAAACTAAGCTCTAGATTTTAAATCAACATCTGTTACTAAAAAACACGTAATAACATAATACGGACGACAGCACGTCAAGCTACTCCAAACTGCCAAATATTCCCAATCAACCGTGAGCCTTAATGCTTTAGGGATAAAGTTGAAAATCTAATAAGGAAATCTGACAAATTGTAGTAGCTTGATGTGCTGTCATCTGTACAACAATCGCTCAGCATACTAAAAGCGAAAGTGTTATAATATTGTAGAAGTTAACTTAAATAAACCATTGACATCGCCCCGCCCTTATCGCAATTTATTTGAAGTTAAATATTATTTGTTCAGTTAGGTATATCACTATAAGATTTAGGGTTAATTATTACAACGCCAGACAATTTTAATCCAGGAATAAAAAGTAGCTGTCGATAGAAAAATTAACCCTTATAATTATTTTGCATATTTCCTATATTACAATGCACGGATCGATTTGGGATTGTTCAAATACCATAAATTATTTATTGAATAGTACACTTTTAACATCCATATAATAGAAAAATCAATATACTTACAACATTTATATATTTATAGCTCATATTCTACTTGATTACTGTTATTAGAAACATTTTAAACCAGAATTACTGTCCAGATTATATTTTATGTCTGCTGTCTGATATTAACACCACTGAATAATAACAAAATGGAGTGGTAAGTTACAGTTTACTTCTATACCAGAGTCCACAATCAACACAGTCAATGTACCTACATATATTTAAAGTCGCGTGGAATAATGCTGTGTTCTGACTGTTTCGACATACAGAAAATCCCCTTTATTTATTTTTATATTACATGAATTATCGTTTCTGAATAAACACAATAGTGTTTAAAGGGTTTCTTCATAAACGATAATTAAAGTTAAGTAACGTGCATACGTCGAAAATGTATGGTTAAACATTCGCTAATCACTAGTTAACTTTGAGCAATCTTTATGAATAAAGGGGAATATGACTCGCAAATTTACACAAGAACTCAATTCAGAGCGATAGTGTCAGATCCGTATTACAGAACTTTACTCAAGACTCAAGCATTACTTAAAACTAGTTTCAACCAATCAAAAGGCTTCAAACGAGACTTAAGTAGTTGAGTGACGTTCTGTAATACGGACCTAAATATCACAGAGACTCATACCTAGGACCAGCTAAGATTGTCATTTTACGTGAAGAATAATGGTGCGATATGATTGGCCGTTCTGACATACGTCATCTCGTTTTATCGTGTTACTTCTACAATAGTGATAGGGGTATAGTCAGTTTAGCTCGGTTGTGGTTCCGGGTCTATAGGTTCCGTTTTGATAGAAACCTGCAAGCCTTGAGGAGAAGCTGTTGGTAGGGCTGGAGCGATTTTTGACCTCTCCAAGTTGTATATCTGGAAAGAAACATAATTACATTAATATAGGAGAAATTGGTTGGAGTTCTACACAATAGTTATTTATGCCACTGTCAAGCAATGATAGCTATTGTGAGATGAGTGATAGTTTGTCGATTTTGTGTCAAAAAGCGAAGTTAAGTGGCACTATAGGTCAGCACGAGTATTAAAATAGCTGTTTGCGACAGTGGCATACAAAACTTTTTCTATGACCTTGAAATAAATGCGGATAAAAGTTAACAATGGCGGGAAAATAGCGCGCCGCGCGCTATCTTTTTATAATCCCACAAATGAAAGGCAAAGGCAACTCAACCATATAGCCTAATAACATGCGATGTTTAGTCGTGAGTTCGTGACGCAAATACGCGCGCTTTTTTTCATAATCATATGTTGATTTCTTGATGCCATAGCCATAAAAAAATTAACGTTTCATTGTAGTACGGTTTACCCGTGTGGAAATGGTCATTGTCACATGACTTGGCAGGAATGTGTACTATTGAGATATGACTTATGGTTATGTATTAAGCAAATTACCAATTAGTCGTGGAAAAACGTAATTTCAAAACATGATTAAGTATTTCCCTTTCTAATGAAAAGGCTGTTTTGGGTCACTGTTTATTAGTTTAGCTATACAAACACTCATAATTACGTTAAGTTTACGATATGATGAAAACAATAACTAGTCACTACCCAGAAACATTTCCCCTTATTAATAAACGATGCTTAAAGTTAATACACACCAGTGTTTAAGGGGTTTACTTCATAAACGATGATTAAAGTAAGTGATGTGCAAATGTCTAAAATGTATGGATAAAGAATCGCTAATCACTAGTTAACTTTCAACTACGTTTATGAATAAGGGGCTATATCTTAACTTATATTTGAAATAAAAGTTTGAGGTCTTTATTAAAAAAAAAAACAGTCCTAGGGCTTTTACCACAAACACACGCAAATAGCCCAATTTGAGGGTGCAAAATCATCAAATGACGTCTTTCGCTGTGACGGAGCGGAAGGGCGTGTTAGAATTCTACTAACTAAAACCCACCCTTGTTTCTTCACACCAGAGACTACGATATCTTTTTCAAACAACCTGTATCTCTGGCAGAACGCAAACCTAGCCCTCCATTTTAATGCTATTCTGTGCTCTCATTAGTAAATCTTTAACAGTCGTTACGTGTTGGCAGAAGCTTAAAAGATCTTTTTTATTTTTTCATAATTATAAACTAATGCTTGATCGCAATCCCGCCTGATGGTAAGCAGTGATGCAATCGTTGATGAAAAATCGTGCTAGTTTATTAAGCCTATTCATTCACAAAACTGAGTAAATAGGAAGGAAGACGGCAGTTGAGCGAGGTAGTGCAATGTTAAACTCAACATCACGATCAACGATGCTGCGCCAGAGGGAGATTTATCTGGAAACCCTCCACGACCAAACTCCCAACACAACAACTCAGACTCAGACATCATGCCGGAACGCGACGAATCGCTTGGCGGCAAGACTGTCTGGTGGGTGGTAACTTCTGCCGGCAGCCGAGCAATATTGTGTGAACCAGAATCTTGGATGTGGAGGTCATTCCTAAATATTTGTATGCAGTGGAATTCTGCTGGAAATCCCAACACAGTTGGGCAAAGACAGACAATTAATAACAAAGAATGGTGAAGTTACCTTCATAAAAAGTGGTGTAGACAACTGGTCCACGCTGGTGGCATGAATGAAAGAGTCCTCTTCGCTCGGAGCTTCAGACACCTTCATTTTGGGTAGGCGCTTCTTAGAGATCTGTTCCTCGTCTGAATCTGAGGGAGGTGGTCTGATCTGGAAGTGAAAAAATTAATAATTAATAACCGTTATTTGCGGGAAGCCGATGGATGAGGGCAGCACAAGACCGGTCAGCGTCGAAAGCCTTGGGGGAGGCCTTTGTCCAGCAGTGGACGTCTGTAGGCTGAAGAAGAAGAAGAAGAAGAACCGTTATTTACTTCTAGCTGCTGTCTGAGTATTAACCCCTATATTTATAAACGCTGCTTAAAGTTAACTAGTGATTAGGGATGTTTAAGCAAATAATTTTGACGTTTGCATGTCATAACTTTAATCATCGTTTATGAATAAACCCCCTAGTATATAAAGATTTAAAATTGACTAGTTTAAAATACTAATTTGATTCCAGTTTATTTTAGCTCTGATTCTGCACAGGGTTGCCAACCTTACTTTATTAAGACTAAATACTATTTTTCTAAGAGAAAAATATGGTATGGTATGCTATGGTATTGTGTTTGGTCTTTTTGTGTGTGTTGCATTAATTATAATAAAATCTGTCTAAACTCGAAGGATTTGAATTGAATTTGATATAATTTTAATTTGAATACAAAATGGCGAGATGCTTTCAATGGTGCCAATATTAATCTAAAGTGTTTTTTCTGCAACCTAATGGAATTTATGGTTTTTCATATCAATAAAAAAACTTGGGCCTTACTTTTATTGTTATTTTTTTTTATAAAGGCTCAAATTGGCTAAAACTGTATTTTTACAAGTACCTAGAGGTAATTTCGAAAATCCTATATAGGTAAATGGTTTCACACGCATAATTTTCGATCTCGTGTGGATGTGGATGTCGGACATCTGGATCCGTGCAGTAGTTTTTGAGTGTGATGAGTAGAGTAATAACATACACCCATACAAAGTTTGTCATCCTACTAATATTATAAAGGCGAAAGTTTGTAAGTATGGATGTATGGATGTTTGTTACTCTTTCACGTAAAAACTACTGAATGGATTTGGTTGAAATTTGGCACAGGGGTAGATAATAGTCTGGAATAACACATAGGCTACTTTTTATCCCGGAAAAATATGCAGTTCCCGTGGGATACGAAAAATATTAGTCCACGCGGGCGGAGCCGCGGGCGAAAGCTAGTTTATAATAAAAGTTGAAAAAAAAAAAAGGAGTTGTTTCATTTTGAGCCACCACTATGTACGCTATATAGATAAAAAGGAAAAAATAAAAGATTTTCATAAAAAATACTACTAAATTAATTTGAATAAAAATACAAGTACATATAATTAATTATTTGAAACGTTTTTTAGTGAGATAACCCTTTATTAAGGTAGCCATGACAGTGGTTATGACGTTTGATTGGCGACTTTGACAGTTCTATTTTCCCGTTGTGTTCGTGTCGAGTGTTGATTTGAGTTGTGTTTATTTAATGGGCCGTATGTTCGGAATTCATGTTTTGTTTTTTTCGCAGTCATATGATAGATAATATAGATACGATAGCCTTAGATACATGACACGTCAATCAAATTTCACTGTCAAAATCTTAATTCGCTTATTGCTGACCACCATATTTATTAGTAGTTGTGTTGCACTCCTTGGCCGAGTTAATTTGAATCTGTATAAAAACTAAGCCAAAATATAGGAAATTAACATTAAAAATAGTTAACTATAGCGTAACTATGCCTAGCATTAAGTGTACAATGTGCTGGCCCAGGCTCCATACATTTCTGAAACTTTGCAACACTAATCTCGAATCAATATTAAGAGCTAGCAACACTAGCTTTGCATTACCAATAGACTCAAGGTCATCTTTCTGTCAGATTTCTTTATTAGATTTTCAACGTTATCTCTGAAGTATTATGGCTCAAGGTTGATTGGGAATATTTGACAGTTTGGGGTAGCTTGACCTGCTATCGTCCGTACATACACACTATAAATCAGTGTTAACTTAAAAAAAAAAAAAAAAAAATAAGCTCCACTTAAAGCAGATGAAGCTTCTGGTAAAAACCCTACAAGAAGTATATTATTGAAATTACAATTTTTGAAGTCATGGAGCTGTTTTGAAATTCAAAATTAATGAAAAATAAATGTATAAGCTCGCTGAGCGGCTTTAAATTTATGGACTAGTCTGACCGTTAGTGTCCACGTCTCGGCTCCGTAAGTCATGACGGGTAGGACGCATTGGTTGAAGATTAGTCTTCAAACATTGGGGTATGGGCGACGAAAATACCCGACGAAGTTTACCAAATGCTGCCCATCCCAGATGGATCCTCCTATTTGCCTCCTTCTCGAAGTTGTTTTTCACTAATTGCAACGTAAGGATCGCATCTCGGCAAACGTAGCATAGGACGCCCGTGTGCGAGATGGAGCGATGACATCAAAAAGGTGGCTGGTAGTGGCTGGCGGAGAACTGCTCAGGATCGAGCTTGTTGGCGTGCCATGAAGGAAGCCTATGTCCAGCAGTGGACGAGTAGAGGCTGATGATGATGAAATGTATAAGATTAGGGTGTAATATTAGTATTAGTTTTACCTTTCTTGGACGCCCTGGACCTCTCTTTTTCGGTGGTACCGGAAGGGGAGACGGCGATCGTGCCTGTAAAAGAGATTTGCACAAAATGAGTCTCAGTAGGTAACTAATAGCATATAGCAATAAGGCATATAATTTATACAACATATTAAAATTGGCTCCGATTTCCTTGTTCGCTAACTTTACATTTAGTTTAAATGTAAGTTAATTGCATCTCTTTCTTTCTATATCGTTAAGAAAAGGACAGAAGATAAATTTTAGTTTAGGCCTGTCAAATTAAGATACTCCATAGACAATTTAGACGTGATCAAAAACATGGCGCTAACTTCAATTTACGTCACGCGATGACTAATTAGACAGGAGTACAGGACTACTTTTTTTCTTTTAATTATAAACTAGTGCATGACCGCAATCCCGCCTGATGGTAAGCGGTGATGCAATCGTTGATGGTAAAGCGCGCTAGTTTATTAAAAGTCTATTCACTCTAGCCTTAAAGACACTCAAATTGTAGGCCGACGGAAACACCGCCGCTGGCAAATTGTTCCAGTCCTTCGATGTACGCGGTATAAAAGACGAGGCGAAACGCTTCTTTCGGATCGTTGTGGTGTCAAAAACGTAAGGTTGGAAAATCGCCGTATGACGGGTCCTGCGATGATAGGAAATAATCACGCAATTCCCTCTACCAACGACTTAAATTTTATCTAATTAAATAGAAAGAATATGTCCTGAATTTAAATTTAATTTAGTTGGTGAACTGGACCCCGATACGCTTGATCGGGGTCCAGTTTCGAAGTGAATAAAAACATCGCACCTAAAAAATTGAATTTACGTCAGTCGCCGATATTTGACAGGACTATTATCTATGTTCTATCCCTTTCTTGATGAAATAAAAAGAAAAGGACCATCCGAGAAGTCATCGTATCGGAAAATACACAATTCGATAACCCAATTTACCTTGCCCGCGAGACTGTCGTAAGATTAGCGGTCGCCTATTTGTTTTCGTATTTTGTACTTGTGAACGAGCATCAATATGTCAACACTGTGCATCTTTTGGCAACATTACAATAGGGTATTTGACTAAAAAAAAAAACAAATTAGTCCGTCAGACAGATTTCCAAAAAATACTAGACATGTATTTTTTCTTTTTTCATATAAACAAAAATTGACAAATATAAAAGACATTAAAGATCAGGAGTGGTGGCTGATGATGTCACTGGTTGCTAAAAAGTGTAGCGTCCAGTGACGTCACACGAGTTTTCAACGCGCTGTGTCGTTTTCATTGTTTGTTTATATGAAAAAAGAAAAAATACGTGTCTACTATTTTTTGGAAATCTGTCTGACGGACTAATTAGATCGTTTTAGTCAAATACCCTATTGAGATTTTTTCGTGAAATAATTAATGCAACGTTTTTTTATGACAAATTACATACAATTTGACAAACCAAGATGTTTGTGTTGGTTCGTAAATGCTATGTTCGTAGTAACATATTTCATTCAAAAATAAAGGAGTAAATTATCCTTTTTGACTATAAGCCGAGTTTTTGACTTTTACTCGTGACTGAACAGTGCTTTGAGGTCTTCTAGAAAAATATCGATTGCTGCTCGATACGATCAGGAGCCCTAGTCCGCTATTTTAATAAATTAGTCATTCCAACACGATTCCATTGTCATTGAGCTAAAAGTATGTCATTAAGTAAGATTATGGCAGACCCCCCAAAGGAATGAAAGCTTTAGGGAGGCCTTTGTCCAGCAGTGGAAATCTATAGGCTATAGCGCTTCTACTGTGGAATATCAAATTACTGCGATCCCCAACCTGCCTGCCAATCGTGGGGATTATGGCAAACCCCCCATAGGAATGAAAGCCTTGGGGGAGGCCTTTGTCCAGTAGTAGACCTCTATAGGCTGCAGAAGAAGAAGTATCTTACAGTGTATTCGTCACAAAGAAACATAATTCTACTTACTCTTCGTTTCCTAACCGGTCTACTGCCATCAGCTGATCTCGTCGTCATGGCTAACCTTGACTCCTGAATCTTCGGTGTAGGCGATGCATTTGTTTCCTCTGTCGTCAAGTTCCCAGAGAATTTGTCTTTATCAAAGGAATTCTCAGCTACTTTTAAAGCTTCGAAGCACTTATGACCCTGTAGTGCATATCTGATGATTTTGAGGACTTCAATCCGACATAGTAGTCTCGTGTCATCGTTCATTTTCTTGAACAATGGTATCAGAGAATTCATGAAGAGTTTGTCGTCATCAAAGTGATCTTCTGGTAGTATGGAGTTCGCATCAATTTTGATCTCGAGGGAGTTGGGTTTGTCCATGCACGTGGCTTGGTTCCCTTTGTCCTGTGTCTCTGGTTTATCGTCGTGTTTAGTTTTGAGGTCTAACGGTTTGTCCATGACTTCGCTTTTTATTTTCGGTATGATGTCCTCTGGTGGCGGGTGTTGTGGAGAGTTGGAGAGCTCTGAGAAAGATTCGTATTTGTCTTGGGAGAACCTTGGTTTTCTGAAATGAGGAGATTCGTGGTTAGATGAGTGTTTAAAAACTTTTGGTCAGTATACTTATAAGTACAATTTCTGGATTTTATCGATATTATTAGAAATTATGATATTGTTATTATTAATTATGTCGTGGTGGCCTAGTAGTTAAAACACCAGCCTCTCAAGTATGAGTGCGCGGGTTCGATTCCAGGTCAGGCAAGTACCAATGTAACTTTCCTTAAGTTATATGTATTTTCTAAGTATATCTTGGACACCAATGGCTGAAGGCGAAGGAAAACATCTTGAGGAGACCTGGACTTTATAAGTCTGAAATCGCCAACCCGCATTGAGCAAGCGTGGTGATTACGCTCAATCCTTCTCTGTATGAGAGGAGACCTGTGCCCAGCAGTGGGACGATAAAAAGGTTGATGAGGATTAGAAATTATAACCAGATGGATATGAACTTTATTCCGAAGTTATTTATGTGAATAAGGGTGTCTTTTGCCTGTAATTTTAAATGGGTTTTCTGATCACATTAGGGTTTCCATCTATTTATTAACAGCCGTCCTTCAGCACTTTCAAATGCCTCGAAACTTGTTGCCCACCATAAAGAAACGCAAATTACATTATCTCTGCCACGTGCTCCGACACGACAGATATGCGCTACTACAATTCATTATGATGGGCAAGGTAGAAGGGAAGAGGCGCACTGGACAAAAGAGAAAATCGTGGCTGCGGAACATCAGGGAGTGGACCAGCATTACTTCCGTGGAAAAACTGTTCTGACTCGCGGCTGACAAGACCGAATACAAGAAGCTGACGGCCAGCCTTCAGGATTGAAGAGGCTCTGGAAGAAGGAGAAGTAGAAGTTGTTTTGAATTGACTTGTAATTAAGATCGAGCAAGTCTAAGGAAGAGACCTGTGTCATGCAGAATACTTAGAATCATTTGGCATATCTACTCACTTGTTCTGCAAAGCCTTCAGCAAGAAGGACATTTGCTGGTGGTATTGGTAGCGCCTGCTGCCAGGGGGGCACTGTTCTGGTAACACGCACTTTCCTTGCCTGTAAGTCTTTGTGTAGGAGTCGCGGATCGAGCGCCATCGCTTCTGCACCTCTTTACCTGAAGAGAAAAAGAAAGGGATGTTGTAATATAGATTTCTATCATACCTAGCAATAGCTGCACCCTAACCAACACACTTACAATATGTTTGTTTTTGAAGGATATTACAAATCCATTGCTGAATCTGTTAGAAAAAATTGTCAGCTCGACAACGTAAATAACGCAATGAGAGTTATTGTCAAACTGTCAAAATTAATGTCAAATCAACTTATTCTTTCAATTAATTTCCCTTCCCTTTTAACATATCCCTCTACAGAATTACTTGCGGCGTTGATGATATTCATCCGCCACAATATTATAAAATTATAAGCAACTTCTTCAAATATTATATATTTCATTGTGGTATATGTTTCTATTGATGTTTTAACAATTATAATATAATATGTAGTTTTATTTTTTTGTTTGTTTCAGTCCAGTACTAACCCCTCAAGATCTACAAAGGTCAACTGTGGCATCGAAAGTTTTAATTTTAATTATTCCTTTTTTTTTTTTACATACACTCTTGCTTTTCAAACCACTTGACATTGACAGAATAGTCTACATCCATCGATTTTAGTTGCAATAATAAAGAATAGAATAGACAGCCTCCGTGGCGTAGCGGTAGCGGACGCGGCCGCTGCGCAAGGTGGCGCGGGTTCGATCCCCGCACAGTGCAAGTATTTGTATGCATGAATATGAATATTTGCACTGGTCTGGTCGTGCCTCGGAAAGCACGTTAAGCCGTTGGTCCCGGTTGCCATACGAACATCTAATGGTAGTCGTTACGGGTTGTTGGAGCCCTCAAAAATCCAACAATTGGTCTAACTGCAATGCTTCGATGTCGCCTTGGGGTTGTGGAGGTCAGACGGCAGTCGTTTCACGGAAAATGTCGAAGTTTAGCCATATCAGCAGTTGGACTGGTAAAGCGGACCCCAGACTTCAAAGCTGAAAAGGCTTCGGATGCGACTGGGATTAACGCTGTGATGATGATGATGATGAATAAAGAATAGAATAGAATAGAACTTATAGTATGTATGTATAATTATGGGTGTGGGTAATCCCCACTAGTCTAATTCTAGAACATTGGTAACATAACAGCACACCCGTGAAAATTGTTAATGCCTAGAAATTATGTTGTAGATGCCAAATAGCAGTCTTTTAAAGTCAGCAGTCAAATAGCATTCATGGTCATCTTCAAGCCACTTCTCAGTTGAAGCACTGTGAAGAAGTGGTGAAGCGTAGGTGTTTTTGGGAGGGCCACTTTGTACTGAATATTGACGTTCAAAAATGCTTATTCGCAGCCTTATTGTGTACCGTTGTCTATGGAGTATCTTAATTTGACAGTAAAAAACTAAAATGTTATCTTTTATCCTTTTCTTAACGAAATGGAAAGAAAAAGATGCACTTAACTTAAATTTAATTTAATTTAGTCGGCGCCATTGTCTGGAAATCACGACACCAATCGGTGTATAAGTGCCCATCCAGCGGTTGATGTCGTGATTTCGTGAAGTTGTAAGCTTACTAGTTGCACAGTAAACTCTGCTTGCAAGATGCAGGAATTGCGTGACGGCAGTACCTCTAAACAGGGTGTATCTGACATCGTAACGCAAACTTCGCGAAAAGGCTAGACCGCATGCCACTAATAAACTTATGATAGTCATTTATGTCGTTAATGAACGGTTACAGAATACACAGTTTAAAAAAAAGTGTCGGCTCGGCCTTTGAACGTTGCAAGCGTGCCGCCGTGCGGGTATGTAGGTATGACGTTGATCCTTGATGTGAACTCTATTAAATCAGCTGATAAGATAGTTTTTCGGGTTTTGTTTTCATTGCGCTTTTTTATGTAATTAGCGAATTATTAATTTTTAATTTAAAATCTTATTGGATTATAAAAGTATAGCAATTGTGAACGGTCTGAAGTAAAAAAAACTACATATTTTTTTTAAAATCATGAAATAGCCGACGAAAAATTCCACCACTGGGGGGCTCAGAATCATGTACTGGATCCATGGTACTCGTTTGTGCGTCGATGTCAGATACACCCTTTATGATGCGATGTTCGCATGTGGCGTTGTAGGTACTGCTACACTAGGGTCCGTATTACAGAAGGAAACTCAAGCATTGATCTCTGCTTAAGCATTACTTAAAACTTGTTTCAATCAATCAAATCGCTTGAAACAAGACTTCAGTAAAGCTTGAGTTTTGAGTGACGTTCTGTAATACGGACCTAGATCTCAAAATGGTAGGTACCTACTTTATTCTTACAAAGTCGTCTAATACGGTCGTGTTTCGTATAACATTTTTAGTAGTTTCAAATTACAATTGTCCAAGTTTCTCCGGCATTGAAATATTAATGAATCGTTTACTTATCGAATTACTTAGAGGCAGTCGGCCTGACGTCACGCACGAACAACTTATTATTGTTTTTTTTTTTTTTTTATATATTCTAGTGCTTGATCGTGATCCCGCCCGATGGTAAGCAGTGATGCAATCGTTGATGGTAAAGCGCACTAGTTTATTAAGCCTATTCACTTAAAAAACTAAGAAATAGGAAGGATGACGGCAGTTGAGCGAGGTGATGCAATGTTAAACCCAAGACCAACACGACCAAACGATGCTGCGCTAGAGGGAGATTGATCTGGAGACTCTCCACGACCAAACTCCCGACACAACAACATTTGGCGCATCGTTCCCGCCACACATCGCAACACAACTGCTCAGACCCGTCCTCCGTACGGCTTCACCAGACATCATGCCGGAACACGACGAATCGCTTGGCGGCAAGACTTTGTCTGGTGGGTGGTAACTTCTGCCGGCAGCCGTAGTTATGGCCTACCACCGAGAAAATGATTTTTTAAATTAAATTAAGAGCCTACTCACTCTAGCCTTGGAGACACTTAAGTTGTAAGCTGACAGGAAGACCGCCGTAGGCAAATTGATCCAGTCCTTCGATGTACGCGGGATAAAAGAAGAGGCGAGACGCTTCATCCGGATCGTAACCGTGTCAACAACGTAAAGGTTTTTTTAACTTTCCATAGGATGTGGGGGGGTCGTAGGATGATGGAACAGTGATGGTGGAATTAGGGTATGTAACTCCCACGCACACTCTCCGAAATGCATCCTATAGAATACCGAAAGACTGGTTACTCTACGCCTATGCTCCAGCTTTGGAGCTTGGTCGCTTAAACCCAATATAATAGTATTTTAGTTAAAGAGTGAATGCGTTGGAATTACAACTTGCAACCTCTTATTAGACGTAAAAACTAAAACTCATTGAATAATTTTCCACGGCTGTAAGTACTGTTAAGTTCAGCATCCTAAATGCGTAGCGTGTTGTTAATCCAAAGCGTCATATATTAGAGACATGTGTTTGCTTTACAACGTAAATAGCGTAATGAATGTTGTTATAGTGTCAAAATAAAACGCATTGCTACTGATTGTGTGTTAATCAATTACCTTGCTATTTTGTAGGTATGTATATTAGTGTATTGTAGCCTAGTCAGTATTGAGTAGAAGGTTAGAAAAAAAAAGGTTCTCATAGTTTATTTTCCTATACAAAAAACAGAAATAAATGGAAACGGTTTTAAAATGCCTCACAATAACGATAATTCGATATAGCAAAACATTTAAAGTCAGAAAGCAAGCGAGGTCGCCTGTTGGCCGGACGAGTCAAGTTGAAGGCCGTAGATAAACATATTATGTTATGTACTACGTGCCTACGATATTGTTTTGTATAAAGCGTTTGAGAATGTAAGTATGCGTTTTTTCTCGAATCCTCCTAGTACGGTATAGGGGTACCTATGGGGAGAGTTCTGGGACCGGTGAGAGTTATGAAAAACTGTCTATGAATTAAGAGGAGGTTTGATTTATAATTTTGGAGTAATATTATTTAGTAAGAAGGAATGAAATAATGATGAGTAGTGGCGGATAAACTGGCTCAATAGGACGAAAAGGACGAAAATCCTTGTAAATCGTAAAGGTTATTATTAATTTGACTTTTGATTTTCTTTTTATGTGACTAGTAAATTTAGCCATAACGAATCAGGTTTACAATCAAAGTTTTCTACAGAAAAATAAAGGTTTATTTTTTTTAGCAAATTAACCTTTGTGTTTAGTTTTCGTTGACAAACAATAGGTTTAAGCATGTTCTTAACTTATGCTATAAAAAGTGATGTGTGAAAAACATTTCAATTAACAATTAAGTATTTTCTTTTATTTAAAGATATTTTTGTGCAGTCAAGTAATAAACAATGTTAATTCATTTCTTAACAACTTTAATATTATGTAATAAACAAATAAAATCTTAACATCGATATAGAAGAATTTCTACTAAAAGTATATTATTAGGTACAAATAAATACTTGAATGGAAATACAGAGCTCCGAAAAAAACATGTCTTCAGCTAAGAAAATAATCTCTATTCCTTGTAATAAAATCATAATCATAAAATATATGTAGATATTTTATGATTATGATGATGGGAACACCAATAAAAATTCTAGCAAAAAATAAACTACCTACGAACTGACAAAATATTTTTCTGCCGATAAAACCATAGATGTAGGATTTTTTTGATAAAACCAACCGCCATTTTAATTCTCGAACTCTAAATTCAAATACGAAACAAAACAAATAGTTGTCAGCTCCGCGCGCAGTAGGTGCAACATTACCTAACAAAAGCAGGTGTGTTTGCGTTATGTTGGCACTGCTATCGGTTACTATCGCACGATTATTGTAAGTGGGTACCAACTTATCTATTTACGAAATAATGTGATAAAATAAAATCGGTATTTCACTCGATTAACTCGAAAATAGTTGGTTTTACGACGCTTTGTACAAAATAATGACCGTTAAGTATGACCTTGAGTCATCGCTATTAAAGCTAGCGCGAGATTTCACAATAAATTAGGTGCAGTTGGTAGCACGGTTTTCTTATAAATTAGGCCATTCGATTGTTTTGTAAGTAAATGCGTATCGCGGTATTAAAAATTATCGCGGAACGGTATTATAGTGAAACAATTGACTTTGTTTTGCATTTCACTTATAGATTTATATTTTTGGCCGACTACAGCAAATACTGCTGTTTTTTACACAATGGCGCCGATTCTGTTGTTCACAAACTAAACTAATTTTAAGTTATTTGCATCTTTTTCTTTCCATTTCGTTAAGAAAAGGATAGAAGATAACATTTTAGTTTAATCCTGTCAAATTAAGATACTCCATGGATAGTTTCGACGCGATCATTGATATAATATTAAACAGATATGATATGCTCTAACAAATTAACCGAAATAAATGTGCCGATCGGAGCAGCAGCACACACATGCAATTTTTTTATTCTGCGTACATTTCACACGTTGGCACAGTGTGAGTGAGATGGGGGGCAATCTAAAGCATAGAGAAGAAAAAGATGGCTAGTGTTTTTCATTTGCGCTGTTAGTGTTTGTCGTTTGTTTTTACGAGTGTATCGAGAGTGACTAAGGCAAGAGATTAGAATTATAATCTTTTGTACGCTTCAAGTAACTTAATACATGTGCGCTAAGCAACCCCTTCCGCGGGCGGCGGGGGGCAGGGCACGCGGCACCTGTGACGTGGTCGCGTCGCTATTCGTTCATAATAATACCGGTGTTGTCACTTTTTTAAAAATTACCAAA
The DNA here is from genome assembly GCA_017933935.1 of Sesamia nonagrioides. NCBI lineage: Eukaryota > Metazoa > Arthropoda > Insecta > Lepidoptera > Noctuidae > Sesamia > Sesamia nonagrioides. Next base: position 224,686 of record JADWQK010001926.1, read on the forward strand.
TTTCGGAGTAATTGGAATTAATTCCCGGGAAAAAAAGATTATTCCAAAATTCATTAGTATTGTTACTATGATGATTATGTAAAATTTTATATTATATTTGGCCAAGTGTTTACCTAACCTTTATTATCCTTATGGATCGGACAGGGTTTTCTTTACATATTGTATACCTATATCAATAATTATTTAAAAATAATTTTAATGTCTTTGACTTTGAACTTTCATTTTCTCGTGCATTTTACCAGTTTTGTCTCTCACTTATTTCAGATCATAATTTACTAAACTAACCAACATGTTGGACCCTAAAAACGTTCAGCGGCGTCGAGCCAGAGATATGATGGTGGAATGAGCCTGACGCTAGATAAATGATTGTTCCACAAGTTAAAGACAGGAGTGGAAAGGAGGAAGAGACATTTGCCCTGCAATGGAACAACAGAGACTAAAAATAAATGAATATAATTTTGTTTTTTAAATTACATACAAACTAGTGCTTGACTACAGTCCCGCCTGATGGTAAACAGTGATGCAAACGTTGATGGTAAAGTGCGCTAGTTTATTAAGTGAACAAAAAAAAACTGAGTGCATAGGAAAGAAGACGGTAGCTGAGCGAGCGATGCTACGCTAGAGGGAAATTGATCTGCGTGGTTACCATGAGTTTTTATTACCTACGAGACTCGATCATAAGCATCCACCACGTTTGGCGCTCTCATTGGTTGAGAGTTCTTACAACCTTGAAGCGGGCCAATCGATGAGTCAAACGCGGTCGATATCGATGATCGAGCCTTCGTAATGAAAACTCATGGTGGCCACACTGGAGACTCTCCACGACCAAACTCCCGACACAACAATATTTGGCGCATCGTACCCTTCACAACACAACTGCTCAGACCCGTCCTCCGTACGGTAATAATTAGGTGATGATTTCCTCGCTCTATTTCTACAACATAAGTTCGATGACTCACAAAGGCGTTACAAAGCGTATATTTTTCTGGCCGAAGCGACGTCGGTCCATAAGCGCGACCCAGTTGCACGCTTGAAAATTGCTTCTGAATAATATCGTAAGTCTAAAATTGGATACAATGCAGAAAATATACACCGCAAGGACTGTTACATACGGGCTCCAAAGCCTGGAGTACAGGCGTAGAGTAACCAGCCTTTCGGTCTTCTATAGGATGCATTCTGGTGAGTGTGCAAGGGAATTGCATGATTTAATTCCCCCATCTCCGTTCCACCATCGGACGACCCGTCGTACGGCGAGTGTCCACCCTTACGTTGTTAACACCACTACGATCCGGACGAAATGTTTAGCATCCTCTTTTATACCGCGTACATGGAGGGACTGGAACAATTTGCCAGCGGCGGTGTTTCCGTCACACTACAATTTGAGTGTCTTCAAGGCTAGAGTGAATAGGTTTTTAATAAACTAGCGCGCTTTACCATCAACGATTACCATCAGGCGGGATTGCGGTCAAGCGCTAGTTTATAATTTATAAAAAAAAGCCTGTTTTAGGGTTTTGTGAACAGAGGGAGCAAACTGAACCCTATTACTGAGGGTCTTCTGGCCCCCCATCTGTCACAAGGCTAGGGTTGCCAGATGGGAAGTTACAAAATCCGGGACAGTCGTCGACAGAGAGTAACAAGAACGGCTAAAAAAAAAAAAAAAAAACTCATTCCAAATCAAATCCGGCAGAGTCAGAGGAAGAACTTAAAAAAAAAAAAAACACATTATTCCAAATCAAATCCGGCAGAGTCAGAGGAAGAACTTAAAAAAAAAAAAAAAAAGCTCATTCGAAACGAAATCCGGGAGACTCCAGGAAGGACGGCAAAAAAAAAAAAAAAAAACTCATTCCAAATCAAATCCGGCAGAGTCAGAGGAAGAACTTAAAAAAAAAAAAAAAAGTCATTCCAAAAATTTTAAAAATCCGGGACAATTACCGCTCATTCCGGGACAAGAGGTCATTCCGGGACAAGAGGCAAGATTCCGGGACAAACAATCCCGGATTTCCCGGCGGTCTGGCAACCCTACACAAGGCTGACATTCGAACCGTAAATATTCTAATAGCGTATATTATGGATGGCTAACTCATAATCATCATTTCAGCGTTAATCCCAGTCGCAACCGAAGCTTTTTCAGCTTTGGAGTCTGGGGTCCGCTTTACCAGTCTAACTGCTGAGTTTATCTAAACTTCGTGAAGCGACTGCCGTCTGACCTCCACAACACGAATGCGATATCGAAGCATTGTAGTTAGATCAATTGTTGAACTTTTGAGGACTCCGACATCACGTAACGACTGCCACTAGATGTTCGTATGGCAACCGGGACCAACGGATTAAAGTGCTTTCCGAGGCACGACCAGACCAGTGCAAATACATATTCATATTCATGTCGTATATGGCTACTACTGAGTCGTGGTGGCCTAGTGGTTAAAACACCAGCTTCTCAAGTATGAGCGTGCGGGTTCGATTCCAGGGCAGGCAAGTACCAATGTAACTTTTCTAAGTTATATGTACTTTCTAAGTATATCTTGGACACCAATGACTAATTAGAAGGTGAAGGAAAACATCTTGAGGAAACATGGACTTTAGGTTTGAAATCGCCAACCCGCATTGAGCAAGCGTGGTGATTCAATCCTTCGCTCTCTGTTTAAGAGGAAACCTGTGCCTAGCAGTGGGACGATAAAAGGTTGATGATGATGATGATACGGCTACTATAACAACAAATAATACAATATGATATAATAACGTCAACTCCCGTAATTTAAGACGTCCAAAATCCAGTCTCTGTTTCAACCGGTGACAAACAAATTTCAGAATCTTGTCAAAATGTAGGAAAGAAAGTAGAATTTGACAGATTAAGATCAGACTGTGAACATTCTTAAAATTAGTAGAATTACCCCTAGTGTCTATGGTACGGGCGACAGCAGTTCAAGCTATCTGAAACTGCCAAATATTCCCAATCAACCTTGAGCCTTAATACTTTAGGGATAAAGTTAAAAATCTAATAAAGAAATCTGACAGATTGTAGTAGCGTCATAATAGTATTCTAATTTAATAAATATATAATTGTTGTGTTTAGATATTGTACTGTGAGCCCTTTGTGTGTGAATTGAAATCGCATTTGGCCGATTTTTATTTATTTATTTATTACAAAACTTTATGCACAAACATTGCACAATGGCGGACTATGCCTTAGGTATTTTCTACCAGTCTACCTTAAGGTGATGCAGAGACAAAACATGGTAGGTCAAATAAATTAAAGTTAAAAGAGAAAAAGAATATTATAATAAATACATAAATACATACATACAATACGATAACAGATTCTACTAATGGATACAAAGCCGGGCTAAACTTAAAAAAAATCCCCCTAATAAAATATTATTTCGCAAAAAGAGGTAACTTAATACATGTACGGTAGGCAACCCTTCCGCGGGCGACGGGGGGCAGGGCACGCGGCACGTGGTCGCATCGCTTTAATAATACCGTTAAAATGGTGTTGTCACTTTTTTAAATTACCGAATTTCGGCAAAGTTGGAATTAATTCGCGGGAAAAAAAGATTATTTCAAAATTCATTAGTATTGTTACTATGATGATTACGTGAAATATTAAATTATATTTGGTCATGTGTTTACTTAACCTTTATTATCCTTATGGGTCGGACAGGGTTTTCTTTACATATTGTAGATACAGCAAGATCTTTAACTTCAAATGTGTACCGACTGGTCAGCGTCCTGGTATTCTGAGGAAGATCATTCCAAAGGAAAACCGAATATGTTTTTCCGCGTCCCGCGAATTTACCCTCATAAGTTTAAGAACGACTACGGAATCCTAAATTCTGTCAAGGGCTTCGTCGTATTGGTTACGTATAAGACCGCAAAGGTTCACAGTGGGCGTCTTATGAAATATGAGTTTATAATTAGTTTGAGTTGCTCAACGGTCGCTAGTGAAGGTGATTTGTTTCTCATTTGAAGTAGTTCTAATGGTCTAGAATACTGACTCACTTTAGTTTACATCCTACCTATATTTGAGCCAAATTCAATAAAGAATACAGGTAAACAAACCGTTGCTAGGCAACGAGTAGTTTACGCCTAAGAAACCTATCCACGGGGGTTTTTGGCGGGAAGCTAAGATGAGTGCCACGCTCATTTTTCATTGACCTTCTAAATTAGTGTCGTTTACTAAATAAAAACGCGTGATTTATGTAGTAAAAAGTGCATTCAGTGAATAATTCATAAAGAGCAGTGAAATATTGTAGCATAGTGGCCACATCATGGCTTTGTACCAAATCTTCCTCCTAGTGTTCGGTTCGAGCGGCCGTCTTTTTCGACATGAATAATTCATTACGTGACATTGGCTAAATGCACAAACCATGCGAAGCCATAAAAGAAAGAAAGAAGAACTTTTGAAGATTTTCATTTACTTGAAATTGGCACCAAGTCATAACTAGTGCCACACAACAAAAAAAAAAAAAAACATTTTCCACATAGATGATTTTCATAAAATTAACAATCCTACTTCCTACTAATGTAAACAGTTTATTTATGATTTGCATAGAACGCTTAACCGATTTGAATGAAATATGACACACATGTAAGCTAATTTCCTAATAGGTTAATTTTTTTTGTTGTGTTCCTAATTATACATTATATATTTTTTGTAACTTATTTTTATAATCATCATCATCATCAACCTTTTTACCGTCCCACTGCTGGGCACAGTTCTCGTCTCATACAGAGAAGGATTGAGCGTAATTACCACGCTTGCTCAATGCGGGTTGGGGATTTCAGACTTAAAAGTCCATCCAGGTTTCCTCAAGATGTTTTCCTTCACCTTCAGTCATTGGTGTCCAAGATATACTTAGAAAGTACATGTTTTATAATCATATGTATAGCCATTAATGTACACCCACTACCAAATGGGTAAATAATAGGTATTTGTACGCCTCTCAGGGTAACCTATAAATAGTGCTACGTATTTTTGTTTTTTAAATACCATCTGATAACACCTATACCTATGTATCATCATCATCGTCCCAGCGTTAATCCCAGTCGCATCCGAAACCTGTTCAGCTTTGGAGTCTGGGGTCCGCTTAACCAGTCCAACTGCTGATATGGCTAAACTTCGACATTTTCCGTGAAGCGACTGCCGTCTGACCTCCACAACCCGAAGGCGACATCGAAGCATTGCAGTTAGACCAATTGTTGGACTTTTGAGGGCTCCAACAACCCGTAACGACTGCCACTAGATGTTCGTATGGCAACCGGGACCAACGGCTTAACGTGCTTTCCGAGACACGACCAGACCAGTGCAAATATTCATATTCATGCATACAAATACTTGCACTGTGCGGGGATCGAACCCGCGCCACGCTGCGAAGCGGCCGCGTCCGCTACCGCTACGCCACAGAGGCTGTTAACACCTATACCTATGTATGTGTATAAATATTTTGAACTAGAAGCTTACGCGGGTGAAACCGCGGGTGAAACCGCGGGGCACACCCGCGGTTTCACCCGCGTAAGCTTCTAGCCGAATGAGCTCAGTTGATATAAAATAAGCGCCTGTTAAAATATTGGGAGCAAAATGTAGTACGTCCCCGTTTGCTCCCGTTTCCGCAACATTTTTTGTTCTTGCTCTGCTCCTGTTGGTCATAGCGGGATGTTTTAGCCTATGTCATTTTTCAAATTTCATTACACTCGGTTCAGTAGTTTTGGCGTGAAAGCCGGACAGACAGAGGTACTTTCGCATTTATAATATTAGTATGGATTTGATATTTTTGAAAAGTGATGAAATTATTAGAAATATCTCGCTCGCACAAATACTACTTTATGAAGATTTAAAGAGCATTTCTCTTTTTTTTTGCCATTACAGATTTGTGGAATGTCCCGTGATTTTGTAGATGAATAACTTTGGTGTAATCTATAAATTGCTGATACTGTTTTACTTAGAAGCACTATTGTAATTCAAGTTTACAGAAAAAATGTTAACCAATAATATATATATCATACTAAAATAAAAAATCAACTAAATATAAACTGTCGAAAATTCCAATGTATGAAAATTCGTATGTCCCAGTCTACCAATCTCAATTTCAAATTTAATTGTTTTGATATAATTCAATGAAACTATTCTGAGATTTTGATTACAAATCGTATTACAAGGTAAAAGGGTTCACGTAATATTTATTACATGGTAATTTGGTTAAAATTTTACGGTTATTAATTAATTTTAAACATGTCCCAGAGAAAGTTCCAAAAATGGATTTCAGTTTTTGTTACCCAATTTAGACATGTAAAATATTAAGAAATATCAATTTAGTTATATTTTTTGAACTAGCAACAACTTAGATCTCACAAAATACCGCCATATTGATGTATTGCGTCAGTTGCTGTTCCGAAGTTTGAAAAGTGTACACGTACCCGTTTATGAGTGAATCTCATTCCGGCTTTTGTTATTGCTGTTTCAAGGTAAGTTGACAATATCTACCCATTCTTTTTATCATAGTGCAATAGTTATTAGCTTCGTATAAAATTTAGTGTAAAATAATAGACGTAACTGTAATTTCAACTACCACAACAATATTTCAATAAAATCAAACACTCGTTTCGTTACTTCCTTTTTTGTTACTTTGGGGTAGTAACGTATAAGCAGAAAAATAAAGTAACAAAAACGGAATCATAAAGCTATGTTTACAATTTAACAGCACAAGAAAATGCCACTAACTCCAGCAGAAAAAATGAAGCGATATAGAGAGAAATTAAAACAGAACCCGGATAAGTTGGAAGAAATAAGAAAAAATTAGAAAGAATAAAATCAAAATATAAAGAAATATCGGAAATGACTGAAACAGAACTAAAAAATCAGAGAAAAAAGTGGAAAGAAGAAAAACAAAACCACAAGAAATCTCAAAAAAACAGTATGTAGCGGAAACTCTTCAACGACAATGGCAGATATTTTAACAGACACAATGGGAACGTCCTCCTTGGAAATTTCAGTATCTGAGACGTCGACTGAAACACAATCAACAATATTAAGATTGTCAAAACATGTAGGAAGTCTACGAAGGATTAAAAATAAACTGAAAACAGAATATGACAAAGCAAAAAGTTGAAGTGCTTACTTAGAACGAGCTAACGAAACTGCAAGAAAAAAAATATATCGACTACAAAAACACGCAACGGAACAAAAAAAGAAGTTTGAGACTAAATTACTTAAAATTAAAGCCAGAAATGAAATCCCCGAAGCTTCGTTGAAGATAACTTACAAAAATTGTGAAAATAATAAAGAAAGAGACTTGATGAAGAGCATTGCAAAAAATAATTTGGTAATTAATTGTAAAGCACAGACGTCCGTTTCGAAACAAATTGATATATGGTATAGAAAAAAAAATCGGTTAAACGTGTAATATCGGAGTAAAAAAAATCCATTATAGAATTTAAAAATAACCATTGTAGACCCAACCTTGTGTTTTTTATTTTGTTACTAGTGACTCCTTTTTTGTTACTGTCCCAAACATCTCCCGCCTTTAAACTCGCTTTTTGTATTTATTTATTCAATATAAATGAACACTACTTGTACAAAATATCAATTATGCTACACATTTTTATAAAAAATAAGCAAATTCTTTCAATTTTGTATATTTTTCATATAATCAAAACTTTTAATTTACTTTAGATTAAAAGTAACAAAAAAAAATGTTAAAGCACCCAAATTGGAAATATTTGTCGGTATTCTTAGTAGTTATTTGCGATGATTTTATTAAACTTATCATGAATTTTATGAAACATAGAAATTTTAGCTACAGAATTTGCAAGTTCGAAGTTTTTTTTACCCATTAAGGAGTAACGAAATAGGAATGCTTAGCCTACCTTGATTTAGATTTTTATAATTTTAATACAAAAATCTTAAATCAAACAGAATTCCTGTAGAAAAGTTAAAATACTCATAAAATAATGTATCTGATTTCATGACCAAAAAAGCGATTTACTGTGTTTTTTTTTATTTGCGATTTTTTGAAAATGTGGCAAAAAATAAGAGAAACGCTCTAAAAGGCGAGGCCATGACATTAAAAAATCATGACTCATGAGACTCAAAACGGAACAGTGGACATACTTATGGTGTTATTTAAAAACAAGACCCCCATGAATCATTTTATATAATTAGGTAATATATTCTCTTATTTATTTTTCTTCCAAAATCGTTTATTCGTAGAATGAAATTGATGACTGACGGTGGTGGAAAGCTAAAACTGTCAAAATATGAAAATTAAATTCTCATGATAAGAATGATTTTAGGTAAAAAAAAGTTGTTGAAATGCGTCCTTAGTCAACTAAAAAAAATATATATGAAAAAGGGTGAAATATTTTTCTAATAGGTAACAACATTATTTTTTTGTGGAAAAATAATTAATTAAGCAAGTTTGTATTAAGACTTTATATGTATAAGATCATTTAAACGCATTATACTTGCACAATATTTAAGTTTTTTTTTTTTTTTAAATTACACAATATTTTGTTGTTATGTAAATTAATAATATTCTGTAGGTATAATAAAAAAAAAACAAAAAATACACTCATCTAATATTCCCACAGGGCACTGTATACAATATTGCGTTCTGTAAGTATATCAAAACTCTATCTATGCAAGTGAACTAAATCCGTTAGTTATGCGCGACCGTCCCTGACCGCACGGGCGCTCGCACGCGGCACGACACTTCAGCGTTGAATCACCGACGTATTCACGTTGACTGCATAACCCAATCAGTTGAACAACTAATTTATCTTTAATCAAGAACCTTATACGTAAATCTGGAAGCCACACTTAGAACATTGTGTTGAAGATGAGATTTATTTAAAGGCTAGAGTGAAGTAAATAGACGGTAAGCAGCCCCCTAATCCGCGAACACATTTTTGTCAAATGATTGCGACTAGTTGTGATTTTTTGCACCGAACGGACCAATGGGCGGGCCGAATGATCCCAATTGATGCCAACTAGTCGCAATCATTTGACAAAAATGTGTTCGCCGATTAGGGGGCAGTGATGCAATCGTTGATGGTAAAGCGCGCTAGTTTTATTAATAGCCTATTCACTAAAAAAGAACTGAGTGATTAGGAAGGAAACGACAGTTGAGCGAGATGATGCAATGTTAAACCCAACAGCACGACCAACGATGCTGCGCCAGAGGGAGATTGATCTGGAGACCCTCCACGACCAAACTCCCGACACAACAACATTTGGCGCATCGTACCCGGCACACATCACAACACAACTGCTCAGACCCGTCCTCCGTACGGCTTCACCTGACATCATGCCGAAACACGACGAACCGCTTGGCGGCAAAACTTTGTCTGGTGGGTGGTAACTTCTGCCGGCAGCCGATGTTGAGACCTACCACCGAGAAATTTCTGATAAATTTCTAGGTGTGGGTTTTTACTTGTAGGTTGGTCTACATGTAACATGACTATGGATACATAGTTATTTATAATAATATTTGGAATAGACACTGCATAGCCGCATATGAAAGGGATTTTGAATATGTCTAGAAAAAAATCTTAAAACTATACCATCGCCTAGCTCCATGAAGAATAGAGGTAAACAAACCAATTTAGGGTTGTCACAACTCAAATCTCCTGTTATTTACATGATTATCGACTTTTACATGCTAACAATTCAACAATTAACATTTAAGTATTAACAATTCCTATTGCAGCATATTTCAATAGAATCACTAAAATAACATGCATAATAACTTGGTATTTCGAAAAATCATTAAAAAGTCGACATTCATTTTACGTGATAGCCCTACAAAAAAAAGAAAGATGGATGAAATCCAGATTTTAAACCCATTTTGTGGAATTCAACCAATGAATAAAGTTGAGGCATTTGTCAATACAATTTTGTGTATTTTAATTACTTTCAAATCAACTACATAACAAATGCTTTGTAATACTTTCAAGTATGGACTAATTATAATATACAGAGTGGTGCTGACAATACGACAATAAATTAAACATCGTGCACCTCAACACATTCTCAGTCTACCTATTAAAAATCATGTAAATATACTATATAAATAAACTGTGTAGATTAGTAGGAAGTAGGATTATTACTTTTACAAAAATCATCTATGTAGAAAAGGTTGTTAACATCTGTCTTTTAGGCGTAAACTACTCGTTGCTTAGCCACGGTTTGTTTACCTCTGTTCTTTATCGAATTTGGCTCAACTATAGGTATGTACAGACGACAGCGGGACAAGCTACCTAAAACTGTCATATTTTCCCAATCAATCTTGAACCTTAATACCTTAACGATAAAGTTGAAAATCTATTAAAGAACACACACACACACACAGAGATGATCGTAGTAGCTTGCTTTGGTGGCGTATAGATTTTCAACTTTATAGACAAAGCATTAAGGCTGAAAGTTGATTGGGACATTCGACAGTTTCGGGTAGCTTGACCTGCTTGGCGTTTGTACTTACTTAGAATTGTTTTTCCAAGTCTAAAACGTGTAACATCAGCCCTATTGACTCTCATTTAAAATTTATCCTGTTTCTTCTACCCATCGAAATAGTTTACGTTCCATATGTTGTTTTATTGACAAATGCCCGTCCCGGCGAACTTCGTACCGCTTCGGAATCAATAAATGTTATATTAACTAATTGGCTGAATCTCGAGATAACATTTAGTAAAAAAATATATACAATATGTAAAGAAAACCCTGTCCGACCTATAAAAATAATAAAGGTTAGGTAAACACATGACCAAATATTATATAAAATTTTACATAATCATCATACTAACAATACTAATGAATTTTGAAATAATCTTTTTTTCCCGCGAATTAATTCCAACTACCCCGAAATTTGGTAATTTTTAAAAAGTGACAACACCGGCATTATTATGGGCGAATAGCGATGCGACCACGTGCCGCGTGCCCTGCCCCCCGCCGCCCGCGGAAGGGTTGCTTACCGCACATGTATTAAGTTACCTCTTTTTGCGAAATAATATTTATTTGTTATGGGATTTTTTTTTTAAATTTTAGCCGACTTTGTACCTATTAGTAGAATCAATTATCGATACCTAGCAATACCTTCACGGATCGGACAGGGTTTTCTTTACATACTGTATAATTATCTTCAGGTTTAGTTTTCTTTGTGATTTTTTTGGCATGTTTCAATAGTTACTAGCTGCCCGCGGTTTTACCCACATAACTTTCGAACCCGTAGGAATATCGTGATAAAAAGTATTCTACGTGTTATACCTGGTAATAAATTATCTGAATGTCATATTTCACCTATATCCTTTCACAAGTTTAGGCGTGAAAAATCAAAATCAAAAGAAATTTATTCAAATTAAGACTGAGAATCAGCACTTTTTGTACGTCCATCCATACTTCCATACTTATCCATACTAATATTATAAATGCGAAAGTAACTCTGTCGGTCTGTCTGTTACGCTTTCCCGCTTAAACCTCTCAACCGACTTTGATGAAATTTGGCAAAGACAATCTTTAGACCCTGAGAAAGAACATAGGCTACCTTTTATCCCAGAAAAATTTGATGTTCCCACGGGAAATCTAAAAAGCGTGATATAACCGAACTGCATGCGGGCGAAGCCGCGGGCGGAAAGCTAGTATTACATAAGACAGTCCTCTCAAAACGCACGCCCTTCGCCATTTCCTAGTACTTTCGCTGGGAAGAAGAAGCAGCACAGCTGTCTGTTCATTAAAAATAAAAACACATGACTTTTTAATTACAATACTATGTACAGTAATGAACACAAGAAAACACATCATCATCACCATCAACAACCTTTTTATCGTCCCACTGTTGGGCACAGGTCTCCTCTCATACAGAGAAGGATTGAGCGTAATCACCACGCTTGCTCAATGCGGGTTGGCAATTTCTGACTTAAAAGTCCAGGTTTCCTCAAGATGTTTTCCTTCACCTTCAGTCATTGGTGTCCAAGTCTCCAAGATATACTTAGAAAAGAAAACAAGAAAACACAACAACAGTCTAATTTTGTTGATCTTGTTTTGATTTGTTGATTTTGTTTCTTTTTGTTTTGTCAAATGTTGTTGTGTCGGGAGTTTGGTCGTGGAAGGTCTCCACATCTATCTCCCTCTGGCGCAGCATCGATGCTCGTGTTGTTGGGTTTAATGTTACACCACCTCGCTCAACTGCCGTTTTCCTTCCTATTCACAAAGTTTTTTTTAAGTGATTGGGCTTAATAAACTAGTGCGTTTTACCATCAAAGATTGCATCACTGCTTACCATCAGGCGGGATTGCAGTCAAGCGCTAGTTTATAATTACTAAAAAAAAAAAAAGTTGATCGTAATAGAATATAATATTCTCTTGTTCACAAACTAAATTTTAAGCGCAACACACACAGGGGACGGGTGCGGGTCGGGTGCGGGGCGGGCGCGGGTCTAATCTGTATAATTATATGGACAACATCACACGGAACGCGTGCGCTGGTCGGGCGCGGGTCGGGTGACGTCCATTATAATTATACAGAATAGACCCGCGCCCGACACGCGCCCGATCCGCGCCCGATCCGCGCCCGATCCGCGCCCGATCCGCGCCCGACCCCCCCCGATCCGCGCCCGACTCGCGCCCGACCCGCACCCGTCCCCTGTGTGTGTTGCGCTTTAGCCATAGAATAAAGAGAGGGAAGTACGTTATCTTCATACAAACGGACCGCGCGCGGCTTGTATGTTTGCGCCATAGTATCTATGCGTCGCCGCACGCACACCTAAACACAATATTAGAGTGCCTATGACTGCGCTAGTCGCGGCTAGCACGGAACGAGGTTCGCGCGTCACGGCTTTTCGGCACATTAGCTTTTAAAAAAATGATCATATAAACTGCAAAGTTGGTATGTCTATTTATGAACAAATAAAAGACTTATATTTTTCAAATTATATTTCTAAAAGTTATTTACAAGAATACGGATATATTACACATTAAAGTTTAATAACAACGCGTTTCGTAATAGTCGAAACCGAAGAAAGTAGGTATTTTTCTGTAACTAATTTGTAATTTTGTATTAAATGTGTGATTCAATAGATGTTATGTTTGTATTATTTATATTTGTATTAATTAAAAATAAAAATAAATATGGTTCTTTATGTGTACAAAACTAAAAATAAAAATTACAAAAAAAAAACTGACTAGTATATGTAAACTAAATACTAAGCAAATAATTTAAACATAAGCTCTTAGTCTATAAATATTTGTTAGCGGTTTGGGCGACAACCGTAACCGACGAAGCGCGGACAGTCGTCAACCCTAAGACAGTAGGCAATTAAATCGCGGATTGGGTCGCAGATAACCTACTTCCCCTCTTTATTCTATGCTTTAGCTCAAGCCAAAATACCCGCAAAACAAAACATAAAATATCATTAAAATGGAAACGTAAATAATTAAATATATTTTTTTTATATAAGGTGGGGTGGGGTAAGACTATCACTGGGGCAAGAATAACACTCAAAAATATCTCGAAATGTTTAGCGTAATTCCCAATGCCATGATGTTGGTGCAACAGTAAAGTCGTAAAAGTTCTCAGCTCAGCTCATAGATGTCGCTGACACTCGATAGTAGTGCCAACAAAACAAAATTAAATCTGTCAGTAGCGTCAAACTTTTCGGAAGGCGGTTGAGTGTCTACATGTGCTTAGATTTTGCCATGAAAAAGTGATTAAATTGAAGTGTTCTGAATGTAAGTACAATAATATTAATACTCCCTTCTAACAGACTATATTAATTTACCGCAAAACAAACGATTTACTTGAATTTTCTACAAAACAAAAACTTAACCTTTAGACATCCAAGTGGGGCAAGACAAACAGTTTTTTTGGGGGAAGACTAACGTATGCTAGTCTTCCCCCAAATCAGATGTAATAAACCTTTTCAGTTGAGGTTTTTTTTTATTGTGGTAGATATCTAGAAAAATAATTTTAAGGTTAAATAAAATGAAAGTGACGACGGAAGCCAATTGAAATGAAAAATAAAATTGCTCTGATTCAATTCTTGTTTTTCATTGGCTGAAAATAAGGATGTTAACAACATACAGCGACTCCAAGTGGTACTTGCCCGGTTTTTCAATTCAATGCAATCGATTATCCTTATACGATATAAACGCAACTTACCTACTTTAATTAACATATTTTCATTACAGAATAATGCAAAATGGTACGAAATTATGTAAGAAAAACTGACCGAGTGGCTTCCTATAGCAGAGAACAATTAGTAGAAGCAGTGGAAAAAGTTAAGAACAGCGAGTTGTTTGCTTATAGAGCTTCTCTGGCATACAAAATTGAATCGAGTTAGTGCCATACTTAATGATGAGAAGAAAAAAGTTTTTTTTTTTTTTTTAATAATTTGAAGATAATTAATAAAGAATGCATAGTTTTTCCTTAATTCTGATTATTTATTTTATAAATGTCCTAAAACGAAACTGACTATAAAGTCCTTGGAATACAGTCTTGCAGTATTTTTATTATAACAATTTGGGGCAAGACTAACATGCTTACTAAATTAACAACCAAAGGTTTTGTACATCTGATTGCGATAGTACGTTAGTCTTGCCCCAAATTGTTATAATCAAAAAATACTGCAAATATAAACTGTATTCCAAAGTAATAAACTTGAAATTTATTTGAATATATTCGAAGAAATATAATTTTGTTTCGGAAAGTGCATAAAGTCGATATTATTTTAATAATTTTGCAATTGTTAGTCTTACCCCAGACCTGGGGGAAGACTAACAGTTTTACCTACCTACACTTTTTATTTAAAATACATGTTCAGAACACATCAATTGGAATTTATTCATCATTTTATAAAAGCATAACATTTTTTCTTATGTGCGTCATTGCCAACTCAAAGATACGGTTAACAGTTTAGTCATAAAATCCAATTTATGCTGTCTAACAGAAAACTATGTTTGACTTACCCCACCTCACCTTAAGCCCAGGTATACAGGCAGAAAGAACATAAATATTGTCAGAGTCAAAGAGTACCTAACAAACATCCATGGATCGCCACAAACTTTCGCATTTATACTCGTAACTAGCTTGAGTTCGGTTATATCGCGCTTTTTAGATTTCCCTCGGGAATATCAAGTTTTCCGGGATAAAAGGTAGCCTATGTTCTTTCTCAGGGTCTAAAGATTGTCTGTGCCAAATTTCATCAAAATCGGTTGAGAGGTTTAAGCGGGAAAGCGTACCAGACAGACAGACAGACAGGCCGACAGACAGACAGACAGAGTTACTTTCGCATTTATAATATTAGTATGGATGAAGGAAGAAAAACCATTTGCTATAAACATGACTGCTGTCGCTCAGCATTATGCTGCAACCCTAAGTAAGGCAGACCACGCGCTGGTTTTCAGCGACAGCCGGCGCCCACGTAATGACTTCCTCGCCTTCTTTGCCTCGTCAACGTAGTAGGAAGTAGGCTTCTGCTATTTGGGACGGAGTCAAATCTAACAAATCAGAAAAGTCGGCCCACTTATCCTGCCTGCAGTTATGCTAGCTACTAGTAATATTGGCCTCTATACCATCGCCTAGCTCCATAAAGAATAAAGATAAACAAACCAATTTAGGGTTATCACAACTCACGTTTTACAAATCTCCTGTTATTTACATGATTATCGATTCTTACATGCTAGCTATTTATTAACAACTAGCTTTCCGCCCGCGGCTTCGCCCGCGTGGATTTCGGTTATATCGCGCTTTTTAAATTTCCCTCGGGAACATCAAATTTTTCCGGGATAAAAGGTAGCCTATGTTCTTTCTCAGGGTCTAAAGATTGTCTGTGCCAAATTTCATCAAAATCGGTTGAGAGGTTTAAGCGGGAAAGCGTAACAGACAGACAGACAGACAGAGTTACTTTCGCATTTATAATATTAGTATGGATTCCTATTGCAGCATATTTCAATAGAATCACTAAAATAACATGCGTAATAACTTGGTATTTCGAAAAACCATTAAAAAGTCGACATTAATTTCACGCTCTACAAAAAAAAGAAAGATGGATGAAATCCATGTATTCAACACATTTTGTGAAATTCAACCAATGAATAAAATTAAGGCATTTATCAATACAATTTTGCGTATTTTAATTATTTTCAAATCAACTACATAACACATGCATTGTAATACTTTCAAGTATGGACTAATTGTAGTATACTAGCTGCCGACAGCGACTTCGTTCGCGTGGAATTAGTTATGCTCCGCTCCTATTGATCGCAGCGTGGTGTTATATAGCCTAAAGCCTTCCTGGATTAATGGACTATTCACTGCAAAAATATTTTTTCAAATCGGACTAGAAGTTCCTGAAATTAGCGCGTTCAAACAATCAAACAAACTCTTCAGCTTTATATATTAGTATAGATATGTATCAAAAAAATTAACCTATTAGGATATTAGCTTACATGTGTGTCATATTTCATTCAAATCGGTTAAGCATTCTATGCAAATCATAAGTATCTAAACTTAAATAAACTGTTGAGGTTAGTAGGAAGTAGGATCATTAATTTTATGAAAATCATGTATGTAGAAAAGGTTGTTAACATCTATCTTTTACGCGTAAACTACTCGTTGCCTAGCAACGGCTTGTTTACCTCTATTCTTTAGCGAATTTGGCTCAACTTTAGATGGAATTTTATAAAAATGTGAAGGAAATTAAAAACTCAAAATTGAGATATGTAGGTACTTACCACGAAACGGTAAAACCAGTCTCGACTGAAGCAAGATCTCAGCTATGCCATTCTGTTTGCATAAAAATCAGTTTAGCATGCTCTCGTAAACTCATTTCATTTACTGTTTTTTTTTAAACATAAACCAATGCTTGAATGCAAACCCGCCTGATGGTAAGTAGTGATGCAATCGTTAATGGTAAAGCGCGCCAGTTTATTAACCTACTAGCTTCCCGCCCGCGGCTTCGCCCGCGTGGAGTTCGGTTATATCGCGCTTTTTAGATTTCCCTTGGGAACATCAATTTTTTCCGGGATAAAAGGTATGCCTATGTTCTTTCTCAGGGTCTAAAGATTGTCTGTGCCAAATTTCATCAAAATCGGTTGAGAGGTTTGGGCGGGAAAGCGTAACAGACAGACAGACAGACAGACAGACAGACAGACAGACAGACACACCGACAGACAGACAGACAGAGTTACTTTCGCATTTATAATATTAGTATGGATAGTATGGATTAACTTGAAGACACTTAAAATTGAAGTCAGATGGAAAGACCGCCGAGGTAAAAAGACGAGGCGAAACACTTCGTTCATATCGTTGTGGTGTCAATAACATAGGGGTGGAAACTCGACGTACGACGGGTCGTCCGATGGTGCAACGGAGATGGGGGAATTAAATCATACAATTCCCTCACACATTCACCAAAATGCATCCTATAGAATACCACGGCACACTCACAGTTCACTCCACGCTCACTTCACATACGTTTTTAAAGTGAGGCGGTTATACAATGAGTAAAGAAAACCCTGTCCGACCCATAAGGATAATCAAGGTTAGGTAAACATATGACCTAATATGATATAAAATTTTACGTAATCATCATAGTAACAATACTAATTAATTTTAAAATAATCTTTTTTTCCCGCGAATTATTTCCAACTTCCCCGAACTTTGGTAATTTTTTAAAAAGTGACAACACCATTTTGACGTTACGCTTATGCGGGGACTTTTTGGCGGGAAGTCGACCTGAGCGGCAGCTTTAAATTTTCTATTTAAATAAAAGTTAATTTTCCTTGCCTTTCCTATCATAAACGTCTGAAAACTAAAAATAAACCAAAATGGGCCCCCCTAGTGATGGGGAGGACCCTGGGGACGGAAAAAAGAAACGGAAATACGACAATGTTTTCTCCAGCCCAAGCAACCAGCAAGATAAGTACAAAATATTTACCAAACCCAATTATAAAAGACAATTCCTAGAAAGCAGTACTGGTGATTTCACAGTATTTGTTCAATCAACCGAACAAGAAAAACTAGGCAACAGAAATCCGATATCACTTACGAAACTATTTACAGAAAATGTTAAGGGCATTACTGGTGTCCACCGTGTCAATGCGCACAAAATTGGAGTCTCTTTTAGGAAAGCCATACCAGCTAATTATTTTCTTAAAATGGATGAATTTTTATTAAAAAATAAAATGAAGGCATTCATACCGTCACACTTAACTGAGAAAATAGGTATTATAAAATATGTACCTAAAGACATGTCCAACGAAGAAATTTATAAAAATATCACGTGCGATGTCGAAGTTATATCTATCAAAAGATTCATGAAAAAGATAGATAACATACTAACCCCGTTGACCACAGTTGCCGTAACCTTTGCCACTACAACATTGCCACAACATGCTTACATTCAATTATTTCGTTATCCTGTACATCAATATATACCTCCAGTCTTACAATGTTTTAAATGTCTTAAGTTTAACCACTCGGCCAAGGTTTGCAGAAGTCCTCAGCAGATGTGCTCCTCATGTGGTGGAAATCACTCTTATAAAGAATGTGATGTGGAAGAAATAACTTGTATTAATTGTGGTGGATTTCATTTAGCAATATCCAGAGATTGTCCAATAAAAAAACAGAAAATAGATGAAAATATGAAGAAATATACTCAGCAAAACTATGCCACTGTGGTGAGTTCTCCACCATCTAATGATTTGAAAGCCTATCCACCTCTGAATGTAAATAATGTAAAGAAGTCTTTAGATGTAGATACAATTGTCAACAATGACATTATCCTAAATGCTATTGTAAAATCATTATTGGCCCTAGGTAATAACAAAAATAAAGAACCTTTAACAGCTAAGAAAATAAAAGAAATATTTATATCAAACTTAGTTTAATGGAGGATTATTTACATATAGTTCAGTTTAATATACAAAGTTTACAGAGCAAGAAAACATTGTTACATAAATTACTTGAAGATAAGAAAATAGACATTTGTTTACTTAATGAAACTTGGCTTAGTAATAAATCTATTATCCCTTATATTCCAAATTACAATTTTATTTACAAGAACTCTGCAAATAGATGCAATGGTGTAGGTATTTTAATTAAACATGGGTTGAAATATTCTGTATTGAACACTAACTTTCATGAAAATATCCAAAACATAGCCATAAATTTTGAGACAAAGTCGGGGAATATCAGTATACTTTGTGTATATTGTCCACCTAAAAGTGGCAGATTTAATACTTATAAACTTAGGCATATTTTTAACAATATTCCCAAACCTTGCATAATTATGGGTGACTTTAATGCACATCATATCAGTTTTGGTTGCAATAGCAATAATAATAGAGGAAATAATATATATAACTTAATAGATGACTTAGATTTTTGCATATTAAATGATGGTACTCCAACAACATGTCCATATCCCAACAGGCAGGCTTCTGCAATAGATGTCACTCTTGTTAGTCCTTCAATTGCTCATTTGTGTAATTGGCAGGTTCAAGATGATCCTTTAGGCAGCTACCACTATCCAGTTTCCCTCTATGTAAATATTCAACCATGCATGTATGAAGTAGGTCCTGTGGAAGAAAGATTTATTTATAGTAAAGCTAACTGGTCTGAATTTTATGCTCTATCTGAAAATTTGTTTTCCAATTTAACCATTGATTCTGAAGATTGCCTAGAATTGTATAATCGTTTTGTAAATACTTTAAATGATTTAAGAGATATAACTATTCCTAAGAGTAAGAGAAAAAATAGTAATGTTGTTCGTAGAAAACCTGCCCCATGGTGGAATGCAAAGTGTGAGGTAGCCGTGAATGCATCTAAACAAGCTTTAAAGCAATATAAGTCATGTCCAACTATAGCTAATTTTATAGAATATAAAAAACTAGATGCTCAAAAGAAAAGAATTATTAAAATTGAGAGCTCAGAGTCATGGAAAAATTTGTGTAGCAGCTTTAATAGAATGACTCCAGTTTCAAGGATTTGGGATTATGTCAAAAAATTTAAGAGAATTGGAAATAGTAGTCACAATAAGAACTTTGATGATACATGGATTCCAACTTTTCTAGATAATCTATCAGACAACCACAGCTTCAATGTAGACAGGTTGTTATCATTGTTTCATAGTGCTCAAGAAAATGCAGCTAATTCTTTTCTTAATAAACCTTTTTCTTTTAACGAAATGACTGCTTCATTACAAAGTAGAAAGGATACTACACCAGGCTTAGATAATTTACCCTATTTACTTATTAAAAGGTTACATCCAAATGCTCAAAAAATACTACTTTGTATATATAACAAACTTTGGCAAAGTCATATTATACCAAAATCCTGGAAAACTCAATGTGTCATTCCAATATTAAAGCTAAATAAACCTATAAACACTGCTTCTTCATACAGGCCTATATCGCTATCTTCATGTTTGGGTAAGTTATTTGAAAATATGCTTAAGCTACGTTTGGAATACTTTTCAGAAAGTAATAATTTAATTCCTGAAATTCAGCATGGTTTTAGAAAAGGTAAAAGTTGCTCTGAAAGCTTTGTGTCTCTGATTCATGACATTAAACAAGTCAAACTCAGTAATTCTAACATGGTTTGTGTTTTCTTAGATGTTAAAGGTGCTTTCGATAATGTAAATATAGAACAGCTTATTGAAGTTTTATGTGACATTGGCATTCCAGGAAGTACTTTGAAATGGTTATTTGAATTTTTAAGTAATCGAACTATTTTTGTAAAGTACAATA
The DNA here is from genome assembly GCA_017933935.1 of Sesamia nonagrioides. Lineage (NCBI taxonomy): Eukaryota > Metazoa > Arthropoda > Insecta > Lepidoptera > Noctuidae > Sesamia > Sesamia nonagrioides. The sequence goes on from JADWQK010001926.1 coordinate 245,422, forward strand.
ATAAACTGCATGGCCCTAGATTTGCTAATAAAGGAACTATGCAAGGTGCTACTTTGTCGCCCTTGCTGTACAATCTATATACTTCAGAGATTTTGAAATATGTCAATACTGAAATGGTCAACATCTTACAATTTGCAGATGATTTACTATTATATAGTATAAATCAAAATATAGATATAGCTAAACATAACATAAATAATGCTTTAAACCAATTGTATAGATATTATCATAACAAACTTAAATTAGAAGTGAGTCCAGAAAAGAGTTCACTTCTAATATTCAGTAAAGAAAATACAGTAATGAAAATTTATTATAATAACACAGAAATTCCCATTGTTGACCACCATAAATTTTTGGGTGTAGTAATAGATTCACATTTAAAATTTGATAAACATATAGACTATATTAGTAAGAAGGCTATGAAAAGTATAAATATCTTACGCCATTTAGCAGGTACTTACTGGGGATCAGACCCCAAAACTATGAGTATGTTGTATAAGAGCATAGTGAGAAGCCACTTTGACTACAGTAGCTTGGCTTACTTAAATGCTAATAATTCCTACCTCCACAAACTGGATGTAATACAAAACATAGGGTTAAGGCTAATTTGTGGAGCAATGCGCTCTACTCCTATTAACTCATTAGAAGTGGAAACTTGCATACCTCCTTTGTTCCTTAGAAGGCTTCAACTAGCAGAAAGATTCTTTTTAAAGTTAGTAGCTTCAGATAATCCTCTCAACACTAAACTTCACAACATGAGAGAGGCTATGCACTTCATGCCCATGCCTACTATATCTCCTCAGTCACTTCTTTCTGGAACTGAAATTATAACTATTTATAGTCATGTTAAAAGTAAAACGCAAGATGTACATAAATGTAAGAAATGGCCAATTTATGAATGCTCATATAACAGTCTCATAAACTATGATAGAAATAAGTTTCATTTAGATTTAATAAAAAATAAAACAGATTTCTTAGAATTCAAACATAAAAGACCTGATTGTTATTTTATATATACAGACGGATCTAAAAAAGAACAAAATGTAAGAGCAGCCTTTTATGATCCACAAGCCAATTACAGTGAAAGCATTCAGTTAAATAGCAATTTTAGTATTTTTTCTGCAGAAAGCTATGCTATCCTTAAATGTCTAATGTATATAACTAGTAGTGTAAGTAATGTAAATATTGTTTTAGCCACTGATGCTAAAAGCGTTTTAAGTTCATTGTTTTATGGACTTCGGTCCTACAAAACTAACTACATTTTATTTAAAATATGTACTCTCATAGAAAATTTACACAACAGGGGCATTAATATAGAATTTATATGGGTTCCCTCCCACAGTGGTATAGATGGTAATGAGATTGCTGATACTATAACACATACAGATTCTAATCGAGATGATAGTCAATCACAGCGAGTACCATTCTCCGATTACTATGTTTACTTCAAAACCAATTTGCGAAAGCTTTGGAAAGAGCACTGGGACACTACAGTTGAGACCAAAGGAAAGTGGTATGCTGAGGTGCAGAAAAACTTACCAATAAGACCGTGGTATGATAAACTTGACGCAAAAAGAAGCCGGAAATTCATAACGATTATATCAAGAATGCGGCTTGGTCATTGCCTTGTTCCTACACATCTCCATCGAATCAATATCTATCAGAACAGTCACTGTAAGCATTGTCCTGAGGAATCTTCCGATTTGCAACATCTTGTTTTCTGTTGCCCAAAATTCAACAACCAGCGACAGCTACTCTTCCAAGAAATAACTGACACTGACAATAGTGAGAGTGATAGTGACAGTACTCGTCCAGCAATACATAATAATTTACCCCGCCACGTCAAAGATTTATTAAATAGACCGCTGTTTTTTGTTCATCTCTTTAAATTCATTACAACAACAATAGAAAAAATTTAGCTTAATTTGTTTGTTTATTTGTATAAGTTTAGTCATTTATTTTAGAAATTAACTTTAATTTTAATATTCATTGTTATCCCTCGTATTATTGTCTGTATAGTTTGTAAGATTCCATTTTTTGTTGCTTTTGTATTAGGGTTTATATTATAATGTATACGGCTAAAGGACTTTGAATCCAGGTCAGAAATAAATTAAATAAAAAAAAAATAATAGTTACGCTTATGCGATTCGACCACGCACCGCATGCCCTGCCTACTGCCTACCTAATGGTGTCCTACCGTACATGTATGTAATAACTGTATTGTATTATATACAGGGGGATTTTTTTAAAACTTTAGTCCGGATTTTTCGGCATTAGTATAATCAGTTATCGATTCCTAACAATACATTCACGGATCGGACAGGGTTTTCTTTACATATTCTAGAACCACACTGCAGTTGGGTTTAAGTCTAATCTATCAAGGCAAGCCACTAACCTAGCACAGGGGGGTAATTGTGTAACACTAGCCAAGGAACAGTAGAAATGGATTTCATTTTGACAGTTCTACAATATTCATTGCGTTATTTACGTTGTTAAGCAGACATATTTTGCGATCATATGGGGCAATGGATTAGGTGAAAATGATTTCAATTGATAATAATACATAGTGTGTTACGCTATTAGGGTGCAGATTCTCTCATAGCTGACCCCTTTTTAGGGTTCTGTACCTAAAAGGTAAAACGGAACCCTATTCATGAGACTTCGCTGTCCGTCTGTCCGTCCGTCTGTCACCAGGCTGTGTTTCATGAACAACTATCAAATTCAACAAAAATATTCAACTGTCTAGCTATTACTAGACAGTTGAAATTTTCAGAAATTATGTATTTTTGTTGCCGCTATAATAAAAAATACTAAAAATAAAATATTTAAGAGGCGCTCCCATACAACAAACCTGATATTTTGCCGTTTTTGTGCTCCATATTCATAACTGAAATAGACGCTTGAAATGTTTACAGTAATAGTCATCATCATCATCCCAGCGTTAATCCCAGTCGCATCCGAAGCCTTTTCCAGCTTTGGAGTCTGGGGTTCGTCTTACCAGTCCAACTGCTGATATGGCTAAACTTCGACATTTTCTATGAAGCGACTGCCGTCTGACCTCCACAACCCGAAGGCGACATCGAAGCATTGCAGTTAGACAAATTGTAGGACTTTTGAGGGCTCCAACAACCCGTAACGACTGCCACTAGATGTTCGTAGGGCAACCGGGACCAACGGCTTAACGTGCTTTCCGAGGCACGACCAGACCAGTACAAATATTCATATTCATGCATACAAATACTTGCACTGTGCGGGGATCGAACCCGCGCCACCTTGCGCAGCGGCCGCGTCCGCTACCGCTACGCTACGGAGGCTGTCGCTTTACAGTAATAAGTATTTGGTTATATATTAAAATTAAAAATAAATAATTAAAATAAATATTGAAGGTGCCCCCCATACATCAAACGTGATTTCTTTGCCGTTTTTAAAGATGGTATGGAACCCTTAGTGCGCGAGTCCGACTCGCACTTGGCCGGTTTTTATCTTTTTATGGTAATCTAACCGTATCATGCAGGGTGAATTTAAAAACTCGAGCAAAGTTAGACGGGGCGGTTACGTATCAGAATCTAAGCCTGTTTACAGCAATAATACGGCGATGGAGGAACGTTACCTTGACCGACTTTATACTTTTGGGTACTTACTACCTACAGTCAAGCAAAAAGGTTCAGACGTGGGTCGCCGTCGCGCCATTAGAAAATCATACACTTCCACTCAGCGTAAATTGGAAACAATCGCTGGTTCAAGCTACACTTACTAAGATATAAGGCTTTAGAGTTATGTACGGTAAGTCACGCAATATTGAACCTTATGCCATTGACATAAGGTGCATTCAAAACAATACTATACCTGAAGAGTTTGTTTCATCCGTGATAGCGTAGATCAGACCATGCAGGTTTTTTTAAATTATGATAGTTGTTCCATAGTTTAAAAAAAGAACTAACAAACAAAAACAATCACAAACCGACGCAACGGAAATTATTGAGAATAAACCTAACATTCGCGGAGGTCGCGTTCAATACTAAAAACACTTTTTTATTTTTGATCAAGTCAAAATGGCGTAATGCCTTTTCCAAATCACAATAACGAATTTGTACCTAATTAATTTGATAAGAAATCGTTTTAATAACTGCTAGTGTATTTACAAGGTCGTAAATAGATTTCTTAAGCATTGAAACAAGGCAGTAGGTAATTGTAAACAAACTCTCTGTCGATATATTGTTTCGTGTAGCAACACCGTTCCTAAATGTCAAATAAGTTCAAAGGAAACTGGATCTTAGCAGAATATAAACTAGATAGAAAGTCTAAAGCATTAGGGAGTGGTGAAGGGCGGGCATTTTCGGGGACTGTCTTATGTACTACGAGCACCTTTTCACCGACTTCAATATGTTCATAACTCTTTTGTTGGGTTTCGTGTAGCTTTTTACCCTCTGCTTTGCTAGACTTGCCTTACAAAGCATTTAAAGCACAAGCTGGTCGCTCTGATTAACTCAAGACAATGTTTATGTTCTTTCTCCAGAATTAGCTTACTGACACGTTATATGGGTTCATATAATTTGGTTCTTCACAATGCATAAATATGTGAGCTGTCATGCCCTTTATACCTGGGATTTTTATATAAAGTATTAAGTTTTTACCGATTTACATTTCCATTTTAATGATATTTTATTTTTTGATTTTGCTTTTCTGGTATTTTGGCGTGGTTAGCTGGCATATGGTAAATAATTTCATTGTTTTTGTGTATTCTTGTGTTCATTACTGTGTAACTGTAATAAGAGTTTTGGCGGGAATGTCAAGATGAGTGTCACGCTCATTTTTCATTGGACTTTTAAAATTATTTATAGTGTCGTTTACTAAATAAAAACGCGTGATTTATGTAGTAAAAAGTGCATTCAGTGAATAATTCAAAAAGAACAGTGAAATATTGTAGCATAGTGGCCACATCATGGCTTTGTACCAAAACTTCCTCCTAGTGTCAGTTCACGCGAGAAACAAAAGGAGATAGGTTTAGTTAGGATAAGTTACAAAAGAAGACAAGATATAATTAAGACTTGGCTTAAAAGTCTTAGAAACCAGGCCATAGAATCTCCAAAAAAAAAATGTAACTGTAATAACTGTATTAAGTTACCTCTTTTTGCGAAATAATATTTATTTTTTTAGGGGGTTTTTTTTTAAGTTTAGCCTGTCTTTGTGGGCATTAGTAGAATCAGTTATGGATACCTAACAATACCTTCACGGATCGGACAGGGTTTTCTTTACATATTGTATAGTATTGTATAAAGTCATCTGTTTATTTTTTAAATGAACAGACAGCTGTGCTGCTGAGGAGTTTGTTCCGCCACTTCTTCTTCTTCCCAGCGAAAGCACTAGGAAGTGGCGTAGGGCGGGGGTTTGGGGGGGAACTGTCTTATGTAATATTGACGTTCAAAAAGTGCTGATTCTCAGCCTAATTTGAATAAATTACTCTTGATTTTGTATATTTGGCATTCAAAATGTACCGATTATCAGAACAAACAAATCCGAAGGCGCGAAATAATCTTTGTTTTCATAAATTTTTTCAAGTTGAGTGAATATAAATCCTGGTCTTCCATTGTTGCATCAGTAATAATGACAAGTTATGCATCAAAACTCTTAGAAAAACTGTAGTCTACTTGCACCAAATTATTAAATGTTATATTTAACACATCATTATGTCTCTGTCATCTTCAAACAATTGACTGAAACAGAACAATGTTTTAAATTCGTTTAGTGCTATAACTCGCGTTGCAAGAACATAATATAGGCCTATTTTAATTGAGAAAACTATCTTATGTTTGGACAGGCAAAAGACTGAACGATCTGCTGAAAGAGCTGAACATTTATTTCATTCCTATCGGCAAAGATAATGCCTTTAGAGCGGCAATAAATGCGATGACACGTCGATGCTACAAAATGGCGCGAAGGAAGACGTGTAATGGTGGCGTTGCTCGTATATGGAGCTGTCAAAATCAGTACATGTTAAGCATCGACCTAATATTATACCACTGCATGTTATGCTTTCGGTCTACTACTATCTTTTTCCTCATAATTGATTGAAGATTTCGAGATATAAAGATAGACCGAAACTTCGTTTACTCTCTTTCTTTCGGAGTGCCACAATTCTCATCTCTAAGGCATGTCCATTAGTACATGTCGATGTCCGAATGCAAGGCAATTTTAAAGTAGACGTTTACATTTTGACAGTTCTTTTAGACACTTCGCTGCAATCATTCGCCATTTTGTGTTTTCATTTCAAGTAGTTATCTAACCTAATTCATTTTCATTCGATTCGTCCTAATGCTTCTAAGGTCGAGATTATTCCTTATTAGAATTTTCTAGTAGTAATTTCTCCGTAATAGGTCTAGAGTCTGGATTATATGTTGGTTCATTGGTTGATAATAACAGTCTCGTCTGCTACCACTCGGGATTTAAATTAACCAGTACCCTAATTACGTAACACATTATTACTATCAGTTGGAATAATTTTGAAGCATATTGCTAATATATCGCATGTTTGTGGAGGCATGAGGAAAATGGAGTAAAGTTCACTCATCCTCCATAGAAAAGGGAGAATCCTCCGACCAGACGGGATTTGAGTCTGGCGGGCACTTGCCCAACGGTTGATGTGGGAAATTTTACAGGTAAAGGTTAAAAGTGCATTACCTTTGAATTTTATGGCACTAACAATAAGTGTCAAAAGGGTACTCCCCTTTTGACCCTTACTGAACGTACATACTTGTATGTATGCTAGTTACACGGTAAACTCTGCTTGCGAGATGTAGAATCCGTGTGACGTCAGCATGACGTTTATTTGTGGCGTTTGTAGGTACCGCTACATGTTCGAAAATGTTTTGTAATGAATGTTTTTGAGCTGTCAAAATGAAACCCATTGCTACTGATAGTCATCATCATCATCATCTCAGCGTTTATCCTGGTTGCATCCGCGGCTTTCGCGTTGGAGCCCGGGGTCCGCTTTCCTGCACATTCTCCTCCATCTCGCACGATCTTTAGCATCCTGTGGTAAGAGCTTGTTGGCACGCATGTCATCTCTTACAACGTCAAGCCAGCACTTCGTTGGTCTACCCCGCTTGTTTCGGCCCGGCGGAGGCGCCATGGCAAGGCATTTGTTACCCACGTAACATGTCACCATTGCTACTGATAGTGTGTTACTCAATTAATCTGCTGGTGAAATGTGGGTAGTATGAGCATTAGAGGACACTTCTATCTACCCCACCGGGGCTTAAAATTGTGATGACGTTACGTTTATAAAACCAAGTATTGAACCGTTTCGAGGATTCATCTTGGCGTACGAATGCACTCGTTGGTAACGGAACAACCCTACACGTCGAGAGCTTGAAGCACGCCTGCAAATCTCTTCTCCAAGAAAATGTTTCTCTTGAGAGATATTCTTGGAAAATTATTTTATGCTTTGAGAAATAATTTGACGGCGGGGTTGACACAGTGGTTAAATGATTGACTGCTGCGCTGTGTGTCTCGGGTTCGAATCCCGCAGGAAACAAATATTTGTATGACCTACAAATAGTTGTTCCGGGTATGGCTGTTTATGTATGTGAGTTTATATGTTTTGTAAACTCACCCACGTACAGGAGAAATCCGCAGCGATATCTAGGGCCTCGTATCTATACTAATATACAATATGTTAAGAAAAGCCTGTCCGACCCGTAAGGATAGTAAAGGTTAGGTAAACACTTTACCAAATATAATATAAAATTTTACATAATCATCATAGTAACAATACTAATGAATTTTGAAATAATCTTTTTTTACCGGGTATTAATTCCAATTTCCCCGAAATTTGGCAATTTTTAAAAAACTGACAACACCATTTTTGTCGGAGCGAATAGCGATGCGACCACGTGCCGCATGCCCCGCCCCCCTTCACCCACGCGTGTATGTCTATCGGGTTGCCTAAGGCACATGCATTAAGTTACCTCGCTTTTTCGAAATAATATTTTTTTTTTGGGGGATTTTTTTTTAAGTTTAGCCCGGCTTTGTAGGTATTATTAGAATCAGTTAACGATACCTAACAATACCTTCACGGAGCGGACAGGGTTTTCTTTACATATTGTATAAAGCTGAAGAGTTTGTTTGTTTGTTTGTCTGAGTATAGACAGCGATAGAGAGTGAGTGAGAACGCACGCGAGCGGACGCCATTTACAGATCTTTTCTTTACCTGCGCGGGTTATACCTCGCTGATTGTTCAGTGACTGCGTCAACCTTCAACCAAATGGGTTTCTTTTTTAAAACTAAAAACTTCATAAATATAGTATTAAATTTATAAATTATTATAATTAGCCAGTTTTGCCATATTTATTATTTCTCGTCGGAAATATTAGAATCGCGTTTAAAAATTAGGGGTTGATCGCAGATCGGAGAAAATTTGGGGCTGTATGTATTTTTAATGCCACATTATAAAAAATAATGTCAGAGGAGGACAACCCTTACTACTTAAGGGTATAAAGAATCAGTAGTAGGCTAGTAGCCGATTCTTAGACCTATTGAAAATGCAGGGAAAATTTTATAAAAATCGGACAAGTGACAAATCAAATCAAATTGAACCAAATCAAAATTGTTTATTTCAAATTAACGATCCGTTGGTGCTTTTGAATAGTCAATGTCGGTCAGTCCAAGAAAAGTAAAGCGCGTAGATCTATAAGGAGAAGAACGTGCAAGAAACTCCATGGACACTTTTAAAATCATATTATGGGTTACATTTTTTTGTTACATATTTTTGTTGCTTCCATCATGTGAGCACAATGTATAAATATAAAAATTAATTAAAAGACGGAGAGTAGGTATTAGTATAACTAACATTATGACATGAGAATTTCATAATATAAGACTAGCAGCTCTAGCTAAATTGACAGAAACTCTCTGTGACATTCTAAATACGAAAAAACAAAATGGCAGCCAAAGTCGAGTCACGCTACCTAATCAAGAAACGGATCACAAAACGTTTACAAACAATCGCTACAAAATTCTTTTTGTTATCACAGAATGTACATCAATATAGGTATAATAATTATTTAAGTCTACATCAATAATACAATTCATAAAGCTAACGACTGAGTATTTATTTAAACGCAGTAATCTATAACCATCCGTCAAATTTGTTTTTTTTTTTTTGGTAGCCCAATTCTAGAACTATTTATAGATTATTAAAAATCCTGCTTGAGTATAACATAGACATATACTAATGGACATGCCGTAAGCGACTGCAATCTGCAGTATTTTATGGTTTGAAAAAGTGAGAGAGATGACCTATGCTTTCGGTCTAGCACTATCTCTTTCCTCATAGATGATTAATGATTTTGAAAGAGATAAAGATAGATGAAACTTCGTTTCCTCTCTTTCTTTCGGAGTGCCACAATTCTCATCGGACATAATATAATATATCGATGGTTGGTAGCCCAATTCTAGAACAAGGTTATAGATTATAAAGGGTGTATCTGATATCGACGCACAGACGAGTACCATGGATCCAGTACACGAACCTTCTGAACCTCCCCAATGGTGGAATTTTTCGTCAGCGTTTTGATAAATAAAAAACATGCAGTTTTTTCACATTACACCGTTCATAATAGCTATACTTTTACAACCCACTAAGATTTTATAGTAAAAATTAATTAATTCTCTAATTACACAAAAAAGGGTAATGTGAACAAAATTAGAAAAACTATTCTATCAGCTGATTTAATAGAGTTTTTTTTTTTTTTATAAGTCATAAACAAGCGCTTGACCGCAATCCCGCCTGATGGTAAGCAGTGATGCGATCATTGATGGTAAAGCGCGCTAGTTTATTAAGAACCTATTCACTCTAGCCTTGAAGACACTCAAATTGTAATGTGACGGAAACACCGTCGCTGGCAAATTGTTCCAGTCCCTCGATGTACGCGGTATAAAAGAGGAAGCGAAACGCTTCGTCCGGGTCGCAGTGGTATCAACAACGTAAGGGTGGAAACTCGCCGTACGACGGGTCGTCCGATGGTGGAACGGTGATGGGGGAATTAAATCATGCAATTCCCTTGCACACTCACCAGAATGCAACCTATAGAAGACCGAAAGGCTGGCTACTCTACGCCTGTGCTCCAGGCTTTGGAGACCGTTTCGAGTTAAGTCTGGGTCGCCAATCAGCCTCTTCGCACGCCTCTCCACTGAATCCAAAGTATCCAGGTGACATTTCGCAGCACCAGCCCAAATGTGGCTGCAGTACTCCACACACGAGCGGACCTGTGCTTTGTACAACATTAGAAGCTGCCCCGGTGTGAAGTACCGCCGGACCTTTGCGATAACGCCAAGTTTTCTAGCAGCCACCCTGGCCTTGGACTCAATGAACCGCCCAAAGTTAAGGTTCGAGGAAATCTCTACTCCCAAAAGCTGAAGGCGGTTGGTGCACTCCAAGGATACATTCTGAAAAGTAGGAGCCAAGGTGAACGGGCTCCTTTTGGCGGTGAAAAGACACGCCTGTGTTTTGGCGGCATTGAATGCTACAAGATTGGCTTTGCCCCATTCGGAGACTGCCTGTAGTGCAGCACTCGTACGCTCGACCATAGCCTCTCTTTCGGACCAGATTGCCTCCTTACTAGCCCGAGCTTCCGGCAGATATCTCTCCACAACTGTGCTGTCATCTGCATACCCATAGATACCGGGCATCAGCAGATCATTAATATGCAGCAGGAACAGAGTTGCAGAGAGAACAGACCCCTGAGGAACACCGGCATTGGTCGACATGGGCTCCGATGAGCATCCGTCGACAACAACTCGGAGGGACCGTTCAGTCAGGAAGTCTTTAACCCAGCCAGTCAGGCCAGCGGAAACGCCGTACGCTGGAAGCTTACTCAAAAGGCCAGCGTGCCATACCCGGTCGAAGGCCTTCGAGACATCAAGGGAGACGGCAATCGCTTCCCCATTTCTCTCGAGGGCCTCGCCCCACAAGTGAGTGGCATACACTAGTAGGTCCCCAGTTGACCGATTGCGCCGAAAACCGTACTGTCGGTCACTGAGGAGATCGTTACCTTCCAGGTAAGCCAAGAGGCGCGAATTCAATACACGCTCCATAATCTTGCAGAGTATGGAGGTTACCGAAATCGGCCGATAGTTGGTAGGATCGGCACGACTACCCTTTTTGGGCACGGGCTGCACGTTGGCAAGCTTCCAGGACTTGGGCACTATACCAGTCCCAAATGAGAGGCGATACAGGCGCGTCAATACAGGAGACAACTCGGGTGCACATGCCTTAAGAACAATCGCTGGTATACCATCTGGACCACTAGCCTTATTCACGTCCAGACGACACAGTGCTCTCAGGACCTCCTTGTTCCTAATGCGAACCTCCGGCATTGAAGCTCCGCAATGAGGTAAATTAGGTGGAGTAGCACTGCCAGTATCAAGACGCGAACTATGGGCAAAGAGAGATGCAAAGAGACCTGCTTTCTCTCTCGCCGTATGGGCCAGTGTTCCATCAGGCCTCACCAGCGGAGGCAGTGTGGGTCGACAGAAGTTCGCCTCGACCGATTTGGCAAGGGACCAAAAAGATCTGCTACCGGATGGCTGCGCAGATAGCTTGTTGCCAATATGGGTAATACGGTCGAAGCGAGCCCTCTTAAGCGCCTTTTTGTAGGACTTGGCAGCACGGTTAAAGGCTCTCTTCTTTGAGCTTAGATCCGGAGCTCTGCGGTCACGAGCGTCAACCCAGGTGAGAAATGCCGCGTGCTTATGCTGTTCAGCTTGGACACAATCGGCATTGAACCATGGGCGAGCTGAGCCACCGACGGGCACGTCGCTGAAGGGGATAAAATACTCCATAGCTTGACGCACCACATCGGTTATAGCGTCCGCACAGCTCGACGGATTGCCAGAAGAGAAGCAGACCTGCTGCCAAGGATAAGACGCAAAGAAGTGGCGCATCTCATCCCAATCTGCTGACTTGTATCGCCACAATCTCCGTTCACCACGAGAGTCGTGATCTGGAGGGGAGAAGGATGACACAGACTTCACCAGACAGTGGTCTGAAGTTCCCAACGGTGAGGAAACTGTTACAACACATCTGTCCGGATCAGTGGTCAGCAGAAGGTCCAAACAGTTGGCTGTCTGGCCAACTACATCAGGCACCCTAGTCGCTTGCTCTACCAGCTGGGAAAGGCCCATAGAAAGCGCGAAGTTTCGCGCTTCTCTCCCAGCGTGGTCGGTCCTCTGGTATGGGAAGAGCCAGTCCTGGTGGCAGGCGTTGAAGTCCCCCAGAGCGACGAACTGAGCGTCAGGGTGCCGATGCAGCGCATTGTCAGCAGCCTCACTGAGGTGGCCGAATAACCGAGTTGCCTCCTGATCACCGCTGTGCGATCGGTAGACACAGGTGTAGACAATTTTGTCTACACCAGTGTCAACCAACAGCCATAAGGTCGATAGATGAGGGTCTTCGAGGTGACGGAGACGCCGGCAACAGATGTCATTGCGGACATACACACAGACCCCAGCACGCTGCAGGAAATGATGCTCCAAAGAGTATCCCGGGTAGTTGAGGTATGCCGCATCAGACGGACATCTGATCTGGGTCTCCGTCAAGAAAAGTAGGTGAGGCTTTTCAGTCTCAAGGTGGTGGTGGACTGCATCGATATTGGAGTGCAGACCTCGAATGTTTGAGAGGTGCACTTTAAACGAGAGGACGTGCGCCCGCTGTGCACACCTACTTTTCTTATTTGTACTTTTCATCATTGGTTTTAAATTGAGTGAATAGGAAGGAAGACGGCAGTTGAGCGAGGTGAAGCAATGTTAAACCCAACAACACTACCAACGATGCCGCGCCAAAGGGAGGTTGATCTGGAGACTGCGGGGACGCCCGAACCCCCCCAGGGATCGCCATCGGGTCCTCTCGTCCGGTCGCCAACCGGCACGATGGGGCCACCCTGGGATTTTTCGCAGTTGGCGGGGCAGCCTTTCGTGTGTGGCTGGCACACTACTTGGGCCCCCAACTACCTGCGGTCGGCCAGCGGAGCACCGTGCTTCGGATCCCGCTACCCTCCAGGACCAAACTCCCGACACAACAACATTTGGCAAATCGTACCCGGCACACATCGCAACACAACTGCTCAGACCCGTCCTCCGTACGGCTTCACCAGACATCATGCCGGAACACGACGAATCGCTTGGCGACATGACTTTGTCTGGTGGGTGGTAACTTATGCCGGCGGCTGATGTTGTGGCCTCCCACCTTAAGAAAAAAAAGGGAAAAAAAAGTTCACATCAGGGGTCAACGTCATACCTACAAACAAACACGGCGGCACGCTTTCAACGTTCAAAAACCGAGCCGGTACTTTTCTTTTTAAACACTGTGATTTCTGTAACCGCTCATTAACGACATAAATGATTTTCATAATTTTATTAGTGGCATGCGGTCTAGCCTTTTCGCGAAGTTTGCGTTACGATGTCAGATACAGCCTGTATTAAACATCGTGCTTGAGCATAAGCAGCCGGGCAAAAAGAAGTCTAAAAAATCGCTAAGTGAAAACTAAGTAAAAGTGTGGGCTTGCGATGCGATGTGACGTAGTGGTTCCTCGGGGGGTAAGGTAAAATGTCATGCGGACGAAGCCCCAGCAGAAACTAGTTCACCATTACACATATTTGAATGAATTATAATGTATTTTGTACCTTTGTATCGTATCGATTGGTTATGGTTTCGATATTGAACAAATAGTTGGGTTGGGTAAACAACAGCTGCTTTATGGGTATTAAAAAAAATGTTTTTGTTTTCTCCGAAACTCGCAGTATAATTCTGCAATTAATGACGTAAATGTTTTTTGTTTTAAAACTACGCAATCAGCGTTTTTGTTTACTGTTTAATATTATATTTGGATTCATAGGAACTAAAGAATGAAATGAATAAAAAAATGGTGTAAATTACATTTTAAAAGGTAGGCACCGTTTACCACCTATATTCTCTTCTTAAGTATACCTAAAGAACAAAGTTTTGACAATATTTTATAGCTTTCGCCATTTTACAGCATTCCAAACTAATGCCAAGATGAACACGAAGTAGGTAGTATTTACGATAGGTCAAACTACTTGAAACTCAAAATTTCCCAAGCAACATTTAACCTTAATGTTTAAACGATAAAGTTGAAAATTTATTAAAGAAATTTAACAGATTGTAGTAATTCGAAATGCTGGCCTCTGTACATTCACAACCAAGGATTAATTATAACGTAAAACCAACTGCTATTTATAACATATTTAGCAATGGCAACATCAAGTTACTTTGGCAGACCTAAATAATACATGGTTCTGCCAAAAACTATATCTAACTTTCTGAGAAACAACATAAACAATTACTTCAGAAAGAAAAAGGAAGATTCAATACAGAAAAACCTAATGAATGGATTTTTAACGATCCTATGCTAGAAATAAACCAATTTACCGAAATATATTCAGAAGGTGATTTAAATAACAGTGACAATAGTACGGAGTAAGCAAAAGCTAATACTGTATGAGTAATCTTTGAAATGACATATGACAAGCTAGAAACTGTTGTCTATTTCATTGGTAATGTGTTAACAAAGACAGAGACTACTATTGCAAAACACAGCCATTTTGCAGATTAGCGTTACATATTATAAAAATAACGAGGAACAGTCTGCTGAAGATCCGGAAAAGGAAAGGAAATTCTAAAATGGGGAAAAACATTGGACGCTTAATAATTTTTTCGGTCAACATTTTCTTGCCCTTGTTATTAATGACTAGCGGCCGCCAGCGACTTTGTTCGCACGGTTTAGTTATGCTCCGCTCCTATGGGTCGCAGCGTGATGTTATATAGCCTAAAGCCTTCCTGGATTAATGGGCTATCCAACGAAAAAAGATTTTTTCAAATCGGACCTGTAGTTCTCGAGATTAGCGCGAACAAACAAACAAACATACAAAGCAGGTCAAGCTATGAAGCTACCTGAAACTGTCAAATATTCCCAATCAACCTTTAGCTTAAATGGTATAGAGATAAAGGTGAAAATCTAAGAAACAAATCTGACAGATTGAAGTAGCTTGATGTGCTGTCATCTGTATTTGATGAAGATTCTTTCCATACTTTACTTGTAGAAAGAAATATTATTCTTGACAATTAAAACCTCAGTTTTTTTCCTAGGGGTATGTGTAACAGAAGCAAAATCGAAATTCTATTTATCAAGTCAATGTAATGAACTAGTTAAAAATCAATACGCAGCCACTAGGTTCTAAAAGGAAGCTTTCAAACTAATACGGCATCAATTCTTTATTCCCCGAAGAGAATTTTATTGAAGTGAAATTGCACAGAGATGGGTTTTATGAAATTTATTTTGCTTGTCATAATAATTAACTTTAGGCTTTAATAGAGTCTGTCCATTCGTGGGTAAAGATTTTATATACGACGACTAAACTTAACATTAGATAAATTTTATGTTGTAGTGATTTTGGGCGAATTTCAAGGATATTTTTTAATAACCAACTATACATTAACGGTAAGTTAGGATTAATCCTAACTTACCGTTAGTTTAAAACAGCACCCTTTTTACAAATATTTCCTTCGAAATGTTTCTCTCCTTCCCAATCAAAGTAAAAGGATATAATGAAATTCCCAGTAACCATTTTCAGATTTCAGATACAGAAATGTATTTAACAGTAAAACTAGATCTGCAGTCACGATTTCCATTTAACGGTCACTACTCCCAATAATGTTCGCTGAATTATAGTATGGGTTAGAATCTTCACATTTCCGTTTTAAAATTGATCATTTTTAAACAATACTTTTTTTAATACTCAGAAAACTACTAGCTAGTAGATGTTTTTCATAATTCCAAAATTGTATTGGCTAAACTGAATTGGTGATCGAAATTCAACATCGCCATTTTACAATTCCTATTGCATTATAGGTGTTAGTTGTACTCACGTGTACCAAACAATATAGACTAGAATTCTAGACAATGATTCATTATTCAACGACCAACGTAGGTATTCAACTAGCAATCAGTCATTGAGGCTATACTTGACAACCGTAACACATATGTAGAGGAAAATTACACGACTTCCTGAAAAGGCTTTTCCGGAGGGTGAAACAGATATTCAAGTATCGTCTACCTTACCTTTCATAATTACTGTTATTGAGTACAACGTTATAAGGGGAACGACTGACAAGCCAATCAGGTAAGCATAGATGGTCATTGCAATGATGTTGATAATAGGGAAATATGGCAAAAAAGGAAAGAGTCCCATGCTTAGCAGTGGGTGCATCTATGCCACCAAAGGTGATGATAATATTTATTTATTTCAAAATTTATACAGACAGGCTTATACTTAAGATAGTTTTTTTAAATAGCTATGACATAATAGGTTCCTTTTATAATATGTTGATCCAGATTCTGTACACAGGAAATAAAACTCTGTCTCTTAAACTAGGCTGTCCTGTATCTTAAGAGACAGATGATGATTGATTGATTTACAGAACAATCAATTATTAAGACCTTGATCTATTTCCTGTTTGTGGAATATATACAAATAGCATTATTAGGCTTCCATACCCCAACCCCCAGGGCGTTGTGCAACCAATAATAAATTTTACACTAGCTAGTTCTTTACTTACGTCTCCCCAAACTGCATTTTCAACTTGGATTGGAGTTTGAAAAATAGGGTTCTACTTTATTTATTAAGGTTTTTAGTACACTGCCAGGTAGACAAATTTTTATGTCGTAAATTTTCTAACGTCTTATAGAATATACGGTGTATGAACCATATATTATTCTGTTACTACAGAAAAGATAAACTAAACTGGTCGTTGAACCAGTAATGGACATTGGAGTAAAGAATTTGGAGCAATTTTTGATAAAGAACATAGACTACACAAACTTGACAGTACATAATTATGCAGTGTGGCTTATTAGGGAAAGCCAGTACAAATAACTGGTAGTGATTAGTTATTATGTACGTAGAGTTCGTAAGAAGTTATAAATGTCAAATGCGGTAAAAGGTATTAAGACGTTACAAATATTACATCTACTTTTATAGGTCTTCTTAAACATTATCTGGATTCGCTGGCAACCTAACGGTTTTATTTATTGAGTGCAAAGCGTGAGAATATAAAACTAACGTTACATTCTCTTTTAATTTCTATAATAAGAAATAAGTGAAACAAAACTACTATGTATTACATAGCATATGGCATTCCGTTGCTTCTGTCTGCCTATAGGAGGAAGGTACCTATACGTTTATCGTTTATGCCCGTATTTAATAAAAAAAAAAGAAGATCTTATATGTATAGACATTCTAGTTTCAATAAATGTAACAGTTATTATATCAAAATGAAAGGTGTTAAATAGAGGAGTTAGATAATAATCTAGAAATCTTTTCAGTGTTCTGTCAGAGCGAGGGAATATCTGAAATTAGCACGAATGCCCTTTTGTAGGCCATGGAAGGACGTGGGAGGGAGGGACGGGCCGCAGCTCACATTATCAAATAAATGCATTCAACTACGTAAGTATAAATAATAGAACTTGCACAAATAATGTTTGTATAATCTGTAAGCCTAAACATTGATGTCATTTAGTAAATACATTAGTTATGTAGTTAGGTATTTATAAAATATCAAAAAGTAGACGAGTATGTTCTAGATTCAAGGATGAAGAAAATTTTATGTGCTGTTGTAAAAGTGCTGATTCTCAGCCTAATTTGAATAAATAACTTTTGAATTTGATTATGATTGTTTTATTATTCTTTCATTAAAAACGTATGTAGGTACCTATAAGTAAAATTTTAAAATAAATTCTCACAGCAAGTCATTAGCAGTATTAATTAAAAATAAAACTTACTCATGTTCTTTTTCATCGCACAAAACACAGTTACTTAAATGTTGTATAAAAATAATCAAATAAAACTTCATTTGCCACAGAGTCACTGCAATACTACTTTATGAAACCGTCACTAAAGGCAAAAATGAAAGGAAACTCGCAATCAAGCCACGACGATCAAAACAGCTACATTATTCTTTTAAATTACGTCACCAATTTTTCTTTTTAATTTAAACACAATATTTTATCACTGGCAATCAAGAATTTCACTTCGCAAAAATTATGAGAATAACACTAAAAATAAACACGAAGACACTGGCACAATACACAACACAGTTGCAAAATTAGAAAAAAAAATTGAAAGCTACAATATTCGCGGGAATCAAAATTAAATATGGCGTCAATATTTTAATTTATAAATTCGCTCCAGCTATTTAAATGGGACGCTATTACGGGCGTCCGATAAAGAATCTTACATACAAATAATAAGCGCGTCGCGAGACTGCCGCAGCACTAGTCCGCCGTCAGTATGAGGCTTCGGTTTGTGAAACGCTCGCCTCATGCTACCATTTCAAAGAATATAAATAACCTGAGCTCGCTCTCTGTTCCGTCCGCATTTAAAGTAAATTAAATTGAAATATTTTCCGTGTCACTTTAATTCAAATTGAATAGGCAGCGGACAGAGAATATAATTTGTTGAAAAAGAACCAATAATTGAGGAAACGTGCCGGTTTCATATTTCTCCTTTACTTAGCAAGCTAATAATAATTTTATTACTGCTGGTACTGATTTAAAATTACATTTAAAGTAAGTAGGCATGTAGTAAAATATTAAATCTATGCTTCGGTAGGTAAATCAAAATTTATCCGCCATCATTTTTCCTGGAAAGATGCAATTTTACACAGGCGGACGTTATATCGAAGCTCAGTTGAATATTGATCGAATTATGTTGCGAACGGATGGACAAAGACTGGTAGTTACGTTTCGTTAGTACCTACATATAGGTAACTCTCCTGGAAACAGTTGCTAGATATATTGACGTGTAGCTTGAAAGAGAAAACGGCGCCATATTGAATTTTTGTTATACCTGTTTACGTTAATTATAACTTATTTATAGCTTAAATGCTTGTTTTAAGTTGTTCAATGATTTTGATTTTTTGTCTGTTTACCGGAATTTAGGAACATGTTTTTAGAAAACTGTTTTGCTTGTATTTGAATATTTCATGGGATAAAATGACAAAAAAATACTCGATTTTTCCAGAACAATTAACTACGTTAATTGTTCTAAATTTAAATCACCTAATTATTCAATTGACGTGCATTTTTCTTTGTTTCAATTAATTGTTCTGTTGGAGCTACAACGATATAAAGAAAGGAAAAAGGAACATCAGGATATTTAAAAAATCACAAGGGACAAGTTAGTACCCTGTGGGACACCTCATTTTAAGTATGCAATTTGCAACTGACTATATACCTAAGTTAGCTAGATTTTGCTGTGTATTATGTTCTAATTTATAGACACTCGTTTCGAAACACACAACTTTTTGGTTTATTTATAATACGTATTGTAATGGTGATTCACGTAATCAAATGCATTACAAAGAATTAAAGTTAGTTCAAGAGTGATTGCTGCAGATAGAGAGTAGAAATAGAAACGTCTTTATTATATCCTAAGAATGAAACTAACATGGAAATAAGAACAAACTGACAAATTACGTTTTTTAACCAAAAACACAAAAAAAAATCCTCCCAACGATGAAGCCTGAATTCTGATTCCCAGTAGAGGAAACAATATAAGCTGTTGCTACACTCACGCTAATCAAAAATATATTTGGTCGAGTTTAATAGGCTAGTCAATTAGACTGACTATTATGGGTAGCAAACTAGCTGAATTAATATAAACGAAACATGTTGCCTATCAAGTCCCTTTTACTGGCTTTTGCAATAGTCAGTTTATGTCTTTCCAGTTTGAGCGTGGTACAGATTGAAGTCTTGCTAACATTTAGTTCGGCACAAGATAAACTATTATGTACTATTCGGCTCAACTTTGGAAAATGAACCTATAAAATAAAGTAAGTAAAATGACATGGTCTTCGGTATTTTATATTGAAGAAATACCATCGACTAGTTCAAACGAGGAAGTTATTGTGAAACCAATAGGTAGAAGCACCAGAGTTGCTCAATTAAAAATTAATTAATGTTAGATTAAGTTTGTATTAGAAATGTAACTATAGGAACAAACTGCGCGGTTTCACTACAAATGATTCCCGTAGGAATATCAGGATTAAAAGTATTCCTATGTGTTATTCCTGGTTATAAATTCATCCAAATCGGCTGAGCTAAAAATAGCTGCTGATAAAAATCGATCAGCAGGATTCAAGACACCGCCATTACCTACTATCACAAGGCTTTTTTTTTATAAATATAAACTGGTGCTTGACTGCAATCCCGCCTGATGGTAAACAGTAATGCAATCGTTGATGGTAAAGCGCGCTAGTTTATTAAGCCTATTCACTTAAAAAAACTTAGTAACTACGGAAGGAAGACGGCAGTTGAGCGAGGTGATGCAATGTTATACCCAACAACACGACCAACGGTGCTGCGCCAGAGGGCAAAATCCCGGCACAACATTTGGCGCATCGTACCCGGCACACATCGCAACACAACTGCTCAGGCCCGTCCTCCATACGGCTTCACCAGACATCATGCCGGAATACGACGAATCGCTTCACTTTTCACCGCGAAAACTTAGGCGAAACGTTCACCTAATGATAGGAACTGACACTATTAACAGTTCAATCAAAGCTCACTCCGGTGAGATCTGTACAGGAATCAAGACACCAATATTACCATCTATCACCATTTCGTAGTGGCTGTGTGAGTTCTTTCTTGTCCGTTATCAATGAATGAGGGAAACCGTAGCCCTGGTGCCAGCAAGTGAAGAAACACGGGTGGGTTTTAGTAAGTAAAAGTCTGACACGCCTTTCCGCTCCTTCCAGAGCAGGAGGAGTCATTTGATGATTTCCCATCCAGAAGAAAAAAAAAAGATAGTGTATATATTTGGACATTTGGGAGCTCATCATCATTTTCGTCAACTACTATTCCAATTTTTTTGAGAATGAAACCACTTGTTGTTATGTCTTCAGTACCTTTCTATGAGCCATCATTTCACGTGATCACCTTCAGAGCCCTATCATCTTTACCACAATCTTGTTCCCCTTTCTTATAGCCATCACATCATATTTCTTATCATTCTTCAACAAGACCTCACGTGTTTAAACCCACTTCGATAGAATAGAAACTACGTGTTTTTATTCTATTGAAGTGAGTTTAACGTTTTTTTTAAAAACGGATTTAATTTAATTTAATCTTCAATCCTACGTATAATTGCTTTTTAAGTAACGTTAATATGGAAACTGGTTTTGGTTATGTTGGTTGTTAATTATTATGATAGAAGTCAAACTTCTACTATAATAATTAACAATGAAGTTGAAACATTCTCAGCACCTTTTTGTTTGGGATGGGAAATCATCAAATGACCTCTCCCGCTCTGGGTGGGGGGCGGAAGGGCGTGTCAGACTTTTACTGACTAAAACTCACCCGTGTTCCTTCACTTGCTTGTGCGCCAGGGCCACGGTTTCTTTTTTAACCAACCCGCAACCTTGACCCAGTAGGCATCAGTCTTCGTGGACCACGTCATGAACATTCTCGGCATCCTAATTGCGTATTACAATATTACTATCAGTTGGAATAATTTCGAAGCATATTGCTAACCCACTGCTCCATATATTCGTAAATGTTTATGCTGAAGAACTTAAATAACGCAATGAATGTTGTTGAACTGTCAAAATGAAACCCATTGTTACTGATAGTGTATTACGCAATTGGGTTATATCCTAAAAAATAATTTAATGTCCATCAGATAGGTTTATTAAAAATATTGAACACGTATTTTTTATTTTTTCTCTCATTCAAATACTTAAGAAGATATATTGATTTGAAATGTCTCATGACGTCACGCCGTGTTACAAAATATACCGCGGCGTGACGTAATTAGCCCCCACTCCGTAACTTTAATACGCTATATCTCAGTAGTTTTTGGTAATTTCGACAAATTAAAAAATGCGAGTCTTAATATTTTTTATTATCCATAAGACGGGCTAATTATTTTTATGATTTTCATACCTGGGTTACATCCCTATTATTATTTCTACAGAGTTCCACGTGGAGACAGAGTAACAAACTAAGCGATAATATCAAGGTGAGAAAATTGCGGGGGAACCGAAATTCATTAGTCATGGGTAACGACTAGCGAAAAACTGATGAATGCCAAAGGTTATTGACATTGGAAAATTATTATGAGGTTCAAGTAACTTTGGACAGGACACTTGAAGAACTTGTGGTAGTATAATAGGTGGTAAGAAAACCAGTATAGGTTGGCCTCTGATCCCATTGAAACTTCGTACTATTTTAGGCCAGTTCAAGGTTACCGTCAACTCTCGTGTACTGTCTTCTCTTCAAATCTTTGGCTTCAAATTTACATAAATTTCATTACACACAGAATATTGGTGAATGTGAATTAATTTTTATACAGAGTAGTTATTAAGTACTTATTATGGTTTTGACAGTGATGCAAAATCAGAGGTAGAATAACCGTGAATGGACTGTACTAGAATCTTTTAGTGTTCGAATGACATTGAGAGGGGGCGCTAGGTAGGTGGAACATATTAAATAAAGTGTAAGAAAAAACAAAATGGCGGTGTCAGTTCTGATTTTGAACACGCGCGAAGTAATTTTTTTTTTCTAAGGACACTACAACGACAGCTTTATGACAGTCATCATCATTTCAACCAAAAGACGTCCATTGCTGGACATAGGCCTCTCCCAAGGATCTCCACGACGACCGGTCCTGCGCCTCCCGCATCCAGCGGTTTCCCGCGACTTTCACCAGGTCGTCAGTCCACCTGGTCCGGGGCCTACCCACGCTGCGTCTTCCGGTGCGAGAACCCGTCGGCCCCATCGGGCATCGATCCTACGGGCAATGTGCCCGGCCAACCGTCACTTTTGTGTTGCAATTCTTCGGGCTATGTCGGTTACTCTCGTTCTTCTCCGGATCTCTTCACAGGAGGGTCTTATGACAGTCGCCTTATTAATAAGAACCTCCTCTAACGGACTCCTTCGAATTGAATGAAGAGTGAAAGAACGTGGTATTACTGGGGATAAAATAATTTATAGTTTGTAGACTTCGAGCAACACAGGGCAACAGCAACCCTGTGTTGCTCGAATTTTGTAAATGAATTAGCAACAAAACATTTTAAGTTACATATACAATATGTAATGAAAACCCTGTCCGATCCATGAAGGTATTGTTAGGTAGGTATCGATAACTGATTTTACTAATGCTTAAACCTGCCTAAACATAAAAAAAAATACTCCCTAAAAATAAATACATAAATAAATAAATAAATTAAAAAAAATCCCTACGTGCACAGCGACACTTCAAGCTGTATTTTTCTAATTTTAGTTGGCCTCGCATTGTATAAGTTACTCGTACAATCATAATGTCAGCTTATACCGGTTTTGCCATGCCCATGCGTATGTATTCATTTAGATATTTCGTAAAAATGTCACAATATTATAATAACACTAGCTTTCCGACCGTGGCTTCGCCCGCGTGGAATTCGGTTATATCGCGTTTTTTAGATTTCCCCCGGGAATAGAACTAATTAAATGACGATTGATCAGTTTTCGACCGGAGATGAAAAATAATGAAATTACTAAAATGGCTAAATTAAATTACTTACTAGTAATAAAGGTTGATCGTAGAAGGGTGAAAATTTAGGATTATATGTATTTTTGTAAGTTGTATCATAAAAAAATAGAAACTAAAAATTTTGACCAAAAAATAAAGGAGAATGCCCGTTTTGTTAGGAGATTTGGGCCCCCTGAAAAAATTTGCGTGCCATGGTGGTTTTAACTTTATTTTGAAGAACTACAATTACCTTTTCAGATCCTGAAAACAATTTATAACTTTTCACCCTAGTTTCCGAGAATTATTGAATTTTTTCTGATGAAGAAATTGAGGTTATTAAACAATATTTTTTCAAAAACATTTTACATTAAAACAATAAAATATCTTTAGTATTAATATTGATTCCCAAATGAAATAAAAACATTAGATATCATCTTTTCTTGCTAAATAATATATTAAACTGTTTACCTTGCAGTCAGCGGAAGTAGGTTTTGCTGGCACCAGTAGAAATAAATATACTTAGGGCTAAATTGTTTGGAGGAGCATGTGGCTACGTTACAACAGCCACAAGGAGATATCTTAAGTTAAGCTACTTGTTCAGATTGCACATGGGTGACCATCCATTACAAACTTCACCTGGATGGCTGCTAGTACATTCAAACTGTTGATACTGGGTGCATTATTTATACTTGTTACGAGTAGCTAGAATCCCGCAAGTGTGACAACCTCTTACCAGGAGGTAACATGTTATAACCCAGTGTACCAGGTGTGGAGGTCAGATGGGCAGTCACTCTTTGAGCAATACTGTATTCAGCTGCATCGGTTAGACTAAAAGCCGACCCCAAGATAGTTGGCAAAATGCTAGGTACCTAGTATACATATACGTGTATGTATGCCATATAGGACAGCATCTCCTGCAAGCGACAAAGTAAAATCACTGCCCTGCTACTTACTAAGATCGCTGTGCCATCCATGATTAGCTGTAGTTTATTTAGAAAGGGCTTAATTATAAAGGAGTTTAAAATATAGTAAATGCTATACAGTAGTTTAATAAGAAAAAAAAACAACCAATTAAAATAATAGACATTTATTCTTCAAGGAATATATTGTCTAGAAATTGTGCTGGAGCGCTTATATCATTAAAACGACTTATTCCTAACGATTTAACGATTTATTCCTAAATATCGAGGAACACACTGTTCATTTAAACAATTTCTCACAATGTTAATTTTTTTTTTCCAATGTGGATCTTGGCATTTTAAAAAGAGTTGATAGTCTTTGATTACTGTCACCTGTTCTGAGTTTTACTAAAAATATACTGAGAGCAACAGAAGGATTTGGAAAGTGATTGTATAACAAAGGATTACAATTTAAAAGTTCATTTAACTGCTCTGCAGTAAGTCCTAACCAATAATGGCATAAATGAGAATCCATTGAGTTTATGTCATTAAAGTCTAACTGTCTCTCAGTAGCTTCTTCAAGAGTGTGTTGGCTACTGCCAGCAACGGGTTGCCTCTGAACTTGTCTTGATGCAGCCGCCCAACAAGGAAGACAAACTCGTTCCAAATGCAACATCTAAAAACAAAAATATTATATTTAGATACTTGATATTCATTAATATTTCATTAGTTCAACACACATACATACGCATTCATACATTAAGTTTAAATAAATAAATATGAATAAACACTTACGTGATGTGCTGGTGTCCATCATAATATAACATTCCTTTGAGGACAATCTTGACTGACTCTATGAGTTCTACGACTTGCTATTGACAAGCCACATGCATAGCATATGTTTAGGTGTCCAAGAGCAGGGGATACAAGTGACAGATTTGTGTTAGATGCTGTCTGGTTTTGTAATAATACAAAACATTCCACACACAGGATGTCATCAGACGATATCTGTAAAAAATGACAAAATAAAATGTAAGTTAGTTTAGATAGTTAACTAATGAAGTCATATAAAATACATACAAAGATTATTTAAATTCAATTTATTACCTCACATCGATTTTGGTAAATAACTAATTGTAAAGATTTGAAAACAATTTGAATGACGTATTGATTTGACAGATAAATCATAGCCTCGCGTTCCGAGTAGATGTTACCAGGTTAAATATTTTGTTAATCGATTTCCTAAATCGATTTTTTATAAATAATATCATTTACTAATTGTTGTGTTCCATGTATGGCGTAACCGTTTTATAGATATAGTTTAGTGGTGACTTTTGTTAGTGTTGATATTTGATTGTTTATGCAACAGTTGTAAACAGTTTTTCTTTCTTCTTTTCTTGTTTACTATTTACGAGTGCATACTTAAGATATACTTGTGCATTATGATATAAAAGAAAAATGTTATTTTGCAACCTAATTCTTCGCTACAAGACAGAGACCGCCCACATTTTTTTTATGTGAAAAGTCTTGGTTTGACCATCAAGGGCGGATCCAGCTCCGACGCCAAGGGTGGGGGGGGGCAAAACATAACATAATTGTTTTTCGGTGAGCTAAAATCATCTAAGTGACAACCCCTGCCTTTGGGTGGATTGGAAAATAATGTCAGACTTTTACTGACTATTGTAACTTCATCTAAGCACTTTTAGTGACCTGAATAGAAATATATTTTATCGATATTTTCAATCGATCACCTCGTTCATTTAAATAAGATAGTCTGTCGTCTACCTGGCAACATTCAGGTTAAGTTATAATGGCGGAACTAGCTTAGATTCAATAAAATAAATATTAATTTTGTTTTTCAATGCTATGGTACAAGAAATTCTGAAAAAAAAATAGTTAGTTTTATAAAATTACGACTTGATTTTTAATAAGAAAATATTCTTGACACTCTATCACAAATTAGGGGCCCATCGGGTGGCATTCTCCTTTAGGGGTGGACTACCCCTAACATTAAGGGGGATGAAAAATAGATGTTGGCCGATTCTCAGACCTACTCAATACGCTCACAAAATTTCATGAGAATCTGTCAAGCCGTATCGGAGGAGTATGGGAACGAAACTGTGACACGAGAATTTTAATTATAAGATGTATTTATTGTAATGTTGTTTTATTTCGTATACTTCACTACAACAATTTTATTTGCAATAAAACCAACCACAGAACAAAACAACCAGTGAATAGTCACCACATTCAAAATTATATTGATTTCGATAAAATAAAAAAAATAAAAAATAGAGACGATAAAAAAAACTATCATGTTTTGTAAATAGTTTTAAGTTATTTTATTTACCGCATACCCTACAAAAATACCCAAAATAATAAACGCAACAAAAAAAAAACAGTGGTCAGCATTGTTTCAAAGGGCAGGGTAAATGGCCCAACTCTCGTCCATGTGTAATGGTTTACAAATTCAAGGAATGCGTCAGCGTGGGTACCTACATATATCGATTGAGAGTATTCGAAAATCAAATGAGTAACTTAGTTTTAAATATTGAATCATTGACCTGTCATGCGGCATATTTTGAGAAAGCCATGTTGTTTGAATTTAATTTGGCATTCACATAAAACTTCGTTATAATTTTATTGTCTTTGGTAGAAAGTTATAGAAGCAGCAATTGACAAATTAACAGGTAAGCTATACTAATATATAAAGCTGAAGAGTTTGTTTGTATGTTTGTTTGTTTGTGCGCGCTAATCTCGGGAACTACTGGTCCGATTTGAAAAATTCTTTTTGCGCTGGATAGCCCATTAATCCAGGAAGGCTTTAGGGTATATAACATCACACTGTGACCAATAGGAGCGGGGCATAACTAACTCCACGCGAATGAAGTCGCTGGCTACCGCTAGTTTGTAATAAGCTGAGATTTATTAATGACAAGCTTTCCGCCCGCGGCTTCGCTCACGTGGAATTCGGTTATATCGCGCTCTTTAGATTTCCCTCGGGAATATCAATTTTTTCCGCGATAAAAAGTACCCTATTATTTAATCCGGACCTCTGACTTTACGTCTGCAAAATGTCAAAGCAATCGGCGTGTTGTTACGGCGTGAAAACAGAACAAACAAATTCACTTTCCCATTTATAATGTTAGTAAGGCTAAGGATTGTTAATGGACTGGTATAACTCATTAGCTATGAAGATTCGTTTCCAGTTGGAGAAGATATGCAGAACATAGTTCACAGTGCTAATAATCCCGACTTGCGAGTCCAAGGGTTGTTCGGTTGGTTATTGTGTGTGAGTAGCTTTATCACCACTGCTCCCAAAATGGTGATGGATTCCATAGAAAATGCCTTCTAGAACCAAAAAGTCGAAGACATCTACCAACCTCCATTGGGCCCCGTGGTAGGCTACTACAACCCACTCCACACTCTCGAGGAGTGGAGGGTACCTGTATCCCAGCACTGGGAACATTATTAGTTGATTATGCTAAACACAAGTTATAGGCACTAACGTGGGCTAACTTTGCGATGATGCCATTCAAACTGTCGATGCGAAATCGGCAATTACACTCATCTCGATACGACTTCCAAGGTTAAGCGACGTGGTCACGGTCAAGGTTTTTAGATGGATAACCGATATTTACATATCAATAGATATTTATTAGGATAACCGCAATTTGATGTAGAGCCTATACAAAAATGTGATAAAAACAAACCAGTATTTTTTTTTTTTTAATGGTTATAAACTAGTGCTTGACTGCAATCCCGCCTGATGGTAAGCACTGATGCAATCGTTGATGGTAAAGCACACTAGCTTATTAAGCCTATTCACTCAAAAAAACTGACTGAATAGGAAGGAAGACGGCAGTTGAGCGAGGTGATGCAATGTTTAACCCAACAACACGACCAACGATGCTGCGCCAGAGGATGATCTGGAGAGCCTTCACGACCAAACTCCCGACACAACAACATTAGGCACATCGTACCCGGCACACATCGCAACACAACTGCTCAGACCCGTTCTCCGTACGGCTTCACCAGACATCATGCCGAATATTTCATCATGTCAAATATTTCTGCATATTTAGATAAAGTTTCTTTTGGCGATGTTGTGCACTTATTTGGGACGGGTAAAATATGTTAAACTCGTGTCAGGGCACAAAACCTGATCGAAAATTCGTAAGACCGATGAGGGAGAGACGACCGAAGGCACGGCGTAGGAGAGGAAGTTCCCTCTCTTTCTACCGCGTGGCGAAAATGTACACCTACACCTTCTATTTCGTTTAAGCGACTCAGGGTGCAAACACTCACGCAAGTGTATGTGCAGGTGTTTGTATTACAGCGTAGAATGCTAATGGATGGCTCGACAGTCTGTATACTCCCAAAATTTGTTTATACATATATAGTAATAAAGCAATTCTTGCGAAATTATTCCCTAACCATACCAAAATATTATTCAAAAGTTCAAAACATTAATGTTGAAGTTTTCACTTTTGCGGAGTGAGACCATTTGTTTTTTTAATCAACTACAAAAGGGTAAAGGTGAAACGATATGTTTTCAGTTTGATACCATAGAAATTTTGGAAATCGGAAAACCCAATACCACTGTGCGCAAACCAGAAGTCGAATATAAGACCTCAAGCGTTAGTAGTTGGCGCTTTCATCCAACAGACCAAAGAAATAAACTATACATATAGAACACCGTTTATTCAAATTTTTGTAATACACATAAAATCTGCTTTTGTTTAAATAACAGAGAAACACCTAGTAAATCTTAGGTCTTGCCCAGAATTCGCCATTAAGCCAACTAAATACGAATAACATTTCAAGAGCAACACAAGTTGTTTTGATCATTATTATCTTGTCTCCTCATTAAGAACTATTTTAAGAAACCGGTATTACTAACTTTGTATTATGATAAGTTGAGTAACTTAACTAAATTAACGCCAACAGAATCTCGGTACGCTGCCCACGGCTGAATCAGAACTTGAACTCCTATACAATACTGTTTCAATGGCATATTCAAGAAGACATGGTGAATGTAGTAGATGTTGAATATCTCCTCTCATTTTTGTGTTTATCGGCGGTGGACGCTGCCGAAAACATTATATACACTCCGTAGATACACTGCGAAGGCATCATTATATCACATACTAGCGGCCGCCAGCGACTTCGTTCGCGTGTAGCTAGTTATGCTCCGCTCCTGTTGGTCGCAGCGCGATGCCTAAAGCATTCCTGGATTAATGGGCTAACCAACGCAAAAAGAATTTTTCAAATCGGACCAGTAGTTCCCGATATTAGCGCGTTCAAACAAATAAACAAACAAACTCTTCAGCTTTATATATTAGTATAGAGTATAGATTATTTTACTTATATTTCATAATATTGTTACGGGCTAGGGGTACTTAAACGCCGGTTAAGGGTTACGAAGTTTATTAGCAACGAAGGTACAGTCGATTGTAGGCAATGACAAGTAGAATGTCGCTGACGTTGCACCGAAGTCTTCCCTTATGTCCACGAAGTCCGTGTTTTAAACACACAATAACAGTACAGATGTTACTCCACGTAGTACTCACAGTTCTCGTTACAGTTGTCGCAGTAGGTATTCTCAAAGATCGCTTCTTAACTGTCGCTGTTTTCGTATCGCTAGTCGAGTGTAGACTGACTGTGCGCCGGCGTCGCGCCGCCTATATATAGGCCAGCTGATCGAACATTCCAGAATCCTCTAGACGTAATAATAATACTGCATAACTTCGAGGTCACCGGCCAAGTAAGTACCTACGATAATTCCCGGAAACGGGTTTCTAGAAATTTCGATGTCGACACTTTGTTGACAAAACTGTTGAGACCTGTACCATTCGAGAGGCCGTCATAAGTCTAGCAATGCGTTTTATTATTGTACCTAGGAAATGTCTAGATCTAGCGAAATAGGGTTTAAAAGTGACACACTGCATGTCACGCGATATTGAACCTTATGCCGTCGACATAAGGTCCATTCGTAACATTGCCCCCTTCTTAGTCATGCTCGTCCCGAGCATGATTTGATCCATAATAGCGAGCTAGGCGGTCAACGTGTACGACCTTCAGCTTCCCTCTAGGCCCTTTCTTAATCCTGTAGGTGACATCGTTTATTCTGGTTACTATCGTGTACGGACCCTCCCATTTGGCTTGGAACTTTGGACTCTTTCCTTTTCTCCTTATGGGATTGTGTAACCATACCAAAGTTCCTTCTTCAAATCCGGGCACGTGAGCTTTGCGGTCGTATCGGATCTTCATTTTCTCACTGGTTTTCAGACCATTCTCTCTCACTAGCTCATGTATTCCATCTAATTTACGCCGCAGGTCGGCCACATAGTCGACGGCTAGGATAGGAGTATCGGGAGGTGTTCCGGTTAGTGCATCTATGGGTAGTCTAATTTCTCGGCCGAAGTTGACTTTCGCCGGTGTGCAGTTTGTGCTATCATGTGTTGCTGAGCGGTATGACATTAAAAAGAGTGGAATGTATTGGTCCCAATCCCTTTGGTGTTCTTCCACTACTTTGGCCAAATGATTCTCCAACGTCTGATTGAATCTTTCGACCATTCCATCTGACTGTGGGTGATACGGTGTTGTACGAGTCTTATGTATCCCGAGTAGTTGGCAAACCTCTTGAAATAGTGAAGACTCGAAGTTTCTACCCTGGTCAGAGTGTAACTCCAAGGGAACGCCAAATCGACAGAACACCTCGTGAACTAGCTTTCTGGCGACTGTATGAGCTTCCTGGTTAGGTACTGCAAAAGCTTCTGGCCATTTGTTGAAATAGTCTTGCATGACGATGATATACCTATTCCCTTCTTCAGTAACAGGGAATGGCCCAGCTATATCGACAGCAACTCTTTCCCATGGTGCACCAACATTGTACACTTTAAGTCGACCTCTGGCTCTCGTTTGCGGTCCCTTTACTGAGGAGCAGGCTACACATTTTCTACACCAGTCCTCTATGTCCTCGCGACAATGCACCCAATAGAATCTTTTTCTCACCTTCTCCAGGGTTTTCTTTACTCCTAGATGTCCTCCGGATACTCCGTCGTGCACCTGTCTTAGCACTGACGCGACTTTATCGCAGGGGACAACTATCTGTAAGGTGACCTCCTGTCCACTGGGTGATTCCCATTTCCTCTTGAGAACTTCATTATCAGGCTATCCCATTGAGCCCAGTAACTTTTTACTGTTGGGCTAAGCGCTGATATTTCACTCCAAGCGGGCCTCTGGCCACGTTGCTTCCACTCGATTACTGCCTTCAGGTCACTGTCGTCCTTCTGTGCGTCTTTCAATGATCGATTATCCCAGTCTTCATCCAAATCATTCACCCGGACAATACGCACGTTCTCTGTATTTTCCTGTTTGTCACAATGTCGGCCCTTACTTCCTGAAGTTAGTTGGCGGCGGCGGTCCTTTTGCCTTGCCTTTTTCTCGATTCGCTTCTTCTTACGGGCCTCGTCCTCGACTTCCTTGTCCCGGCTTCCGTCTGCCTCAGTCCACGACCTTCCGCGCGACCGCTCGCGCTCGTGTTCTCGCTTGCCGGAACGTTCGCGTTCCTGGTCTCGGTCTCGCTCCCGGTCCTTGACGCGTTCCCGCTCTCGGTCTCGCTCCCGGTCCTTGACGCGTTCCCGCTCTCGTTCAGCGGGTCGCTCGCGGTGCCCGCTCCGATCGCTCCGCTCGCGCCACTCGACTCGCTCGCACGGGCGCTCGGGCTCGACCTTCGCATCGCGCTTGCGCCACGCCATCACCGGGACCTCCTCACGTGACCAAGAAGTTCTTCTTCCCTTGGCCTTCCTGGGACAATCAATTCGAATGTGCCCCTTTTCGCCGCACTCATAGCAAGTTGGTCCTCGTCGGGCTTTTATATGTGCGGTCACTTCTCGAATACGGTCGTGTTGTGGGCCGTCTTGACGTACTGCTTCCACTTCCAGAGCATGCGTCAAAGCTGCCTTCAGGGTCTGATGGTGACCCAGACGTACAGCAGCCCTGACTTCTGCATCTCGAATCCCATCAGTAAAGAATCGTAGAGTAGTAGCGCCAATCAATCCCGGTGTTGATGCATACGCCTTCCGAACCATACGTTCTATTTCCGTGGCCCATTGTTGCAAACCCTCGCCGCTCTTCTGTATGCGTTCGCGGAGTTGAGCCCTGTAGACATGTTCCAGGTGTTTCTCCCCATATCTAGACTCCAGCGCTTCTAACAGACAGGCTAGGGTATTGCAATCGCCGGAAATATTCTCGAGGATTCGTATGGCATCACCACGCAAAGCAAGCATAAGGGCCGTTAGAGCTTGATCGTCGTCCCAATTGTTGCCTTTTGCGACTTTTTCAAACTGTAGACGGAAGGCCACCCATGACGTTGTTCCGTCAAAATGAGGTACTTGGAAAGTCGGCAAAGCACTAGGTACCGATACCACACCTTTAATAACGCCTTTTTGTACCTTCTCCTGCAGAAATTCTACTTCCTTCCCAAACTCCATGATGGTACTGTTTAATTTCTCCATACGCGCATCTTGTTTGTCTATGCGCGTATCTTGCTGGTCCATACGCGCATCTTGTTTGTCTATGCGCGTGTCTTGATGGTCCAGACGGGCATCTTGTTGAACTGTTTTTATTCTAAGTTCATTGACCTCTTCTTTGGTTTTTTTCCATTTTTCGTTTAATCCTAATACCAGCTGCTGGGATTCCTTTATTTGTGCCTGGGTTTCTGCCTGGGATTTATCTATTTTTGCTTGGGTTTCTGCCTGGGATTGTTTTATTTCTGCCTGGGATTCTGCTATACCTTTTATTTGCGCCGTCAAGTGAGCCAGTAACGCTGATAAATCGAATCCAGTGCTTCCGGAAACAGTGGTGGTAGTAGGCGCACTTATAGGTGTTACGATGGCCGCTTCTACTCTGGGTGCAGGGTCACTTCGCGATTCTTCCTCTTGACGCGCCAAATCCATCGCTGCTTGTCGTCGCGTGCGAACTTTCTCGTCTTCCCTTGGCGTGATCGGCATTTCGCTTCTGACACCAGTTGTTACGGGCTAGGGGTACTTAAACGCCGGTTAAGGGTTACGAAGTTTATTAGCAACGAAGGTACAGTCGATTGTAGGCAATGACAAGTAGAATGTCGCTGACGTTGCACCGAAGTCTTCCCTTATGTCCACGAAGTCCGTGTTTTAAACACACAATAACAGTACAGATGTTACTCCACGTAGTACTCACAGTTCTCGTTACAGTTGTCGCAGTAGGTATTCTCAAAGATCGCTTCTTAACTGTCGCTGTTTTCGTATCGCTAGTCGAGTGTAGACTGACTGTGCGCCGGCGTCGCGCCGCCTATATATAGGCCAGCTGATCGAACATTCCAGAATCCTCTAGACGTAATAATAATACTGCATAACTTCGAGGTCACCGGCCAAGTAAGTACCTACGATAATTCCCGGAAACGGGTTTCTAGAAATTTCGATGTCGACACTTTGTTGACAAAACTGTTGAGACCTGTACCATTCGAGAGGCCGTCATAAGTCTAGCAATGCGTTTTATTATTGTACCTAGGAAATGTCTAGATCTAGCGAAATAGGGTTTAAAAGTGACACACTGCATGTCACGCGATATTGAACCTTATGCCGTCGACATAAGGTCCATTCGTAACAATATTACTATCCTAAATTTTAAACAACATTCCGCCACACTAGGTGTTCGTGCATGTCGAATCCCACACTAGGCGTTTATTTTATCGGGATCAAAGCTTTTTTTGGATTCTAATGATAACCCCATGACTTTTTGGTCACCAGTTAGCTCGGCTGTTGAAAACGAGACCCACACAATGGCGCAGATTCCTGTGTTCACGATCTAAACTTAATTTAAGTTCAAAGCATCTCTTTTCAGGCTATAGAGGTCTACTGCTGGACATAGACCTCCTCCAAGGCTTTGGGGAAGTTTGCCATAATCCCCACGCTTGGCAGGCTGCTTGGACATCGCAGTAATTATATGGTATTCCACAGGGGAAGCGCTGCTGCCCGCTTACCTAGTGAGAATTCCCTTAGTCGCCTCTTACGATACCCACGGGAGGATATGGGTGGGTACTATCTATCAAGGTGAAAAATTTGTGATTTCATTGAGAGAGAAATCCGCAATGGAATGGTTACAAAGATCAGCAGAAAACAAATAATTAATGAAACTGATGTTTTAGAGAAGTAGCAGAAAAAAGTACACAATTATTTATGAATTAAACATCAACGTCAACCTGCAGTTACGCTTGCGCAAACAAAGTTTAATAGTAAACTAGTATACAGAATACAGCTAATGCACTAATGAAATATTAATTTATGTTAATTGAATCTACCGAGTACGAGAATTACGTATAACGAAGTTAATGAAGACGATGCAGTTTAAGATCCATAAAACTCTTTTTATTTCATAACATTTTCAAGTAAAACTGAAATGAGAAGGCCTTATACGCCTTAACCTTTTCAAATATTGTGACGTTTTAGTTGTTAGTGCAATTCAAGTCTACGAATACTTCAAGGCTAGACTTATTATTGACTTTGATATGGTACTTAAATAAAAAAAAAAAAAAACAATTACTGCAATGTGTTTTTATTCCGGCTAATCTCCGAAACGGCTGGATTGATTTTGACGGGACTTTCACTTGCAATTGGTGGAAGGAGAAATTTTAGCTCCTTTTAATTTAAAAAAGAATTAGGGATTTTTGCAAAAAAAAACCATGAAATCCAATTTGTGTTCCGACATATCGACGCCTGGAAAGAGATTTTTTCGTATCTTGAAAAAAGGCAACTTTTTTATTGTACAATTGAATTCAGAAAAAAATACTGCGTCTTGATGGTCTGATCAACGTATTCCTACGCTGTTTCTTTTTATGATACGACGTTGGTTTCTAAATTTTATTTCAAAATTCAGTTATGCAATAAAAAAATGCCTTTTTTCGAGATAAGACAAAATCGCTTTCCAGCGTCGTTAAATAGATGCGAAGTGGGAATGAAGCCGCTGGTACAGGTAGTATTTAAATATAAAATGGGTTCATTGTAACTTGGATGTAACGAATCAACATAGATTGAATACTTTACCCATGACGCAAGGTCAAGTCATTGCGGATATAATACGATACGCCAAATATTTTTCTGATAACATTGCCCGTTTTTGTATTTACATTGTGTACTGGATTTCTTATCAATTAAATATTTAGTTAGTACAACAATAATATAATAAAGTACGTGAATTATGTATGACTAGCTGTGCCCCGCGGTGTCACCCGCGTAAGCTTCTAGCCGAATGAGCTCAGTTGATATAAAATAAGCGCCTGTTAAAATAATAGGAGCAAAATGTAGTACGTCCGCGTTTGCTCCCGTTTCCGTAACATTTTTTGTTCCTGCTCTGCTCCTGTTGGTCATAGCGGGATGTTTTATAGCCTATGTCCTTTCTCCGGATCTAGACTATCTGTGTATCAAATTTCATTACAATCGGTTCAGTAGTTTTGGCGTGAAAGCCGGACAGACAGACAGAGATACTTTCGCATTTACAATATTAGTATGGATTTATTAAATCGTGATTTATCAATTGGGTATTTCACCCCACGTAATATGGCGCATATGTAGGTAAGTAATTGTGGTTATTAACGAATTATGTAAAAAAACATCCAGGTTTGAAGGTTTTTGTTTTAACTAATCAAATGTTTTTAAATTAAAGTATTTTAATAACCTGTTTCAAACATCGACAAAATAAGTGATATTAGACAAGCACAACATTAATGAACATTAACGCTCAGAGGACCAAAGTCACCGAGCTGAGAGGATTAGCAAGCTGAAGTGGCAATGGGCTGGTCACATATGCAGCAGGACCGACAACCGTTGGGGTAAACAAGTCCTCGAGTGGACTAAATAGAATCATTTTTTTTTTTTTTTACCCAGGAAACATCCCTATTGCTTAACATAACATACAGTCCCCGTAGGGTAAGTCAGAACTCAGAGGCCTTCTTAGAGTGTCGGTGGTAATCTAAATTAGATCGGCCGAGCAATCCATTATCGCGCTATTTATATAAACTGGTGCTTGACCGCAATCCCGTCTGATGGTAAGCATTGATGCAATCGTTGATGGTAAAGCGCGCTGGTTTATTAAGAGCCTATTCACTCTTTTTTTTTTTATTAGTTATAAACTAGTGCTTGACTGCAATCCCGCCTGATGGTAAGCAGTGATGCAATCGTTGATGGTAAAACGCACTAGCTTATTAAGCCTATTCACTCAAAAAAACTGACTGAATAGGAAGGAAGACGGCAGTTGAGCGAGGTGATGCAATGTTTAACCCAACAACACGACCAACGATGTTGCGCCAGAGGATGATCTGGAGACCCTCCACGACCAAACTCCCGACACAACAACATTAGGCACATCGTACCCGGTACACATCGCAACACAACTGCTCAGACCTGTCCTCCGTACGGCTTCACCAGACATTATGCCGGAACACGACGAATCGCTTGGCGGCAAGACATTGTCTGGTGGGTGGTAACTTATGCCGGCGGCTGATATTGTTGCCTACCACCGAGAAAACTCTAGCCTTGTAGACACTTAAATTGTAGTCAGACCGTCGTCGCTGGGAAATTGTTCCAGTCCCGCAATGTACGCGGTATAAAAGACGAAACAAATGCTCCATGGCTTCGTCCGGATCGTAGTGGTGTCCACGACGTAAGGGTGGATACGCGCCCACGACCGCGACGGGTCGTCCGATGATGGAACGGAGATGGGGGAATGTCAAGTCAAGCAATTCCCTCGCACACTTTGCGGAGAAATCCAGACTACCGGTCTATAACTTAGAACTTCCTGATAGAAGAACATACTTCTACTGATATGGGAATCTAAACCTAATGCTCTGTAGCTATATGGAGCACTATACGGAACCCATTTGGTCTCACACGTGACTGCTGAGCCCCCACGCTCAGCGGTCACGTGTATCCACGACCAGAGTGTCCAAGTGAATTTTATTAAGCTTTTCATTACAGTTATAACTCGTTAATTTAGAAGTTTAAGTGTCGAAGGACAATTCTTTTTTTTATAACTAAGTTCTCATGTAAGTCAAATGTCTTTAATAAACGTCTTTAACCTGAATTCCTCAACGCAAAGAAAATCTATCAAAACTAATTGTTATACTATCAACGGCATACTACCATAGTACCATATACTTTTGTCGAGTTGTATGACTCATATAAGTACTACGTAGAATTCGACAGATGACGACGTGCAAGATGAAACGTACGCGAAGTGAAATGACGTAGCGAAGTCACAAAGGACACGCGGAGAGTAGCCAGTAATAATAATACATGATGGGATGGTTAGATCAGTAAAGTGCACATCTACAGATTGCCTTTTGTATCTGTGTGTGTAACTTCCCCGAAATTAGGTAATTTTTAAAAAAGTGACAACAGCATTTTGGCGGTACGCTTATGCGATTCAACCACGCGTCGCATTCCCTGCCCCCCGTCACCCGCCCGCGGAAGGGTGTCCTACCGCACATGTATTAAGTTACCTCTTTTTGCAAAATAATATTTATTTTTTAGGGGGATTTTTTTTTAAACTTTAGTCCGGGTTTGTCGGCATTAGTAGAATCAGTTATCCATTCCTAACAATACCTTCACGGATCGGACAGAGTTTTCTTTACATATTGTATAAAGCTGAAGAGTTTGTTTGTTTGTTTGAACGCGCTAATCTCAGAAACTATTGGTCAGATTTGAAAAACTCTTTTTGCGTTAGATAGCCCATTAATCCAGGAAGGCTTTAGGCTATATAACATCACGCTGCGACCAATAGGAGCGGAGCAAAACTAATTCCACGCGAACGAGGTCACTGGCGGCCGGTAGTACAAAATGAAAAATAACATTAATTTCGAAAGTCGATTTCCAGATTTGATCGGCAGGCAAGCCTTGAGTGATGTTGTATTATATGCTCACTTACTGAATTAAATCTAAGGAGACCAGGGAAGAAGGTCTGGTGCAATAAACTGGTGTGCTTACCTGTAACAAAAACAAAATACTAATTATGTTATCATCACCATTGTAAGGTCTCTTGTACTTACGGTAACACCTGTAATTCACTGGCTCACCACTACACTCGTATCGCAAGCAGCACGCGTCTAACCTTGACCAGTGTCGGTGACAGACTACTAGATTGACAGCTGTACTTCGATTACAAGTGTACATGAGACAATGTTAGTATGTACCTTTTAGAGATACAAACACTACAACCATCATCTCAGCGTTAATCCCAGTCGCATCCGAAGCTTTTTCAGCTTTGGAGTCTGGGGTCCCCTTTACCAGTCCAACTGCTGATATGGCTAAACTTCTACATTTTCCATGAAACGACTGCCGTCTGACCTCCACAACCCGAAGGCGATATCGAAGTATTGCAGTTAGATCAATTGTTGGACTTTTGAGGGCTCTAACAGTCCACTTCGTTTCCTTGTTTGACGTTTTGTCTCTAATGATCGCATGACACATGGAATAATAATTTAATAAACAACAGCTGTGTTTGTGTTTTCCTTAAATTATTATTATTGCTTACCCTGACTACATGATAACAACCGCAAACACTACGCTTGCCGCGGTCGAATTATGGATGGGTGATCAACCAGCTACTCCCAGAACATATAAACAAACTATAAACGGGGACTTATACAGGACCATTTACTCACTACACTCATCATCATTTCAGCCGAAAGACGTCCACTGCTGGACATAGGCCTCCCCCAAGGTTCTCCACGACGGCCGGTCCTGCGCCTCCCGCATCCAGCGGTTTCCCGCGACCTTCACCAGGTCGTCGGTCCACCTTGTCGGGGGCCTACCCACGCTACGTCTTCCGGTGCGTGGTCGCCACTCGAGAACCCGTCGGCCCCATCGGGCATCGGTCCTACGGGCAATGTGTTCAGCCCACTGCCACTTTAGTGTTGCAATTCTTCGGGCTGTGTCGGTTATTCTCGTTCACACTACATTACAAATACCTAATGTTTCACGTAGATGTGCTTGGGCAGTTTGTAAGGTAAAATAGCCGGGGATGATTCGACCCTAAAAATAACGGTAAGCAGTGATGCAATCGTTGATGGTAAAACGCACTAGTTTATTAAGCCTATTCACTTAAAAAACTAAGGAATAGGAAGGATGACGGCAGTTGAGCGAGGTGATGCAATGTTAAACCCGAGACCAACACGACCAAACGAAGCTGCCCTAGAGGGAGATTGATCTGGAGACTCTCCACGACCAAACTCCCGACACAACAACATTTGGCGCATCGTACCCGCCACATCATTGACACATCGCAACACAACTGCTCAGACCCGTCCTCCGTACGGCTTCACCAGACATCATGCCGGAACACGACGAATCGCTTGGCGGCAAGACTTTGTCTGGTGGGTGGTAACTTCTGCCGGCAGCCGATGTTATGGCCTACCACCGAGTAAAATCTGGCTTAAAGTACAATTTTATTTTTTTATTTTTTTGATATGGCGTCTCGTAGGTGGCTACTAAGAGACCGTAACTACTTAATCGGACTTTCCTGTGGATGCCTTAATTAAAATTAAAGCCTCCAGCCAGGGGCACTTAAAACTAAATTAAAATTAGGCGACTACGCACTAAGGGCACCCCCTGTGGGGTACGAACCTCGGCTTAGGGCGTCGCTAGAGAGGACAGCAAGGGATGGCTGGATCGAAAGTTATACTTAATGGTTTGATGACCGCGGCGTTTCCGGAGGTCATTGTTGGGACATTATGATAATTGCTGGCTCAGCTGCGGCGCGGGCTGGCCTTCATCGGACAAGGGACGGGGGAGGGGGTTGCTACGGGGAGCGCGTCGCGATGGACCTCGGCGGCGAGGTCGGTAGGTCGGTATGTTTTTGTGTAATGTGCTGGTGGCCCTATTGGCCTCTTGGAGGAGGGTAATGGGGTCATCGGGGTCTGTGAGGGCATGCCGAGGGCGGCGAAGTCGGGAGATGGTGGAGGGAGTGTAATTGGCGGCCGCTGCTAAAAGAGGATTGCGGTGCTTGGTGGCAGTATCAAAAAAGCGTTTGGAGAGACGTTTCATGAACTGCTGGATGGTGGGGATTTTGAGATCAAGGTGGAGGATCTCATTACGGACGAACCAAGGGGCGTTTGTGGCTTTACGGAGGAATCGGTTTTGGACTACTTGCATCCTATGAATATGACGTGGCTTGGCATGTGCGAAGACTGGACAAGCGTAGGTCATAATCGGGCGTACTTAAAGTACAATCAACGTCACAAGTAACTGATTAAATTATTATTACACACTATGATTTATTTATAAACACTATTACTATTATTCCTACAAACCATACCAAAACCTTACATGTAATTAAAATAATAATAAGCTTTTGTAACATTCGTGTCGCAATTCAGAAAATTCATACTTTATTATACTACTAGCTTTCCGCCCGCGGCTTCGCCCGCGTGGAGTTCGGTTATATCGCGCTTTTTAGATTTCCCTCGGGAACATCAAATTTTTCCGGGATAAAAGGTAGCCTATGTTCTTTCTCAGGGCCTAAAGATTGTCTGTACCAAATTTCATCAAAATCGGTTGAGAGGTTTAAGCGGGAAAGCGTAACAGACAGACAGACAGACAGACAGACAGACAGACAGACAGACAGACAGACAGAGTTACTTTCACATTTATAATATTAGTATGGATTGTTGTACTTTAGTCTGTTCTCTATTATTATTATCTCGCCGCTAATAAACCTGATACTATTGCTGACATACACTCGTATTAACGTTCCAGAACTGGAAAAGAATAAGATGTGTTGAAGAAGAATAAGATAGACGCTTTAGAAATGTGGTGATGAGGAAGAATAAGATAGACGCTTTAGAAATGTGGTGTTGAGGAAGAATAAGTAGGACGCTTTAGAAATGTGGTGTTGAAGAAGATTAAGATAGACGCTTTAGAAATGTGGTGTTGAGGAAGAATAAGATAGACGCTTTAGAAATGTGGTGTTGAGGAAGAATAAGATAGACGCTTTAGAAATGTGGTGTTGAAGAAGATTAAGATAGACTCTTTAGAAATGTGGTGTTGAAGAAGAATAAGATATACTCTATAGAAATGTGGTGTTGAAGAAGAATGAGATAGACGCTTTAGAAATGTGGTGTTGAGGAAGAATAAGATAGACGCTTTAGAAATGTGGTGTTGAAGAAGACTAAGATATACTCTATAGAAATGTGGTGTTGAAGAAGAATAAGATATACTCTATAGAAATGTGGTGTTGAAGAAGACTAAGATATACTCTATAGAAATGTGGTGTTGAAGAAGAATAAGATAGACGCTTTAGAAATGTGGTGTTGAGGAAGAATGAGATAGACGCTTTAGAAATGTGGTGTTGAGGAAGAATAAGATAGACGCTTTAGAAATGTGGTGTTGAAGAAGATTAAGATAGACTCTTTAGAAATGTGGTGTTGAAGAAGATTAAGATAGACTCTTTAGAAATGTGGTGTTGAAGAAGAATAAGATATACTCTATAGAAATGTGGTGTTGAAGAAGACTAAGATATACTCTATAGAAATGTGGTGTTGAAGAAGACTAAGATATACTCTATAGAAATGTGGTGTTGAAGAAGAATGAGATAGACGCTTTAGAAATGTGGTGTTGAGGAAGAATAAGATAGACGCTTTAGAAATGTGGTGTTGAGGAAGAATAAGATAGACGCTTTAGAAATGTGGTGTTGAAGAAGATTAAGATAGACTCTTTAGAAATGTGGTGTTGAAGAAGATTAAGATAGACTCTTTAGAAATGTGGTGTTGAAGAAGATTAAGATAGACTCTTTAGAAATGTGGTGTTGAAGAAGAATAAGATATACTCTATAGAAATGTGGTGTTGAAGAAGACTAAGATATACTCTATAGAAATGTGGTGTTGAAGAAGATTAAGATAGACTCTTTAGAAATGTGGTGTTGAAGAAGATTAAGATAGACTCTTTAGAAATGTGGTGTTGAAGAAGATTAAGATAGACTCTTTAGAAATGTGGTGTTGAAGAAGAATAAGATATACTCTATAGAAATGTGGTGTTGAAGAAGACTAAGATATACTCTATAGAAATGTGGTGTTGAAGAAGACTAAGATATACTCTATAGAAATGTGGTGTTGAAGAAGACTAAGATATACTCTATAGAAATGTGGGGTTGAAGAAGATTAAGATAGACTCTTTAGAAATGTGGTGTTGAAGAAGATCTTTCATTAAGATATACTCTATAGAAATGTGGTGTTGAAGAAGAATAAGATATACTCTATAGAAATGTGGTGTTGAAGAAGACTAAGATATACTCTATAGAAATGTGGTGTTGAAGAAGAATGAGATAGACGCTTTAGAAATGTGGTGTTGAGGAAGAATAAGATAGACGCTTTAGAAATGTGGTGTTGAAGAAGATTAAGATAGACTCTTTAGAAATGTGGTGTTGAAGAAGATTAAGATAGACTCTTTAGAAATGTGGTGTTGAAGAAGAATAAGATATACTCTATAGAAATGTGGTGTTGAAGAAGACTAAGATATACTCTATAGAAATGTGGTGTTGAAGAAGAATGAGATAGACGCTTTAGAAATGTGGTGTTGAGGAAGA
This sequence comes from Sesamia nonagrioides, assembly GCA_017933935.1. Taxonomy (NCBI): domain Eukaryota; kingdom Metazoa; phylum Arthropoda; class Insecta; order Lepidoptera; family Noctuidae; genus Sesamia; species Sesamia nonagrioides. The sequence goes on from JADWQK010001926.1 coordinate 288,525, forward strand.
ATAAGATAGACGCTTTAGAAATGTGGTGTTGAGGAAGAATAAGATAGACGCTTTAGAAATGTGGTGTTGAAGAAGATTAAGATAGACGCTTTAGAAATGTGGTGTTGAGGAAGAATAAGATAGACGCTTTAGAAATGTGGTGTTGAAGAAGATTAAGATAGACTCTTTAGAAATGTGGTGTTGAAGAAGATTAAGATAGACGCTTTAGAAATGTGGTGTTGAAGAAGATTAAGATAGACTCTTTAGAAATGTGGTGTTGAAGAAGATTAAGATAGACTCTTTAGAAATGTGGTGTTGAAGAAGAATAAGATATACTCTATAGAAATGTGGTGTTGAAGAAGACTAAGATATACTCTATAGAAATGTGGGGTTGAAGAAGAATGAGATAGACGCTTTAGAAATGTGGTATTGAGGAAGAATAAGTAGGACGCTTTAGAAATGTGGTGTTGAAGAAGATTAAGATAGACGCTTTAGAAATGTGGTGTTGAGGAAGAATAAGATAGACGCTTTAGAAATGTGGTGTTGAGGAAGAATAAGATAGACGCTTTAGAAATGTGGTGTTGAAGAAGATTAAGATAGACTCTTTAGAAATGTGGTGTTGAAGAAGAATAAGATATACTCTATAGAAATGTGGTGTTGAAGAAGACTAAGATATACTCTATAGAAATGTGGTGTTGAAGAAGAATGAGATAGACGCTTTAGAAATGTGGTGTTGAGGAAGAATAAGATAGACGCTTTAGAAATGTGGTGTTGAAGAAGATTAAGATAGACTCTTTAGAAATGTGGTGTTGAAGAAGATTAAGATAGACTCTTTAGAAATGTGGTGTTGAAGAAGATTAAGATAGACTCTTTAGAAATGTGGTGTTGAAGAAGAATAAGATATACTCTATAGAAATGTGGTGTTGAAGAAGACTAAGATATACTCTATAGAAATGTGGTGTTGAAGAAGAATGAGATAGACGCTTTAGAAATGTGGTGTTGAGGAAGAATAAGATAGACGCTTTAGAAATGTGGTGTTGAAGAAGATTAAGATAGACGCTTTAGAAATGTGGTGTTGAGGAAGAATAAGATAGACGCTTTAGAAATGTGGTGTTGAGGAAGAATAAGATAGACGCTTTAGAAATGTGGTGTTGAGGAAGAATAAGATAGACGCTTTAGAAATGTGGTGTTGAGGAAGAATAAGATAGACGCTTTAGAAATGTGGTGTTGAAGAAGATTAAGATAGACTCTTTAGAAATGTGGTGTTGAAGAAGAATAAGATATACTCTATAGAAATGTGGTGTTGAAGAAGACTAAGATATACTCTATAGAAATGTGGTGTTGAAGAAGAATGAGATAGACGCTTTAGAAATGTGGTGTTGAGGAAGAATAAGATAGACGCTTTAGAAATGTGGTGTTGAGGAAGAATAAGATAGACGCTTTAGAAATGTGGTGTTGAAGAAGATTAAGATAGACGCTTTAGAAATGTGGTGTTGAGGAAGAATAAGATAGACGCTTTAGAAATGTGGTGTTGAAGAAGATTAAGATAGACGCTTTAGAAATGTGGTGTTGAGGAAGAATAAGATAGACGCTTTAGAAATGTGGTGTTGAAGAAGATTAAGATAGACTCTTTAGAAATGTGGTGTTGAAGAAGATTAAGATAGACGCTTTAGAAATGTGGTGTTGAAGAAGACTAAGATATACTCTATAGAAATGTGTGGTTGAAGAAGAATGAGATAGACGCTTTAGAAATGTGGTATTGAGGAAGAATAAGATAGACGCTTTAGAAATGTGGTGTTGAAGAAGACTAAGATATACTCTATAGAAATGTGGGGTTGAAGAAGATTAAGATAGACTCTTTAGAAATGTGGTGTTGAAGAAGATTAAGATAGACTCTTTAGAAATGTGGTGTTGAAGAAGAATAAGATATACTCTATAGAAATGTGGTGTTGAAGAAGACTAAGATATACTCTATAGAAATGTGGGGTTGAAGAAGATTAAGATAGACTCTTTAGAAATGTGGTGTTGAAGAAGATTAAGATAGACGCTTTAGAAATGTGGTGTTGAAGAAGACTAAGATATACTCTATAGAAATGTGTGGTTGAAGAAGAATGAGATAGACGCTTTAGAAATGTGGTATTGAGGAAGAATAAGATAGACGCTTTAGAAATGTGGTGTTGAAGAAGACTAAGATAGACGCTTTAGAAATGTGGTGTTGAAGAAGACTAAGATATACTCTATAGAAATGTGGTGTTGAAGAAGAATGAGATAGACGCTTTAGAAATGTGGTGTTGAAGAAGACTAAGATATACTCTATAGAAATGTGGTGTTGAAGAAGACTAAGATAGACGCTTTAGAAATGTGGTGTTGAAGAAGAATAAGATATACTCTATAGAAATGTGGTGTTGAAGAAGACTAAGATATACTCTATAGAAATGTGGTGTTGAAGAAGAATGAGATAGACGCTTTAGAAATGTGGTGTTGAGGAAGAATAAGATAGACGCTTTAGAAATGTGGTGTTGAGGAAGAATAAGATAGACGCTTTAGAAATGTGGTGTTGAAGAAGATTAAGATAGACGCTTTAGAAATGTGGTGTTGAGGAAGAATAAGATAGACGCTTTAGAAATGTGGTGTTGAAGAAGATTAAGATAGACGCTTTAGAAATGTGGTGTTGAGGAAGAATAAGATAGACGCTTTAGAAATGTGGTATTGAGGAAGAATAAGATAGACGCTTTAGAAATGTGGTGTTGAAGAAGAATAAGATATACTCTATAGAAATGTGGTGTTGAAGAAGACTAAGATATACTCTATAGAAATGTGGTGTTGAAGAAGAATGAGATAGACGCTTTAGAAATGTGGTGTTGAGGAAGAATAAGATAGACGCTTTAGAAATGTGGTGTTGAGGAAGAATAAGATAGACGCTTTAGAAATGTGGTGTTGAAGAAGATTAAGATAGACGCTTTAGAAATGTGGTGTTGAGGAAGAATAAGATAGACGCTTTAGAAATGTGGTGTTGAAGAAGATTAAGATAGACGCTTTAGAAATGTGGTGTTGAGGAAGAATAAGATAGACGCTTTAGAAATGTGGTATTGAGGAAGAATAAGATAGACGCTTTAGAAATGTGGTGTTGAAGAAGAATAAGATATACTCTATAGAAATGTGGTGTTGAAGAAGACTAAGATATACTCTATAGAAATGTGGGGTTGAAGAAGATTAAGATAGACTCTTTAGAAATGTGGTGTTGAAGAAGATTAAGATAGACGCTTTAGAAATGTGGTGTTGAAGAAGACTAAGATATACTCTATAGAAATGTGTGGTTGAAGAAGAATGAGATAGACGCTTTAGAAATGTGGTATTGAGGAAGAATAAGATAGACGCTTTAGAAATGTGGTGTTGAAGAAGAATGAGATAGACGCTTTACAAATGTGGTGTTGAAGAAGAATAAGATAGACGCTTTACAAATGTGGTGTTGAAGAAGAATGAGATAGATGCTTTAGAAATGTGGTGTTGAAGAAGAATAAGATAGACTCTTTAGAAATGTGGTGTTGAAGAAGAATAAGATATACTCTATAGAAATGTGGTGTTGAAGAAGAATAAGATATACTCTATAGAAATGTGGGGTTGAAGAAGAATGAGATAGACGCTTTAGAAATGTGGTATTGAGGAAGAATAAGATAGACGCTTTAGAAATGTGGTGTTGAAGAAGATTAAGATAGACTCTTTAGAAATGTGGTGTTGAAGAAGACTAAGATATACTCTATAGAAATGTGGTGTTGAAGAAGACTAAGATATACTCTATAGAAATGTGGGGTTGAAGAAGAATGAGATAGACGCTTTAGAAATGTGGTGTTGAAGAAGAATAAGATAGACGCTTTACAAATGTGGTGTTGAAGAAGAATGAGATAGACGCTTTACAAATGTGGTGTTGAAGAAGAATGAGATAGATGCTTTAGAAATGTGGTGTTGAAGCGCCAAGCGATTCGTCGTGTGCCGGCATGATATCTGGTGAAGCCGTACGGAGGAAGGGTCTGAGCAGTGTGTGGCGGGTACGATGCGCCAAATGTTGTTGTGTTGGAAATTTGGTCGTAGAGAGTCTCCAGATCAATCTCCCTCTAGCGCAGCATCGTTTGGTCGTGTTGGTCTTGCATTGCATCACCTCGCTCAACTGCCGTCTTCCTTCCTACTCGCTAAGATTTTTAAGTGAATAGGCTTAATACACTAGTGCGCTTTACCATAAACGATTGCATCACTGCTTACCATCAGGTGGGATTGTAGTCAAGCACTAGTTTAATTATTAAAAAAAAAGTATCATATTGCCGATCCATTGCTCCCTATGTTCGAAAAATGTGTCCGCTCGACCAGGTTAATAACGCAATGAATGTTGTTGAACTGCAAAAATGACACCCATTTTTTTTTTTAATAATTTTAAACTAGTGCTTGACTGCAATCCCGCCTGATGGTAAGCAGTGATGCAATCGTTGAGTGTAAAGCGCACTAGTTTATTAAGCCTATTCACTTAAAAAACTTAGGAATAGGAAGGATGACGGCAGTTGAAGCGAGGTGATGCAATGTTAAACCCAAGACCAACACGACCAAACGATGCTGCGCTAGAGGGAGATTGATCTGGAGACTCTCCATGACCAAATTCCCGAGACAACAACATTTGGCGCATCGTACCCGCCACACATCGCAACACAACTGCTCAGACCCGTCCTCCGTACGGCTTCACCAGACATCATGCCGGAACACGACGAATCGCTTGGCGGCAAGACTTTGTCTGGTGGGTGGTAACTTCCGCCGGCAGCCGATGTTATAGCCTACCACCGAGAAAAATTCTACTGATAGTATGTTACGTCATTTGCCCACAGGACATGTATTGTAGCTTGATATGTCAAAGAAAGACTTATTTAAAGAAATGCTTATACTTTGTTATATTATTTGGAGTTTTGAGGTCTAAGTTCAGTTCTAAACTACAATGTAAGTGAGAATGATGTCATAACTAGGAGTATGTAGGGCAAAGATTCCTACCCACATGGCAAGATAAGCAATGATATCTGCTTATCATTCTAACACTCACAATGCTTTACTTAGAAATAGATAAAGTAGAAGTTTTAGAAATTCCTAATGTCTCAAAACACATGAGAAACCTTAAGTCCAAAAGAAAAGACAATGGTCCCGAATCCCTTGTCCACTAACTAAACTAAATTTATACAAGCTTTCCGCCCGCGGCTTCGTCCGCGTGAAGTTCGGTTAGATCGCGCTTTTTAGATTTTCCTCGGGGTGGGGAACATCAATTTTTTCCGGGATAAAAGGTAGCCTATGTTCTTTCTCAGGGTCTAAAGATTGTCTGTGCCAAATTTCATCAAAATCGGTTGAGAGGTTTAAGCGGGAAAGCGTAACAGACAGACAGACGTACAGACAGACAGGCAGACCGACAGACAGGCAGACCGACAGACAGGCAGAGCGACAGACAGACAGACAGACAAGAGTTACTTTCGCATTTATAATATTAGTATGGATAGTATGGATAAAGAAAACCCTGTCCGATTCGTGAAAGTATTGTTAAGTATCGATAACTGATTCTAATAATACCTAAAAAGCCGTGCTAGACTTAAAAAAAATCCCCCTAAAAAAAATATCATTTCGCAAAAAGAGGTAACTCAATACATGTGCGGTAAGCAACCCTTCCGCGGGCGGCGGGGGGCAGGGCACGCGGCACGTGGTCGCATCAATATTCGCTCATAATAATACCGGTGTTGTCACTTTTATAAAAATTAACAAATTTTGGTGAAGTTGGAATTAATTCACGGGGAAAAAAGATTATTTCAAAATTCATTAGTATTGTTACTATGATGATTACGTAAAATTTTATCGTGTTTATCTCACCTTTATTATCCTTATGGGTCGGACAGGGTTTTCTTTACATATTGTATACAGTGCATCTTTTTCTATCTATTTTGTTAAGAAAAGGACAGAACATAATATGTTGGTTTAGACCTGTCAAATTAGTTCGCGCCTGACGTAAATTGATGTATTTTTGGTCGCCATGTTTATAATCGCGTCTAAGCTGTCTATGGAAGTGGTTTGGCGGGAATGTCAAGATGAGTGTCACGCTCATTTTTCATTGGACTTTTAAAATTATTTATAGTGTCGTTTACTAAATAAAAACGCGTGATTTATACATATAGTAAAAAGTGCATTCAGTGAATAATTCAAAAACAACAGTGAAATATTGTAGCATAGTGGCCACATCATGTCTTGACGCTAAACCGCTCCTTATCGTCCAAACGCGGGAAACGAAAGGAGTTAGATTAGTTAGGATAAGTTTAGGATAAGCTAGGATAAGTAAGGATTAATTACGATAAGTTAGGATAGAAGTTTACTCAAGAGAATATTTACTGAAGACTAGGCTGTATGGCGTACTATGCCTTTGCCTTTTCCGTTCAGAAGAACGGAAAGAATTGAACCAAAAAAAATGTCTATGGAATATCTTAATTTGAAAGGATTAAGGATTAAAGTGAAATGTTATCTTCTATTCTTTTCTTAATGAAATAGATGGAAAACGATACATTGAATTGCGGTCAAGCGCTAGTTTATCCATCCATACTAATATTATAAATGCGAAAGTAACTCTGTCTGTCTGTCTGTCTATCTGTTACGCTTTCCCGCTTAAACCTCTCAACCGATTTTGATGAAATTTGGCAGACATTCTTTAGACCCAAAGAAAGAACATAGGCTACCTTTTATCCCGGAAAAAATTGATGTTCCCGAGGGAAATCTAAAAAGCGTGATATAACCGAACCCCACGCGGGCGAAGCCGCGGGCGGAAAGCTAGTAATTTAAAAAAAAAATAAAATTAGTTTACTTTGTGGTGAACAAGTGAATCGGCGCCAATATCTAAAGGAATGCATGCGCATGCGCAATGTTCAAACTCTTAGATAATAATTTTCAAAATTCAAAATGGATTCTAATAAAATAACCGTTATTTTTATTTTGAAGACGCTAAGATATTGCAGCTTATCGCGCAACGATATCACGGAACCAGTTTTAAGATAATATTAAAATGAAATCAATAAACTCATTAAGACCAATGTTTTATTTACCACAATTCACCAGATACTTTTACAGGACAACCTGTTATAAGCAGACTGTGGTGTAACAGTATAATCGATTGTGTAAAAATCTCACCGGGATAAGTTAGGTGAAATGAGGAAGCAGGGGAGAGGGACAGGGGCACGCGAGTGTCGGCGCGCGCCTCTGAGGGGACGCACAGGGTAAAACCCCACTACCCCGTGCTGGAGACGAGGCCCGGACAGACCGGGCCAGCACGAGAGTGTGAGGCCGTGGAAGAATTTAGACGCGGCTCCACGCGGGCTCGTGATAGAAGAGACACCGGGGTGGTTTTACTCAGTAAAAGTCTGACAGACCCCGTCGCCCACCCTAGGACGGCGGACATCCTATGAGGATTTCCAAACCGGAAAAAAAGGGTGAAATGAGGAAGGAGTCAGCTGTTAATAGGTAACATAAGTTGAGGACACGGTGGAGCATACGGTGGAGGTCTGCCCGGCTTGGATGGAGCACCGCCGTGTCCTCGTGGCGGCGATCTCTCGCGTGTCTGGCAGTGAGTGAAAATTCGTCACCTCCTTTTGCGAAGCAGTGATGCTGGCAAAGGAAGAGGCGAATTGAGTGATGGAGCGGGAAGCTCAGCGCCTTCACTCTTCTAGCCGCTGCAGGAGACGCCCTGATCGGGGGACAACATCGGACTCCCGGCCACCGCAGGCGCGGGCTTGCGGACGATGAGCGGTGGGCAGCTCGCCGGGTTTCACGCGCGCCGATATCAGCACATCGTGACTCCACGAAGACCGATCCTCCAACCAAACTGGAACTATCTGACGGGCCGCTTTGCCCACCGGTTGAAGACGTGATGTTGTATGCGTGCTAGTTGCACAGTAAACTCTGCTTGCAAGATGCAGCTCACGCGAATCGTGAAGTCAGTATGACGCGTTGCTCGCATGTAGAGTTGTAAGTAACGCTACACAATTTAATAAAGGTAAGTTATGATGCAGGAACACACACAAGGCTCTGCACGTTCTGGCAACAGCCTATTCCTGTTTGTACTTGTGGTCGTGGAAATGTGAATTTGGATTTAACCGAGTTACTCGGCCGAGTAATCGGTTGAAAAAAAATTGAGCCGAGTAAAACTTGCTCGAGTAAGGCCGCCTTGTGTCACCTTTTGTAAAATCTTATATTATGTTATCTTATATTTATGTTCTGTAATCCATATGTTGTACATAATAAAGAGTATTTAAATATTCTATTCTAGTCGTTACTCGGCGCATCTCTAGAAATAATATAAGTACAATATGTAAAGAAAACCCCGTCCGACCCACAAGGATAATAAAGGTTAGGTAAACATGACCAAATAAAATATGAAATTTTACATAATCATTATAGTAACTATCAATATACTAATGAATTTTGAAATAATCTTTTTTTTCCGCGAATTGATTCCAACTTCCCCAAAATTTGGTATTTTTTAAAAAGTGACAGCACCATGTTTGACGGTATTATTATGAGCGAATAGAAAACGACCGCGTGCCGCGTGCCCTGCCCCCCTTCGCCCGCGCATGTATTACCTACCGTACATGTATTAATTTACCTCCTTTTGAGAACATTTATTTTTAGAGGATTTTTTTAAAAGTTTATCTCGGCTTTGTAGGCATTAGTAGAGTCAGTTATCGATACCTAACAATACCTTCACGGATCGGACAGGGTTTTCTTTACGTATTGTATATGTTCTACATGACACTGTTGCGTCAGAGGGCACCTTCGCCTGTGAAAGGACCAGCTGTAGATTGCGATGTTGAATAAATTATGACTGACAATTTACAAACTGTTCGGTCACATCGTTGTTAACAAAGTTAGTCTGCTTTCCGTAATAGTAATATGACCGGTTTTTTTTTTAGTTATTTAAGTGCTTGACCGCAATCCCGCCTGATGGTAAACAGTGATGCAATTGTTGATGGTAAAAGGCGCTATTTTACTAACAGCTTAATCACTCTAGCCTTGAAGACACTTAATTTTTTCAGGAAAATGTATCACAGAAATCGTAATAGCAAATGACTTGTTATTATGATTTCTGTGGTACATATCCCTAAAATATGTTATAAATACTTTACCACTATAGTATTTTATTTATATCATGACGGTTAAAAAAATATATAATATACATATAAAAAATAATTATTTATCAGTTTAATAACTTGACTAAAGCAATGTTATTTTGTATCTATTACTTAATGCTGTTTATTACATTTCTAATCAAACCTTTTTGAATGTATATTTTTTTTTTATAATTCCTACATATTATTTTTGATACATTTCGTTAGACGTAATAATTAAAACTAAATTATAAGTAAATCCAATTGCTTAGACGTAAGTTTGACAAATGGCACACAAAAGTTAGCTTTGTTCAACGTAGGTGGCGCCAAAGTATCAAAAATCAAAATATCATTTTAATGGAAAACTTTAAATCCTTCTATTAAATTATTCTATTCCATCCTCACGTCATTTTACAATAAAAAAACCAACACTCAATTTTGTGGCAGTTTTTTATTATTGGAACGACAGATTGACTGTACTATTACTGCGATACGAAATATAACTAAAGTTTTGGTTTGGTTGCGATGCAATTCTGTTTTGGTTGAATTGTTTTAGCGCGATTGTCCCCAAGTGCAGAACTACCCAAAACTGGGTTGGGGAGGTCAGATCGACAGTCCAAGGTATTCAGCTGCCTCCGGTTAGATTGGAAGCTAGTTCTAGTTAGACAAATAATGATGACACGTGTGAGGATTATGTTTGAAAGTGCACGCACAAAACCGAATACAGGAAATAACTATAAGAAGAAAACGGATACATGGATCTATTCTGACGACATACATTTCTTTCCTCCAAGTCACAAGAGGAAAATCAGATTGTGACGTCATGTAATCACAAGAGAATGCATTCTGATTTTGTGATTATTATATTGTATTAGAGCTCAATTTCATATAACAAGTTATGGAAACTCAATGTACCTAATACAAATAGAGTTATTCAAATTCTTTTCCAAATAAACTAATTAAGACCTTTTTGTTGCACTCAACAATCGATTTAAAATACATTTCACTAAAGTAAATAACTGATTAGGTGGCGATGGAATGTAATTATCTGAGACTGGTTCATGAATTTAACCGCGTAAAATTCAAATCACGATTCGAAAGACACGTGGCGCCATCTGTTAACATAATGACGTTATTATTATTTCTCTAGGGAATAGTATTATACTTCGGGATGAAAAATGCTAAATGTTCGTCTCTGTACACCTGGCAACGTATATACAATATTTCAAGAGCCCTAGTATTACAATGGTATCAGAACGGTCGATCAGTGACATGATGATCGATTTTGACAAGGTTCGTAATCTACAAACAAAATTGCGTTATATGTCTTTTCAGTGGCCAATCACTGACACTCCACTCCATATTATTAATAAATGTTCAAATTCAGTCGTAGTTTTCAGAAAATTATATCTACTAACGGATTTTACATTATTTGCAATACGGCAATGTCATTCTATCACCATTCCATTACGAGACGGCTCATTTAATTGATTGAACATTATGAATTTGACAGATTACGAATTTTTAAGCAAAATGACAATGAAATGATAATGGAATCGTGTTGGAAAGGAATAGCAACAGGTTGATGGGCTTAGAGGTTTAGGAGTGTAAAGGTAGCTTTAATACGTACTTATTTTCGCAATTATAACATTAGCTATGATAAAGAACACTGCTTTATTTCCATACTTTGTTCAAGTTAAGCGACTATCCGCGAACTACGGAAGTGCTAAAAATAATTTGATATCTATACTAATATATAAAGCTGAAGAGTATGTTTATCTGAACGCGGTAATCTCAGGAACCATTGGTCCGATTTGAAAAATTATTTTCGCGTTGGATAGCCCATTAATCCAGGAAGGCTTTAGGCTATATAACATCACGCTGCGACCAATAGGAGCGGAGCATATGTAACTCCAAGCGAACGAAGTCGCTGGCGGCAGCTAGTGTTACATACATTTGACGACAGCAAATGGAGCTACCCGAAACTGTCACATATTTCCAATGCACTTTCAGCCTTAATACTTTAAGAAATAAAGTAGAAAATCTAATAAAGAAATCTGACAGACAGTAATAGCTTGATGTACTGTCGTCTGTACGTCAAGTTAAATTCCCTTTAACTTGATATTTCTCAGTGAGGAGAATGTATTTACAAATCGCAAAATTAGCTCCGAGGTCGTAAAATATTGTAGGAAATAAACACAACTATTAAGAACACGTTTTTGTCTGTAATATATGTACTTTTTTTATATAAATTTAATATTATATATTTTTAGTGGGAGGTCAATTTTTGTATTCAGCGTAAGATTTTTGAACAACACGGAGATATCATTTTTGGCATCAGTTTAAAAATACCCAATAACTTGGCGTTATCGCAAAGGTCCGGCAGTACTTCACACCAGGGTAGCTTCTAATGTTATACAAAGCACAGGTCCGTTCGTGTGTGGAGTACTGCAGCCACATTTGGGCTGGTGCTGCGAAGTGTCACCTGGCCACTTTGGATTCGATGGAGAGGCGTGCGAAGAGGCTGATTGGTGACCCTGATCTAACTCGAGATGGTCTCCAAAGCCTAGAGCACAGGCATAGAGTAGCCAGCCTTTCGGTGTTCTATAGGATGCATTTTGGGGAGTGTGCGAGGGAATTGCATGATTTAATTCCCCATCTCCGTTCCACCATCGGACGACCCGTCGTACGGCTAGTTTCCACCCTTACGTTGTTAACACCACTACGATCCGGACGAAGCGTTTCGCCTCCTCCTTTAAACCGCGTACATCGAGGGACTGGAACAATTTGCCAGCGGCGGTGTTTCCGTCGGACTACAATTTGAGTGTCTTCAAGGCTAGAGTGAATAGGCTCTTAATAAACTAGTGCGCTTTACCATCAACGATTGCGTCACTGCTTACCATCGGGCAGGATTGTGGTCAAGCGCTAGTTTATAATATATACATATATGTATATGTATATAAAACCCTGTAGCGTAGTAATACTTTCGGTATTAATTAAAAAAAAAAAAGAAGTAATGTTCAATTTTGTTAATTCTAAAATAATATCTAGGAATGAGAGCAGAGCAGTAAGCCCTGGTGGCCTAGTGGTTAAAACACCAACCTCTCAAGTATGAGTGTGCAGGTTCGATTCCAGGTCAGGCAAGTACCAATGTAACTTTTCTAAAAGTTATTTGTACTTTCTAAGTATATCTTGGACACCAATGACTGAAGGTGAAGGAAAACATCTTGAGGAAACCTGGACTTTATAAGTGCGAAATCGCCAACCCGCGTTGAACAAGCGTGGTGATTACGCTCAATCCTTCTCTGTATGAGAGGAGACCTGTGCCCAGCAGTGGGACGATAAAAGGTTGATGATGATGAATTGGAGTAGTGGCGGCCTAGAGGGTATCAGCTGCATTTTACAAGTTGTAGGCTATACTCGTATGTAGGTTCGGACTCCTTCAGAGGCTTTACCTACTTTGCGTAAATAATTTCATCACCACTGCTCTCAAAACGGTGAAGGGAAACATCGTGAAGAAACCGGCATGTCCTAGAGCCAAAAACTTCGCAGACATGTGACATCTACCAACCCGCATCGAGCCAGCGTGGAAAGATTGTCTGTGCCAAACAGACAGACAGACAGACAGACAGACAGACAGACAGGCAGGCAGACAGACAGACAGACAGACAGACAGACCGACAGACAGACAGACAGAGTTACTTTCGCATATAAAATATTAGTATGGATAGTATGGATAAACCAGTTACAGGCACTTTTGAATTGTCAGAAGGTCGGTCAGTCAATAAGATGAAGCTGGTCGCCCATTCCAAAGAGTAGGTACCTATGGAGAAGAACGGGCAAGAAACTCCATGGACACTCTTTTAAATTTTCAAGTTATTGTTACAAATACTTATTTGATTACATCATTCATGTTGAAATCAACCGTGTGAGAACGATGCAGAAATATATTGTACGCTGAGAGCGTCCATTATGGAAAACACACAAGAATCAATTCAGAAATTAAAATACGCCGTGGCAGCTAAGAGATGACGAGTCCCCTCCACCGGCGTCCGTTCACGAACATGACGTATGGATCAGCATCATTCAGCTCAACCATATTGAAGGGAACCTAATGACCCAACACACACGCCATCATCAGCGAGACATTTGAGTGAGCAATTGAGCATGACATACTCTCAACAGCCAGAGCACTGATACAGTTTTTTATCATTTTTTTTTCTATACTTCAGCAATCCTTTAAAAATAACTGTTTAAAACAACACAGCCCAAAGATTCTGCAAAAATCTTACAAAGAAGAGTTACGTGAATACGTATGTATATAAAAAAAAAATAGTCCGTCTTATACCTAGATAGTAAAACAATTAAGACAAATATTTTTTATTTTGTCGAAATTATCAAAACCTACTGAGATATAGGGTATTAAAGTTATCAGTTGAGGGCTAATTACCTCACGCCGTGGTACCTACATTTTGTGCCACGGCGTGACGTCATGCGACATTTCATACACGACATTCCTAAGTATTTGAATGAAATAAAAAATACATGTTCAATATTTTTTATAAATCTATCTGATTTACATTAAATTATTTTTTTGGATACAACCCAATTGAGGCCGTCGTAGTGTTAATCCCTAACACTAGTTACGAAACTCAGCCATTGGGCACGCCACAATAGCGGCGGTAAGTCCCCTCTTTGAGGAGTGGCTAGAGAGGCGCCACGGCGCCCTCACCTTCCGCCTGGCGCAGGTCCTCACCGGACACGGTTGTTTCGGGAGGTTCCTGTTCCGTATAAGGCGGGAGGAAACGCCAGGGTGTCACCATTGTGTGGATCGCCCTGAGGACACGGTTGAGCATACGGTGGAGGTCTGCCCGGCTTGGGTAGAGCACCGCCGTGTCCTCGTAGCGGCGATCGGCGGCGATCTCTCGCGTCCGACCCTGGTCCAGGCCATGGTCCGGAGCGAGAGTGCATGGCAGGCCGTCACCTCCTTCTGCGAAGCAGTGATGCTGGCAAAGGAGGAGGCGGAGCGCGTGAGGCAACGGGAATCCCAGCGACCTCACGCCACCAGCCGCCGCAGGAGACGCCCTGGTCGGGAGATGACACTAAACTCCCAGCCACCGCAGGCGCGGGCCTGCGGGCGGTGAGCAGTGGGCAACTCGCCGCTCGGTAAGGACCAGGCCCGAGTCGACGGCGCGTCGTGTTTCACGCGCGCCTCAAAGAGATGTCAGCACGTCGTGACGGGGTGCACGAAGACCGATGCCTCCTGGGTCAGGGTTGCGGGTTGGTAAAACAAGAAACCGTGGCCCTGGCCGTCGCACAGGCAAGTGAAGAAACACGGGTGGGTTTTAGTCAGTAAAAGTCTGACACGCCCTTCCGCTCTGCCCAGAGCGGGAGAAGTCATTTGATGATTTCCCATCCCAACAAAAAAAAAAAAGCCTCCGTGCGTACTTTGACAGCCTCCGTGGCGTAGCGGTAGCGGACGCGGCCCCTGCGCAAGGTGGCGCGGGTTCAATCCCCGCACAGTGCAAGTATTTGTATGCATGAATATGAATATTTGCACTGGTCTGGTCGTGCCTCGGAAAGCACGTTAAGCGTTGGTCCCGGTTGCCATACGAACATCTAGTGGCAGCCGTTACGGGTTGTTGGACCCCTCAAAAGTCCAACAATTGGTCTAACTGCAATGCTTCGATGTCGCCTTCGGGTTGTGGAGGTCAGACGGCAGTCGTTTCACGGAAAATGTCGAAGTTTACCCATATCAGCAGTTGGACTGGTAAAGCGGACCCCAGACTCCAAAGCTGAAAAGGCTTCGGATGCGACTGGGATTAACGCTGAGATGATGATGATCACTAGTTACGAAACTCACTTTAAGCTTCCTGCACCTAAATTTTCACAGTACAAAGGTGGTTACAGAATCATACTGCTCGGAAGTTGTCTCGGCATTACTAACGACGCTGTCGCAAACTATAAATCGTTAAATAATACCGAAAATAATCGCTTGCCATAATGATTTTTACGGCTAACGCAAGTCTACATCCGATGTCGGTAAGCAAACGAAGAGTGTGTTCGGTTATTTCAAAAGCAAATTATTGCCCGTAACTAAATCATCATGAATGCAGGGTAAATTGACTATCTTCATTATCAACCTTTTTATCGACCCACTGGTGGGCACGGGTCTCCTCTCAGGTACAGAGAAGGATTGAACGTAATCACCACGCTTGCTCAATGCGGGTTGGCGATTTCAGACTTAAAAGTCCAGGTTTCCTCAAGATGTTTTCCTTCACCTTCAGTCATTGAAGTCCAAGATATAGTTGGAAAGTACATATAACTTTTAGAAAAGTTACAGTGGTACTTGCTTGACCTGGAATCGAATCCGCGCACTCATACTTGAGAGGCTGGTGTTTTAACCACTAGGCCACCACGACTTACAATTAAACTAGTATGATACACTTAACGTATATATTTATTGTATAATCTATGTAAATAGTACACAGTAGACTACCTACATTATTTCTTTATCCTTCCCCTTAGAATTCCATTCAAAGGTTGTCTGTAAAAGATCGCTCTTAGCGATAAGACCGCCCATTGTGTCACCCTTTGTAAAATATATATATTTATGTTCTGTAATCTATATGGTGTACATAATAAAGAGTATTCTATTCTATAATTTAGTATAAATAATAATTTTAATTAGGTACGAAAATAGTTTTCGACAAGCTTCGGTCATAGAATAAAGAGGGGAAGTAGGTTATCTGCGACCCAATCCGCGATTTAATTGCCTACTGTCTTAGGGTTGACAACTGTCCGCGCTTCGTCGGTTACGGTTGTCGCCCAAACCGCTAACAAATATTTATAGACTAAGAGCTTATGTTTAAATTATTTGCTTAGTATTTAGTTTACATATACTAGTCAGTTTTTTTTTTGTAATTTTTATTTTTAGTTTTGTACACATAAAGAACCATATTTATTTTTATTTTTAATTAATACAAATATAAATAATACAAACATAACATCTATTGAATCACACATTTAATACAAAATTACAAATTAGCTACAGAAAAATACCTACTTTCTTCGGTTTCGACTATTACGAAACGCGTTGTTAGTTGTTATTAAACTTTAATGTGTAATATATCCGTATCCTTGTAAATAACTTTTAGAAATATAATTTGAAAAATATAAGTCTTTTATTTGTTCATAAATAGACATACCAACTTTGCAGTTTATGTGATCATTTTTTAAAAGCTAATGTGTCGAAAAGCCGTGACGCGCGAACCTCGTTCCGTGCTAGCCGCGACTAGCGCAGTCATAGGCACTCTAATATTGTGTTTAGGTGTGCGTGCGGCGACGCATAGATACTATGGCGCACACATACAAGCCGCGCGCGGTCCGTTTGTATGAAGATAACGTACTTCCCTCTCTTTATTCTATGCTTCGGTAGAATACACAAGGCAATCGATTTGAGAGTCGATACTGGCTCATCGCTACAATCAAGTCAACACCCTAATTGCGTAAAAACTATTACTCTCAATTTGGAGCATATTGCTGATCCAATGCTCCATATCGTCGAAAAATATTTCTACTCAACAACGTAAATAACGCATTTTGCCATCTAATGATAGCATGGCTTTCTTGGTCTACCTGCAGCACAACGACGTGCACCAGCTCTGCATGTGTGCGGGTATGTTTTTCTAGCGACCTTTGTAGTTGTCCGTACAGACAGTAGGAACCGTGGTCACGGATCGAGAAATTGACTATATAATAATACAATCTCTACTTTTGGGGTGAGTAGATCTGTTAATCAGAATTAATGGCCTGTTCATTCATTGTTCTGCGTCAGTGTTGATACAAAAATATGTTCAACACTGCGGTAAACTGAATACTGATAATTTTATTAGCGTCCGTGTGGAATTTGGTTATGTCGCGCTTTTTAGATTTCCCTCGGGAATATCAATTGTTTTCAATAAAAGGTAGCCTAATCGGTTGAGAGGTTTAAGCGGGAAAGCGTAACAGACAGACAGACAGACAGAGTTACTTTCGCATTTATAATATTAGTATGGAAGTATGGATAAACTAGTGCTTGACAGCAATCCCACCTGATGGTAACATGTGATGCAATCGTTGATGGTAAAAGGCGCTAGTTTATTAAGAGCCTCATCATCATCATCATCAGCCTTTACTCGTCCACTGCTGGATATAGGCCTCCTACATGGCACGCCAACAAGCTCGATCCTAAGCAGTTCTCCGCTAGCCACTACCAGCCACCTTTTTGATGTCGTCGCTCTCGCCCAACGGCGTCCCACGCTACGTTTGCCGAGACGCGGTCTCCACTCAAGGACTCGTTTACCCCAACGGTTGCCGGCCTATTCACTCAAAAAAACTCTGTGAATAGAAAGACGGCAGTTGAGCGAGGTGAAGCAATGTTAAACCAACGATGCTGCGCCAGAGGGAGATTGATCTGGAGACCCTCCACGACCAAACTCCCGACGCAGCAACATTTGGCGCATCGTACCCGACACACATTGCAACACAACTGCTCTGACCCGTCCTACGTACGGCTTCACCAGACATCATGCCGGAACACGACGAATTGTTGGGCTGCAAGACTACTGGCCAGGCAAGTACCAATGTAACTTTTCTAAAGTTATATGTACTTTCTAAGTATATCTTGGACACCAATGACTGAAGGTGAAGGAAAACATCTTGAGGACACCTGGACTAAAGTCTGAAATCGCCAATCCGCATTGAGCAAGCGTGGTGATTACACTCAGTCCTTCTCTGTATGAGAGGAGACCTGTGCCCAGCAGTGGGACGATAAAAGGTTGATGATGATGATTCCTACTGGACCAAAGGTTATGTGGGTGAAACTGCGAGGCGAAGCTAGTAATTAATATTGATTAGGTAAAATGATACAGACTTTGTTAAATCCACACTGATATTGTACTTAAAGCCCTGATAAAATCAACAATCGCATTTTTTTTATTTGTTATTCTTATGTCATGCAACATAATATTTATTTTTATAATTTATAAACTAGTGCTTGACTGCAATCCCGCCTGATGGTAGGCTTTTGCAATCGTTGATGGTAAAGCGCGCTAGTTTATTAAGAGCCTTGAACATTGTGCTCACATGATAGAAGCAACAGAAATATGTAACGAAGACATATAATCCATATTATGATTTTAAAAAGAGTGTCCATGGAGTTTCTTGCACGTTCTTCTCCATAGAGACCTACGCTTTGGAACGTGCAATTTAGCTTCACTTTTCTTGGACTGACCGACATTGACTATTCAAAAGCACCAACTGTTGGTTAATTTGAAATAAACAATTTTGATTTGATTTGCCTATTCACTCCAGCCTTACGAACGCGCCAAATGTTGTTGTGTCGGGAGTTGGTCATGGAGGGTCTCCAGAATCAATCTCCCTCTGTGTTTATCATTGCATCAGGTCGCTCAACTGCCGTCTTCCTTCCTACTCACTCAGTTTTTTTTTTCTATATAGGCTCTTTATAAACTAGCGCGCTTTACCATCAACGATTGCTTCAATGCTTACCATCAGGCGGGATTGCGGTCAGGCGCTGGTTTATAATTTACTTATTAAAAAAAATATGTGAGCTGTCACGCTCTTTAGACCTGGGGCTTTTTTTTAGGTATGTAATAAGTTTTTACTTATTTATATTTCCATTTTAATGATATTTTATTTTTTGTTTCTGTTTTGCTGGTATTTTGGCGTGGCTAGCTGGCATATCTATACTAATATATAAAGCTGAAGAGTTTGTTTGCTTGAACGCGCTAATCTCAGGAACTACGGGTCCGATTTGAAAAATATAACATCACGCTGCGACCAATAGGAGCGGAGCATAACTAACTCCACGCGAACGAAGTCGCCTAGTGATAAATAAATTTATTGTTTTTTTTTCTTGTATTACTGTACCTACATAGTATTGTATAAAGCCATGTGTTTCTTTTTTTTTAATGAATAGACAGCTGTGCTGCTGGGGAGTTTGTTCCGCCACTTCTTCTTCCCAGCGAAAGCACTAGGAAGTGTCGATGGGTGCCCGTTTTGGGGGGACTGTCTTATGTAATATTGACGTTCAAAAAGTGCTGATTCCTCAGCCTTATTTGAATAAATGATTTTTGATTTTGATCCTCGTGTCTAATAGTGCTAAGAATATGAGAGCACTAAGTAAAGTGCCTAGAGTGACCCTAGAAGCCGTTCTAGGCTTAACACAGTCCTAGATCGAAAAATTGAAAGCCACGTGACATCTCTAAGTGCCTAGAGCCCACTCCCTCACTCAGAGATGGCCGGTGTCCACTGTTCCTGTCCCAGCAGTTTGCTAAAGACACTTATGACTTGTTGAGGAGTTAGGCAAAAAGGGAAATCGAAGGTAGATGTCTAAATTCCAAAGCGTATTAGGTTCTTATGAAGAAAAACATTTAGGTAGTTAAAAACACACACTATTTCCACAATATTTGTTAACAATTTTTTACTTTTAATTTTCATTCAAGCGTTTATTTTTTAGTTTTTAAAACTTTTTATTTTTATCATATTACCTATTTTATTGTCACCGGTTTTTGTTATGCGTACACTTTAAATTAAATCTATCCGTGTAAAGTGGGCCACTCACACACACAATGAAACATGCGTACGTACAGGTGAAGCTAATAAAAACGTGTTAATAAGCAAGAGGCTTCATGGATAACCTTTTAAATCAAATTTTGTGTTAGGTAGTTAGTTTATTAACATGTAAAAATGTCCAGCGTTCGCCAGCCAGACATTTACACTGACGAAGTAGCTAGCCGGCCGGCAGTAGGTACTCATCAAGGTTATATCACTGCGACCATTAAATTAGGTCGCAAATCGCATTCGTAAGACAAGCAAGCAGCCACGACGCGGCAATATTTCGGTCATGTTTTACTTAACCAAGTTACATTTTGAATAAAGAAAGAGAATTAAAAAGAAATAAGTACAGAGACAATTTTTTTTATTTTTATAATGTATATGGCTTTGGGAAAATAATTTCTTTCAAAATTAATAATTTTCTATTTTATGTATTAAAAAATATATGTTCAGTTTCAAATTATAGTTTGTACAATGCAAATAATATTTTAATATAATCGCAGAGACAAATAGGATCGCACAATAATGATTAATGTTATTTTTTTTTGTTAATACATAAATCCATAATTATTTTCCTTTTATAAGGATCATGTTTTCAATCAACGATCTTCTTCAAACTCTGGTATAATTCTATGCGAATAACTGAGGTTGTTATTTAGTTTTTTTTTTTAATACTGCTTTTTAATGTATTTATTTATTTTAAGTATATGTATAGCTTTTACATTTTTTACTTTTGCCTATTTTTTCTATGCATTTATATGTCGACAAAAACGTAAACAGACATTGAAATTACCTACTTGATTTTTATGTTTTAATTTCCTAAGTTTTTAAATTAATCTAGTATCATAATCAAATCATAATTTCTGGATCCCACAATACAGGAGTTCCTAGTATGAGACCCAGAGATAATTTTTTATTTTTTTTCCCTTGAGAAATTAAACGTCATGTGATATGTGCAGAAAATTTGTTATTTAACTAACTTTGTAAAATATTTTAGTTTGGTGACTCAAATAAAGAAATAAAATAAATAAACTACACCTAGGTACGTTATTTTTTGTATCTATGTACATTAAATAAAAACCAAAAGTCATTTATTAAAATTAGGCTGAGAATCAGCACTTATTGAAGGGCAAAATTACATAAGACAGTCCCCAAGACGCCCGCCCTTCGCCATTAGAGTTAACCTATACTGTTCTACTCCTGGTAAAGACGTCCCTCCACTCCTTCCATCCTATGCAGACTCGAATAGGATGGTCCTTCCAGTTTTAATGGCTCTTATCACCTCGTCCCGCCATCTCCTACGCGACGTGGTCTGCCGCGACCTCGCCTAGCTGTCTCAGGGCACCAATTCTGTGCCACGTTTACACGTGGGCCCAGTTAGATATAGACGGACAAAAAAAAATAGCGCTGACAGAGAGCGGATGTAAGTAAGTATAAATCGAAGGTCGTACAGCCACTAGCAGGTCCAAGCTAGACGAAATCTTCCAATTTCCCCAATCAACCTTGAACCTTAACGTTTTAGCAATAATGTTGAAAATCTATTAAACGTATTTGACAGATGGCAGCCCCTTGGTGTGTTGGCGTCTGTACCACTGCCACAGATTGGGTCGCTATCAATTTTTCATAATGTAGCATGCGCGAATGACGTCTCGGCGAAAAGGAACGTTTCAAGAGGGATTGGAACAATTTGCCAGCGGCGGTGTTTTCGTCGGACTATAATTTGAGTGTCATCAAGGCTAGAGTGAATAGGCTCTTAATAAACTAGTGTGCTGTACCATCAACGATTGCATCACTGCTTACCATTAGGTGGGATTGCGGTCAAGCGCTAGTTTATAATTTAGTAAAAAAAGACATATAATAAATTATTAATTAAAAAACGGGAAATTGATGATTAATACCTAAAAATATTTTTTATTAATGTTTAGTAATAATTATTAAATTGAAAATTACAATCCATTTTATGTTAACTTTATTTTATATAACATAATTTTATAGGCGGAATTGTTAATGTATTTTAATTTTAATATGTATTTCGTGATCTTACTATGAGGACTGTAAAAAATATATTAATAATATTTTCATAAAAAATAGTTTAACTACCAAAACTTATCAAACTATGTAGTTCTATCATTTATCAAGTTGATTGATTAGAAAAACAAGGTTACATACTTATTTTTCAGTTCGTAATCGATGGAGTCATGTCCATGTCGCTTACGGCGGCTTACATAGAGCTTACGGTGAGTAACACAAGAAATGTAAGTTAACAGCCTGACTCTTACTGGGTGAACGTAATCAGTCAAGAACCAAATCCACGTCATAGCGAGATATTTTCTTGAAGGATGCAAATTCGAAAACTACAACCGAATATTTTTACTTTAAGAAATAGATCTATTTAAGCAGTAAGTAATAAAAGAACACGCAATTTTCTTCTTGTTGTTTTTTTTTTTTTTTATGAATCCTGCCTACTCCGTTTGGTCCTACTATCACTAGTCCACAATACTCCCTGTATTGTGGAGTGTGATAACATTAGTTTATTTCCTTTATTTTTCTCTATCTACATATTGCTTTACATTTTTAAATATTGATATAAAAACAAAAAATATATACAGTATGTTAAATAACAGAGGGCGTTCCCTTAAACTCGTTAATATATATCATTAATAGATTAAAATAAAAATATCAGCATAGAAAAATAAGCATAAAAAAATCCGAATAAAAAAATTCTAATTGGAAATAAATTTGAAACCTCCTGTTTTAAATCAAAATAGTAGTCGTCATGTATAAATAAATTGCGACGTTGCCGTCTTTCATGTTCGCGTATACAGTGTGTTTCTTTTACATGTCAATTTAAAAATTTTATTGAATATTTTCCTATTGGAAAAAATTTTAAAACATTTTGTTTTCGAATTGAAATATTTTTTTTAGATGTGTGTACGCTATACTATTTCGGGTTAACGGGAACGCCCTCTGTTAGTTAACATACTGTATATATATATATAAAAATGTAATTAAATGTAATTTAGACATGTCGTATTGTTTATAATCTTTTATTTCTTTGATATTGCATGTCCGACTTGGATAGACTGTTGAGCCAAAGCATTGTATTTACACAATTAAATAATACCAATATGTACACAGTTACGCAATAAATGACTCTTTATCTTTGTGTTCCACCGAGGACGGGAGCAGGGTCTAAGCTACCGGTGGTTAAGGCTCCAGAGACAGGAACCTCCGCACGATGCGGACCGTTTCGAGGAGTACTGCCTTTTGAATCAGGCCTTTGATCCAACTGTATTAGTTTTATTATTATTATTTTTACTGCGACGTCATAGGGTAAGTTCGTGACAAAAAAAAATGAATAAGTAAGAATAACTATTCATACTTATTCATTTCTTTTTTCTAAAATTAAATAAAACTTCTCAACAACTACCTCAAATAAAAACCACACTCTTTGTAACAACACGCATTTTTTTTTTAATCAGTTACTTTCATAAGAATAGTCAATCAAGAGCAATGTCCGGACGACAGGGTCAAACTACCCGAAACTGTCAAATATTCCCAATCAACCTTGAGCCTTAATAGCTTAGCTATAAAGTTGAAGATCTAATGCGGAAATCTGACAGATTGTAGTAGCCTGATGTGCTCGTCTATACAGGGTTCTAATAGCTAAGAAATGTTGATAATAAAACAACGAGCTATCAACGTGCGACTGGGTGCGAGCAGATGACGTCATCTGCACCTGCTTTCAACTATATACTAATCATCTACGCGCTCGACTTTTAGAGTTCCGTACCTAAAAAGGAAACACTGAACTCTTATAAGATCATCACTTTGTTGGCCGCCTGTCTGCTCCTCAGTCAAGACACTTTTTCTCAGAAACGCGCGGAGTTATAAACTTGATATTAATATGAAATTCTCGGGGCAAGCAAACAATGGAACAATCAAACTCTTCTAAGTCATCATCAACCTTTTTTACCGTCCCACCGCTGGACATAGGTCTCCTCTCATACACAGAATGATTCAGCGTAATCACCACGCTTGCTCAATGAGGGTTGGCGATTTCAGACTTAAAGTCCAGGTTTCCTTAAGATGTTTTCCTTCACTTTATAATCAGTTATGGGTGTCAAAGATATACGTCAACGCAATATATAAAAAATACCAGAGTTTATGTTAGGAACTCAAAACCCTACATGGCAGTTCACTTCGCAATGTCATGAAAAACCGTGTATGTTAAAATATTCATTTGCCAAATGCATATTTGTAGGCTTCCCGAACCCTACACTGAGCGTGGCCCGACAAGCTCTTGGAAGGTTTTTTTTTCCAATGTGTGTGTTTTTTTTAAATAAACTGCTTAATTATGTCCAAATTAAATGAGAAATGAATTATTTTTTATTTAATTAAAATCATTATCCCAGCGTTAATCCCTGTCGCATCCGAAGCCTTTTTCAGCTTTGGAGTCTGGGGTCCGCTTTTACCAGTCCAACTGCTGTTATGGCTAAACTTCGACATTTTCCGTGAAGCGGCTGCCGTCTGACCTCCACAACCCGAAGGCGACATCGAAGCATTGCAGTTAGACCAATTGTTGGACTTTTGAGGGCTCCAACAACCCGTAACGACTGCTACTAGATGTTCGTATGGCAACCGAGAAGGCACGACCAGACCAGTGCAAATATTCATATTCATGCATACAAATACTTGCACTGTGCGGGGATCGAACCCGCGCCACCTTGCGCAGCGGCAGCGTCCGCTACATACTGAGGCTGTCACAGTCATTTAATTAAAATATAAGTAATAAATATATGTCTCTGGCCTCTGTGTCATAAGGCATTTTTATACATAGACATTTAAAGTTAATATAATTTTTCTTTATAAACTTTTTTTTTAAAAGTATGGATAAATTTATGTTTATTTGAAAAAAAAAATGCTTGATAATCGCTTTTTTCTTTGTATTACTGCAATTTGAATCTATAGGCCAATTTGGGCGCGAAATTTAATTTTATCGACAGACCAATAATAAAATAAAAAACAAAAACTGCTTAATATAACCCTTTGTGTTTGAAATGATAATAGTACATTACGATATTAGTGCGTAATGATGGTTATAACATGCGAGGCGGAATTTCAGCCCGAGCCGAAGGCGAGGGTGTAATTGAGCCGAGCATGTTATAACCAATACGCACGTATATCGTACGACGTTTTTTAACACACTTGCGAGGAAACAGAAAAAGAGTATTTTATATTTTGTTCATTTTAATTAAACTCAATCTGTAAATGCACACTGTTGCTTTCCCGCCATTAGTATTATTATTTGCCATTTCAAATATGGAACAGCGCGCAGCGCGAGCCGTGCGGCGGCGATCAGTTCCATAATTACTTGAAATGGAAAATAATGCTGTTATGGAATTTGTATGGACTATAACTTAACAATTTGCTTTGATAACACACGCGTTTGTTATGGCCTGCTTTACATATTTAAAACCGGTGGAATTACATCAGCTTTACGAGCAAGGGTGTTAAAAAATAGATTAACGGAACATTTTGAACACACATTGAAGGGATTCTTTAAACAATGGCAACCATACGCATTGCAATGGATTTTTCAGGTAGAAAGCCCAGTGAATGGAAAATACCGATGGCTTAGTCGCAAAGTATCTAATGACTGCACTATAATTCCGCTGCTGGTCGTAAAACGACCCTTTATCATAATATAGCTTTTGAAGAATTACTCCTTCTCAAACGTCAAGGTCTAGGCTTACTGATAATTCTCTATTATGGTGGCAATTATCGTCAAGTATTATCTTTTGTCCCTTTTCAAAGACACAGGGTCGTAGTTATTGTGACAAGAATAGAAAACATGCATCCATATTGATGTTAAATAAAAGAATTTGCCATAGTCATTTTGAAACAGTTATTGTTTTGTAGCCCGTAGCGAAAATCATAAGAAAAGAAAAAAATAATGGCGCTGATTCTTTTGTTCACAAACTTAACTAATTTCAAGTCAAGTGCATTTTTTCTTTCTATTTATTAACAAAAGGATAGAAGATAACATTTTATTTTAATCCTGTCAAATTAAGATATTCCATAGACATTTTTTTTTTTTGGTTCGTTTCTTTCCGTTCGGGCGAATGGAAAAGGCAAAGGCATAGTACGCCATACAGCCAAGTCTTCAGTAATTTTTTTTCATTAAATATCTATCCTAACTTATCCTAATTTATCCTAACTTATCCTAACATAACTTAACCTA
The DNA here is from genome assembly GCA_017933935.1 of Sesamia nonagrioides. NCBI lineage: Eukaryota > Metazoa > Arthropoda > Insecta > Lepidoptera > Noctuidae > Sesamia > Sesamia nonagrioides. The sequence continues at coordinate 314,526 of JADWQK010001926.1, forward strand.
AACTAACTCCTTTCGTTTTACGCGTTTGGACGATAAGGAGCGGTTTAGCGTAAAGACATGATGAGGCCACTATGCTACAATATTTCACTGTTCTTTTTGAATTATTCACTGAATGCACTTTTTACCACATAAATCACGCGTTTTTATTTAGTAAACGACACTATAAATAATTTTAAAAGTCCAATGAAAAATGAGCGTGACACTCATCTTGACATTCCCGCCAAACTCTCTTCCATAGACAGTTTAGACGCGATTATAAACATGGCGACCAAAAATACATTAACTTACGTCAGGCGCGGACTAATCTGACAGGTCTAACTACATTTATCTTCTGTCCTTTTCTTAATGAAATTTTAAAAACAAAGATGCACTGAAGTTAAATTTAGCTAATTTTGTGTACAAGGGAATCGAGGAAAATATTTGTTGGATTAAAATAAATTTGGAATAATTTTATGGTATACATTTGCAGATTGTCTTTTGTACGGAACCTTCGGTAGTCGTTGCGCGATTCGACCCGCACTTTTTGTAATGGATAGCGTTATAGATATAAAAATAAAATAGGTAATTAATATGACATTCTTATACATAATAAATAAAATATTTTGTTTATTTAATTCTAAAAAGGGTTTATTTTTAAAATTTTCGTTTAATTAAAAAAAAGTGTTTATACGAGATTATACTTAATTTTACAATAAAATTACTGAGATGTTAATTACATCATAAATCGAGCTCTATAAAGTAATTTGGATTCTTTTTTGTTTGTGACATTATGACCGACATTTCCTTCTGCATGATTCTTGAACACGGAATTTCCGAAGCAGTCATCCTATTTCTGAAATGACGTGTATTTAAACATGTACTTTCTTCGTATCGATAAAGTTTAACGAAAAAAAAAACTTAATAAAAAAAATAATGCTAACTTGTGTAATTACAAAGTTTTTTTTAAGAAAATTATTTTAATTGAATGATCAATTCAATTCAAACCTGTTCTGCATGAGAGGTGCCCTTTGCGAACGGCAAAAGACTCTTGTGAAAAAAAAATAGGTAAGTAGGTATAATTTTTTTATCAACGTGGGTCAAAATTTTTACCTAAATAAAAATGAAGAGTTTCGGAGAGATCAGGAATTTCTCGGTAGCAGCCCAAGTCTGAATCTGTGTCTGATAATGATACTAGTAATAGGATTTAGGGGCACTCGAAATATAACTTGCGAAGTGTGGGTCTACCATAGTTGCGCCACTGCCTAACCCTTCAAAGAAACAAGCATGATGATAATGTAAAATAAATAACGGTTTGAAAACACGAAAACAATATTGGTATGTACATATTACCGCGTCGCCATTTTGTTTCAATGTCATACCAACGCGTAATAATCTCGTTATGACATTCGGTAGGTATTGTAATTCGATTTTTAAAAAAATATTACAACTAAATACCTTTGCTTTTTCTCAAAAAAAGAAGTGCTGTAGATAATAAAAGTTATTTAATACACATAGGAATAATAATTAATTTCATGACCATTTGAATTGAGAACTCCTTTTAAAACGACGACCGAGAGTTCCCAACGATAAGCGAAGCTACTCAAACAACGGTTATGCACATTTCCATATGTTCGCGTTACATCGCCAGCTAGCATAACTTGTATATCTAACGAGCGTCTTGTTTACTCGGCAACGGACTTTATCAGCGCTCCGCTGCACGCTGGCCCGTGTGTTACTGCCTGATTATGAATAAACGGGTGTGCGGGCCGGCCCCTTGCGTGGATTGACTCACGTCACGAGCGAACACCGCACCGTCCTTACCACTGCATTATTTCAAGATAATTCTGTCCGTAGTATGTTCATTGTTACCGATATACATTGCTTTGTCGTTTTCTAGTCTTATTTTACTTGCTACTTCTAAAGATGTAATGTATTGTGAACATAATCACAGTAACGTTTAAATAAAGGTGGATATTAGCGGACTCAGTTGACACGTCTTCGTAGACTCGACTGTCGAGTTATTTTTTTTTTTTCGTATCTAAGAAAAATAGGTTTTATTATTACGAAAGAGATAGTATATTGACAGATGGAGTTGTAATAGACAATGGGAATTTAAAATTAGAACAATGAATGCGTCAAATTCACGTCACAAGCTCACAAACAAAGATTTAAATAAATCTTGCTAGTCAACAAACATGTTATTTATCTGCTAACCGAGTCGTATTTTGTTTTAATAAATTAATTGTGGCGTTGAATACAGAAACGTAGTATCAGCGAATTGATACGAACAGTTGAAACACTGCTTTAATACTGCAATTGTGTAATGTGAATCGTTTTATTAGTTATTGAGGTTGTGCGCAAATTGTGTTACAAAGAATAACATCGGAGACCGAGGTTGAGGTGCACAAATAACAGAACACGTAATCGTTAGAGAATATGGAGTATTATAAAAAAGAGTAGGTATGTGTATTAAAATTTTGCGAGATTGCAAGCATTTTGTTAAAGATTTTTTTTAACGAAAAATTACATTTTAGCAATTGGGTTGTATTCTAGAAAATAATTTAATGTGCATCAGATAGGATTATAAACAATATTGAACACGTATTTTTTATCAAATACTTAGGAAGATATATTGATTTGAAATGTCGCATGACGTCACGCCGTGCTACAAAATATAGCACGGCGTGACGTAATTAGCCCTCACTTTGTAACTGCTCAGTAGTTTTTGGTAATTTCGGCAAAATAAAAAATAGGGGTCTTAATTTTTTTTATTATCTATGAGACGGCCTAAGTATTTTTTTGATTTTCATACCTTGGATATATCCCTATTATCAATGAATGGCGGATTAACATTTAGGTACCAGAGACATTGTCTGCGCTGGACAATACTGTAGCCTTCCATTAGTGAACGAGTTTTCGGAATCAGCTCAGTACTCAGTTCCAAAAATTACCCTCATTACTAAATACCTTATTATTCTATAGACATTAGACAGGTTACCGTTACCTGGCTACCTGTATAAATGTAAGTTTGCGGAGATAGGAGAGTGGTTATTATTATTACTAACTAGGTTTATTTAAAAAATAATATTCATATAAGGAATATTGCTATAACATGAGGGAATGATTACTTACCTAAAGCCTTGAGAAAAGGTGGTAAGTTTTTTTTTTATAATAGAGATGTTTCCTGGGTAAAAAAAAAATGATTCTATTTAGTCCGTCATTCAGATTATAGAAAAATATTGGATACTTACATACTTATATTTCGTTTTATTAAATCAATAAAAATGGACAAATAAAAAAGGCATCTAGGATCAGGAGTGGTGGCTGGTGACGTCACTGGTCGCTAAAAAGTGTAGCGTGCAGTGACGTCACACGAGTTTTCAAGGCGCTGTGTCTTCATTTTTTGTTTAAGTATATGAAAAAAGCAAAAATACGTGTTTAGTATTTTTTTGGAAATCTGACTGACGGACTAATTAGTTTTTTTTTTTTTGTCAAATACCGTATTGCGAAATACTTGCTATATTTGCATAGACTTTAAAATCAGTACAATTTTAAAACGTAACAGCGGAATTTTCCATGAACAAATGTTTAATTTTTATAGGTAAGATAAAATGGACCTAGATTTTTTTGAAAATACGCCAGCCTACCTAGACAAAAATATGCAACAAGTGAGCAAAAGTTTTAAGACCCAAATAGTTGAGTTGTATTTGAAAAGAGCACTGGCCATGTTTTTTTTTAATATACATATACAGACCTACATGATATTAATAATATAATATATTTATATTATATGTTCAATCCACTTTTTTTTTAAATACCTACCTACGATATTTTCAATGACACGCCCATACATTATTAATGAATATGATTAAATAGTATCTAATTAGTTCATTGTGTTTATTTTCTTTAGGCTTCATCTATCTTCTCTAATAACTCTAATTTATGGGTTAAAATACATGTTTAAACGAGTTACTTAATTAGGTTTTAATGAGAAACAAATTAATATTTTTAAGATAAAATTATGTTAGCAATGATATTTTAAACTTAATTATTGGAAATTATGGCTTAAACATAAGGTGTTTTTTTTTTGTTTAATAAAATAAATAGAAAGGAAGTCTTTGAAAATAGAACAGTAAACACGTGTTAGACTGTAGTAATGGTAAGATAAGATGGTGGCCGTCTCACGCAACACGACTGCGTGAAGCAAAATGTGCGCAAACGATGTGAAATAATTATTTTTTGTTCGAAAAATAAAATAAACCGGTTTTCAGCGGATAGTTTAGAAATCACGTAACTCTAACACGCAGACTATTATTATTTTTGATATGTTTGGTAACATCACAAAACTTATAACGCTCAGGTAATCCGATAGCTTTTTAAGAGATTTATTATAGATAATATTATTTCCGTTTACAAATAAGTAAAATACGTTGTATAAAACTATTTTGTCATTGTATTTAATTAATTAACAAGGAATTACAAAAAAAATATTGTCATGTTTATAAGGAAAATAAGACACTTTTATTCTAGACATACTTACTTAATTTTTTAGTAACAAGATTTCGTTCTTATTACGACGGTAGAAACAACGCGAACTTTCCGCTTTTAATATGTATAGCATTTTCCTTTTTTTTTTTTTTTTTGTAAGTTTCATCCAATTCTTTTTTACGTTCCCTACACGATATTGCTACTCTGTACATAATGGTACCACCATACAGTTTTGGTGCATTGCGTTTGTCGACGGTTTCAACAGTTTGAGCTAACTGTTTACCATAAATAAATATAGAATACTCTTTTTATTTTTCGTTGTTACGTAACCTAGATGAAATATATTTTTATCGTCTTATCTATTTTTTTTAATTAACACGGAAATCATATATATTTTTAATTCACGTCTGTTGCCAACAGGAGTTGTTAATTACATGTAAGGTTTTATTTTATTGAGTGGCAATTTAAAAGGACCCTAGAATATTTAATTTTTAAGAACACCTGGTATTATGTAACTTAATGGAACGTCCAATTTTTTCTTTTTTTAATACTAATTTCGTCCATTTTGTAGCCAAAGGTTTGGTTTTCTTATCCTAATACGAATTTATCTACCCAAAATATAATTGATAAAACCGTGACATCTGATCGTGGGTTCTAGTAATGAGGGCCAAACAGAAATAGACGATTTTCGTTCTAACTCGCAACCTTGAACTGAGTCAATTTAAATTTTAAATGGTTTTTGTTAATTACAAGTAAGTATCTAAGTAAGGCTTAAAATTAATTCAATACATAAAACTTAATAGAATTAGATTAATTGTTAAGTACCCACCTAAACACAAAGCAAAACAAAATTACTTACAAGTTTGTTTATGGCTCTGTATATTTTCAAATACAAAAACGTTTTAAAATAATTCGAAAATTATTAAAAAAAAAACACTAAAATAATGCTAAAATATTATATGTATTTTATTTATAAATGAGTAAATAAAAATGTTCACACATTCGCAAAGTAGAGAGTAGGTAGGTAATAGGTAGTTTTAAACTGCACGTGGTAATACCGATGACGCCATTTTATTGAAATATTTTCATCAAGCCAGTGCGCGGACTTTGACATTCTATATTCAAAAATATTTTGTCATTAAAATTGTCTATTCTCCGAGCTTTTGTAATAGGAATACTTGTAGTTTAGGTGGCGGGAGAGCACTTACCCCCCTGTTGCAACCCCCACCTAGTAAGCGGAAATACAGAATCCGGACTATTTTAGGTACTCCAGTAATTTAATATTCATTTCTGTATATTAAATGACGATTTTAGAATATGATTAAATTGTTCTGACCACATTGTAAGTGATTTACTTACTTAGTAGTTTTAGACATTTGCAAGTTTAATATACTTAATTTAATTATTATAATTTCAATATAAAATTACGTATAAAATAAAGTACAGTACGTCCGAATGATAAAATATTGTTACACTATTTTATCACCTAGGTATGATGTGGAAGTATTATCTCAAATGACGCATCGAATACTACCTAAGCATACGTTAGAGTAAGCAACATCGAAAATAGTGAAGGCTGAAAGCATTAAAAAAAGAAGCGCCTTGTTTTTGCCAAAATCTAGATCATGAAACAGCTGAAAAAAGAAGCGCAAGAAAAAAAATACGCAACGAAATGACGTTCGAATTTTAAATTATAATATTAATGGTCAGAGACAACATGTGCCATTTGTATAGGAACGTTATTTCGAACTAGGTACATTTCGAAAGCATCCGAACAAAGAGCACGCAACTTGAACGCGACAATTACAACGCGACCGGTTTCCGTGGTCGTGAGCGCAGACCGCGCGCGCGACCGCGAGCCCGCGTTCGCAAATCGGACGGCTTATAAAAACGTCACTCAACATACCGGCCGCAAACTTCTCAGGCGGCCCGAGCGCAGGCCAGCCAGGCACGACGTAGCCACAAACTTCCTCCCAGCATCGCGCCTTCTCTGCCCGGTCCCCGTAGTTAGGATCGTTGGTGTCGAACAAACAGGGCCTCTTCTGCACCTCGGTTATGATCGAGCTACTCCTGATACCATCCGGGTCCTTCGTCCTAACCATGTCTAAAAATTATGGAGCGAGTTGGTGCACGGCGCGCGGTTACGTTAGTTTGGATCGCGTGCGGATATTCTGTGCGGGAAGTATACGTGAGCGGTATGCGCCTCTCAATGCCCGCGTGAAACTGGCGGGTTTGTGCGGACGGCAAAGCGCGACGCATCGGCCAATATGGCGGCCAGACGGGGAAACAAAATAGGTGCGAGCGGAGCGCTATGAGGCCGTTTGCGATATCGGCTTCCTCGCGCTAATAAATAAATAAGATGCATGCAACGTATCCTTACACTTTTATTCTACATTTAGCGAAAATGAAGACTATGTACGCAGTTCATTAGTAGAATTTTTGTATGCAGAATTACAGCGCTATGAATTAAATATCTTATTACCTAGCTGCGTATCAAAGTTGGTAAATATGTAGATATGATACAAAATGCCGGGTGTACAATTGAGTTAGAAGTCAGCACGCCTCGTTACGTAAGTTTGGCCGCGGTGCGTATCTTTAGTAGGTGGGTATCACTGTACATTCAGTTTTTTTGATATTATCTTTATTATTCATTTGAGGTATTCTGACGTAGGCAAACTAAATTTTTTGTGTTATTTACTTAACTAGTTTGGTAGAATATCCTATTCGAGTCAATGCTTATTAAAGTATTGTTTGTCAAATGTTACAAAACTTATTTTGATTAATTTTTAAGGTTTGATTCAGGCAGACTAAAAGTAGGTACCTACAGACGACTGCGGATATTAGTCACGAATTTGGGTAAAGCCAGTTATCTATACATACCTATCTGTAATTTATCAAGTTTTAATTTAATTAAACTAGAAAAACCCAAGAAAATAAAACTAAAGATCTCTGAACGCGCTATTAAACGGAAATCAGCCATTTTTCCAATACGCAGACAATACATAGGTATAGGTCTTTCCTTTATAAGTTAGGGTTGGCTTCCAGTCTTACCTGGTGCTGCTAAGCCTACCAGTATTTTTTCCTTAGAGCGATAGAGGCTGCCGAGAGTCGAAGTTGGAAAAAAAAGTGGGAAGATGCAAGTCCAAGCCGGCAAAGTGGGGCTACTTTGACGGAACGGCAGCAAGGTATGATGGCGGAGCCGTGTAATATAAGTACCATGCTCCACCTCGTATCCCAAAATGTGTAGTCAATGTTACCTCTGTATGGGTTTAAATTTGACAGTACAACAACATACATTGCGTTATTTACGTTGTTGAGCGGACACATTTTTAGAACATACAAAGCAATGGATTAGCAATATGTTTCAAAATGATTCCAATAATTGATAGTAGGTAATAGGTAATAGTATTTTACGCAATTAAGGTACCGGTTTTTTTTTTATAAATTACCTTCCAGGTTTTGCGCCCGCGGCTCCGCCCGCGTGGAATTCGGTTATATCGCACTTTTTAGGTTTCCCTCAGGAATATCAAATTTTTCAATAAAAGGTAGCCTATGTGCTTTCCCAGGGTCTAAAGATTGTCTCTGCCAAATTTCATCAAAATTGGTTGAAAGGTTTAAGCGGGAAAGCGTAACAGACAGACAGAGTTACTTTTGCATTTATAATATTAAGTATAGATAAACTAGTGCTTGACTGCAATCCCGCCTGATGGTAAGCAGTGATGCGATCGTTGATGGTAAAGCGCACTAGTTTATTAAGGCGGCTCCAGAGGAAAAACACACCGCAAGCCGTTTTTATGTAGTTTTCCGGAGCTATCTACTCTTTATCCAAAAGAAATATCAACTTATTAAAAATACGTAAATTTTCTCCATAATCTTGGCTCCAAAATTGTAGATTTTTTTTTTATTTTACTAAGTATAATGTTTAAATAATTCCTTCACAACGAAACCACTGACAAGAGAAATAATTATCATAAACGTGCATCTCCTCGGAAAGTAAGCATTATTTAGATTGCGTTCTTACACTAATGGATAGGTAATTTCATGACGAACATTATTGTAGAAATATTTTTTTAAAACGACCAAAATCAAAATTTTGTTCAACAATCTGAGCGCATTCGCCATCATTTCTGTTGCCCGGGCTATTGAGATTCAGTATGCCACAAGCTCTCGAAGGGGGAACCCGTGTCGTTCGTCATCGCGCGCTCCGCTAGCATAAGCGGGCGGCGCGTGAGCGAAAAAGCATCTGCTTGCTCGCTCACGCACCGCATGTCGCATAGAGTATAATACTATCTTAGAGTATCTCTGTTATTGATGTTTATTTTGGTGTTCGTTTTTTTAACCTATTTCAAAAAGGAGGAGGTTGCTCAATTATATGTTTTTTATGTTCAATTTTTAACCGACTTCAAAAAGGAGGAGGTTACTCAATTCGACCGTATATGTTTTTTTTTATGTTTGTTCGCGCATAACTTCGTCATTTATAAACCGATTTTGATAATTCTTTTTTCTGTTGGAAGGAAGACGTTCCCAAGGTGGTCCCTTGATAAGGATATCAAGGTTTGATGGCGGAAGTCCAGAGAAAACAAGCGGAACTTTCAAAAATTGGGGGCGACTAGTGCATTTCTTAGCATTTTCATTAAATATTTTAAAGCACTACAATTTAATAAAGGTCTTGAGTAGATCTGATGATGGAGCCGAGAGACAGTCGAAGGAACTCCTCAACAATTGACAGCAGCTACCTTGTGGTTGGGCTCGATTAATTTGTATTGATAAGAACTTTACACCTAGATGGGTTGCGATTGCGACTCTCATAAGAGCTCTAATGATGAAGACAAAGGCCAGTTCCGGGAACTCCTCAACGGTTTCCAGTAGCTACTTTGTGGTTGGACTTCATTCATTTATATTAATAAGACCTTTACTCCGATTAGGTTAAAATAATAGTCTACAGTAAATTTAATGATGAAGACAATAGGCAGTTGAGGGAATAGGTACTTACGGGTAAAAATGTAAACAAAAGTACGTCATTTCCCAACTATATTTGCGTCAGCTTCCAGTCTGACCGGATGCAACTGAATACATAGTACTTTTAACAACTAAAAAATGTAAAATAAAAGCTTTTTTTAGAAAAAAACAACCGACTTCCAAAAACCACTATGTAAAGTGAAAAATAACTAATTTCGGAACTCGGTGTCTAAAACGAATATACCAGACGAAAGACACCAACTTCCGAAATTAGTTATTTTTCACTTTGTAGTGGTTTTTGAAGTCGGTTGTTTTTTTTTGTAAAAAGTTTTTATTTTTATGTTTGTTTGCGGATAACTTCGCCGAAAATTTGGTATTTCGATGAATTTTTGGGTATTTCGACATGGGTGTCGTGATAGGGGTTTTCGGGAGTGCAGATCACGAATATGACGTAATTTTTGAAATCCAAGATGGCCGACACCAATTTTATGATATTTTGACATGGGTGTCGTGAAAGGGGTTTTTGTGGGTGCTAATTACGAAAATGACGTCATTTTGGAAATCCAAGATGGCCGACACCAATTTTATGTTATTTTGACATGGGTGTCGTGAAAGGGGTTTTTGTGGGTGCTAATCACGAAAATGACGTCATTTTGGAAATCCAAGATGGCCGACACCAATTTTATGATATTTTGACATGGGTGTCGTGAAAGGGTTTTTGTGGGTGCTAATCACGAAAATGACGTCATTTTGGAAATCCAAGATGGCCGACACCAATTTTATGATATTTTGACATGGGTGTCGTGACGGGGGTTTTCGGGGGTGCAGATCACGAAAATGACGTCATTTTTGAAATCCAAGATGGCTGGCACCAATTTTATGATATTTTGACATGGGTGTCGTGACGGGGGTTTTCGGGGGTGCAGATCACGAAAATGACGTCATTTTTGAAATCCAAGATGGCTGACACTAATTTTATGATGTTTTGACATGGGTGTCGTGAAAGGGGTTTTCGCGGGTGCTAATCACGAAAATGACGTCATTTTTGAAATCCAAGGTGGCCGAAATTATATTTTATGATATTTTGACTTGGGTATCGTGACGGGTTTTCGGAGCGCTGATCACGAAAATGACGTCAATTATAAGCTGTGGCATAGCTTCTATTTCTTTACCAAAGTCGAAAATAAAACATCAAATATAGTTTAGTCGCTAAATCGCCACCATTTTTCGCACTCCTTCAATGACGTCACTGGTAAAAAATAAATAAATAAATAAACTACAAAAAAGAAAATACATACTTATACAAATGTATACGTTAATTAGCAAAATCAAAAAAAATACTATGTCATAAATAACTAATAAAAAAATTCCTACTAACTACATACTGCGGAACTCGGTGTGCACACCTTTGCGATTTACCCCGCAGCCACGCGCAGGATTGCGTTTTTATCTGCATTTTCATGCACATCTGCAGCCCTGCGCGTGAGCGCAGATTCAATGTATAGTACCATGCGTTTCTCCATACAAAATTTGGTACTAGCGAACATCTATCATATATATAAAATTCTCGTGTCACAGTTTTCGTTCCTATACTCCTCCGAAACGGCTTGACCGATTCTCATGAAATTTTGTGAGCGTATTGAGTAGGTCTGAGAATCGGCCAACATCTGTTTTTCATCCCCCTAAATGTAAGGGGTAGTCCACCCCTATTTGTTTTTTTTATTTTTACACAACATTTTTAGTTTCTATTTTTTTACAACATACAAAAATACATACAATCCTAAACTTTCACCCTTCTACGATCAATCCTTCAAAACTGATCAATCGTCATTTAATTAGTTTTATTCCCATGGGAAATCTAAAAAACGCGATATAACCCAATTCCACGCGGGCGAAGGCGCGGGCGGAAAGCTAGTACTAATATATAAAGCTGAAGAGTTTGTTTGTTTGAACGCGCTAATTTCAGGCACTACGGGTTCGATTTGAAAAATTCTTTTTGCGTTGGATAGCTCATTAATCCAGAAAAGCTTAAGGCTATAAAACATCACGCTGCGACTAATAGGAGCAGAGCATTACTAACTCAACGCGAACGAAGTCGCTGGCGGCCGCTAGTATAAAATAGCTTTACCGCAGCAGCCCCGAGTGCCACATGTTTTTGTTTTATTAGAAAGACGATATCTTCAAGGTAGTCTCATGTTTAGGAAATTAGGGTCTGATGATGGAAGACTAGGTAAATCTAGAAGAAATTTAAAAAATCAAAGGGGCGTCTAGGGCTTTTCTAAGTTTTTTCATTAAGTGTTTTAACACACTACAATTTAATAAAGTTCGGAGTTGATGATGGAGCCGGGAGACAGCCGAGGGAACTCCTTAACGATTCACATCAGCTGCCTCGTGTTTGTGCTTAATAAATTTGTATTGATAAAAACTTTACACCTAAATGAGTTGTGATCATCATTAAAGCTCTGATGTTGAAGACAAAGGCCAGTTAAGGGAACTCCTTAAAGGTTTACAATAGTTACCTTATGTTTGGACTTATTTCTGTTCATTTATATTGATGAAAACTTTACACCCATATAAGTAGGTTAAAATGAATGTCTGCAATAGATCTGATGATAGAGCCGAGAGAAATTCGAGGGAACTCTTCAACGATTCACAGCAGCTACCTTGTGTAATATCTTGATTAATTTGTATTGATAAGAGCTTTACACCTAGATGGATTGTTATGATCATTAGGAGTCTGATAATGAAGACGAAGGACAGTCTGTTGAGGGAACTCCTCAAAGGTTTACAGTAGCTGCTTTGTGGTTGGACTTAATTCATTTATATTGATGAGAAATTTGCACCCATATGGGTAAAAATTAAAGTCTGAATTACATCAGATGATAAAACCATAGACAGTCGAAGGAATTCCTCAACAATTTACAACACTCTACTTTAACATAGTACAAACACTACCTACTCGTCATGCTTATGCAAACATCAATTAAAATCAAGAGACTGAATTTAAGTTGTGTTATTTCATTGCGTTATTTCTAGAAATGCTCATACTTTCATTGTGGTCTTAAAGGAATTAAAGCAAACGAAATAGGTCGTTTGCTTGCAGGCCTTTTCCAAATATGCTGCCGTCAACGTCCAGTCTGATCGGATATTGTATTAGTCGGATGTTTATTATTTTTCTGCGAAAGGAAGCTTTGCGTAAATAATATTATAGTATATGTATTTGTTATTTATTTTGATATACGATAGTTTTATTTTTTACAATTTACGTATTTGTTTTATTAAACGAGAATAATAATATAATTTCACAGTCTTGCCTGGTCAAAAAAAAAAAAATCATGTTTTTTTTTCTTTAATTTTTACCCATATGGGTGCAAATTTCTCATCAATATAAATGAATTAAGTCCAACCACAAAGCAGCTACTGTAAACCTTTGAGGAGTTCCCTCAACAGACTGTCCTTTGTCTTCATTATCAGACTCCTAATGATCATAACAATCCATCTAGGTGTAAAGCTCTTATCAATACAAATTAATCAAGATATTACACAAGGTAGCTGCTGTGAATCGTTGAGGAGTTCCCTCGAATTTCTCTCGGCTCTATCATCAGATCTATTGCAGACATTCATTTTAACCTACTTATATGGGTGTAAAGTTTTCATCAATTTAGATGAACAGAAATAAGTCCAAACATAAGGTAACTATTGTAAACCTTTAAGAAGTTCCCTTAACTGGCCTTTGTCTTCAACATCAGAGCTTTAATGATAATCACAACTCATTTAGGTGTAAAGTTCTTATCAACACAAATTTATTAAGCACAAACACGAGGCAGCTGATGTGAATCGTTAAGGAGTTCCCTCGGCTGTCTCCCGGCTCCATCATCAACTCCGAACTTTACTAAATTGTAGTGCGTTAAAACACTTAATGAAAAAACTTAGAAAAGCCTAGACGCCCCTTTGATTTTTTAAATTTCTTCTAGATTTACCTAGTCTTCCATCATCAGACCCTAATTTCCTAAACATGAGACTACCTTGAAGATATCGTCTTTCTAATAAAACAAAAACATGTGGCACTCAGGGCTGCCGCGGTAAAGCTATTTTATACTAGCGGCCGCCAGCGACTTCGTTCGCGTTGAGTTAGTAATGCTCTGCTCCTATTAGTCGCAGCGTGATGTTTTATAGCCTTAAGCATTTCTGGATTAATGAGCTATCCAACGCAAAAAGAATTTTTCAAATCGGACCCGTAGTGCCTGAGATTAGCGCGTTCAAACAAACAAACTATTCAGCTTTATATATTAGTACTAGCTTTCCGCCCACGGCTTCGCCCGCGTGGAATTAGGTTATATCGCGTTTTTTAGATTTCCCATGGGAATAAAACTAATTAAATGACGATTGATCAGCTTTGAAGGATTGATCGTAGAAGGGTGAAAATTTAGGATTGTATGTATTTTTGTATGTTGTAAAAAAATAGAAACTAAAAATGTTGTGTAAAATAAAAAAAACAAGTAGGGGTGGACTACCCCTAACATTTAGGGGGATGAAAAACAGATGTTGGCCGATTCTCAGACCTACTCAATACGCTCACAAAATTTCATGAGAATCGGTCAAGCCGTTTCGGAGGTGTATAGGAACGAAAACTGTGACACGAGAATTTTATATATAAGATAGATGTTCGCTAGTACCAAATTTTGTATGGAGAAACGCATGGTACTATACATTGAATCTGCGCTCACGCGCAGGGCTGCAGATGTGCATGAAAATGCAGATAAAAAACGCAATCCTGCACGTGGCTGCGGGGTAAATCGCAAAGGTGTGCACACCGAGTTCCGCAGTATGTAGTTAGTAGGAAATTTTTTATTAGTTATTTATGACATAGTATTTTTTTTATTTTGCCAATTAACGTATACATTTGTATAAGTATGTATTTTCTTTTTTGTAGTTTATTTATTTATTTTTTACCAGTGACGTCATTGAAGGAGTGCGAAAAATGGTGGCGATTTAGCGACTAAACTATATTTGATGTTTTATTTTTGACTTTGATAAAGAAATAAAAGCTATGCCACAGCTTATAATTGACGTCATTTTCGTGATCAGCGCCCCGAAAACCCGTCACGATACCCAAGTCAAAATATCATGAAATATAATTTCGGCCACCTTGGATTTCAAAAATGACGTCATTTTCGTGATTAGCACCCGCGAAAACCCCTTTCACGACATCCATGTCAAAATATCATAAAATTGGTGTCAGCCATCTTGGATTTCAAAAATGACGTCATTTTCGTGATCTGCACCCCCGAAAACCTCTGTCACGACACCCATGTCAAAATATCATAAAATTGGTGTCAGCCATCTTGGATTTCAAAAATGACGTCATTTTCGTGATCAGCACCCCCAAAAACCCCCGTCACGACACCCATGTCAAAATATCATAAAATTGGTGTCGGCCATCTTGGATTTCCAAAATGACGTCATTTTCGTGATTAGCACCCACAAAACCCCCTTTCACGACACCCATGTCAAAATATCATAAAATTGGTGTCGGCCATCTTGGATTTCCAAAATGACGTCATTTTCGTGATTAGCACCCACAAAAACCCCTTTCACGACACCCCTGTCAAAATATCATAAAATTGGTATCGGCCATCTTGGATTTCCAAAATGACGTCATTTTCGTGATTAGCACCCACAAAAACCCCTTTCACGACACCCATGTCAAAATATCATAAAATTGGTGTCAGCCATCTTGGATTTCAAAAATTACGTCATATTCGTGATCTGCACTCCCAAAAACCCCTATCACGACACCCATGTCGAAATACCCAAAAATTCATCGAAATACCAAATTTTAGGCGAAGTTATCCACAAACAAACATAAAAATAAAAACTTTTTACAAAAAAACAACCGACTTCAAAAACCACTACAAAGTGAAAAATAACTAATTTCGGAAGTTAATAATATAATTTCACAGTCTTGCCTGGTCCCAAAAAAAAAACATGATTTTTTTTTTTTTAAATGTGTCAGTTCTGCAGAAATTTAATTGACCCTGATTACGTTTTTCCTTAAAATAATAAATAATGATAAATTAAACTTTATTATATTATTTTTCTATCCCTTTGTCCATCTGACTTAGCTAACTTTCAATCTACAAAACTAACTTCCAACCCTGAAGTTACAGTCATAACATATTTAGTTATAAAGGTCTAATCAATACACATTAAATAAGCCCAAACACGTGACAGTTGCTTACGATGTGGATTCCCTTGATATTCTGTCATCTCCATCATCAGGTCAGGCCCAAATCTTCACGGTTTTATAGTATCATCCGATATAAACACGAGTATCAAGTTGTCACCCGAAGCGTGCCTACAATTTTCGATATATGGCCTAAATTTCTCAGAATTTCCATTATCGACACTGACGTGGTAACAATGGGATTACATAGGCAGCATATCCCTTCATATAAAAAAGAATGGTCTAAATAGGTTCATTAACCATAAAGTTATCAGCGACAATAAATCGAACTGAGAACCACCTTTTTCTGAAGTCGGTTAAAAAATAAACACCGCAGCATTTTTATTATGAAGTATCGTCAACATTTGTTTGAGTACATATTAACCAAAAGTATTTGGGCGCACCAATAAACAAAAATAAAAGTGCCATGTCTGTTACTTCTGTGGTCTATGAATTTAACTTGTATTTGTAAGTACTTCGTCCGCCAGACGGCGCTAGTAATATTTTGCGAAGTATTGTAGAGGTGGGGCGCGGTGAAGAGGGAGCAAATGCTCGAGGTCATTTGGTGAGGGTACGACCTTAAGAGCCTATTCACTCTAGCCTTGAAGAGACTCAAATTGTAGTCTGACGGAAACACCGCCGCTGGCAAATTGTTCCAGTCTCTCGATGTACGCGGTACCCCGGAAAGGCAGATGACGAACGCATAGGTGGTTTTTTAGCCGGTAAGAGTCCGGCACACCCTTCCGCGTCTCCGAGCGGAGGATAGTCCATGAGGATTTTTCCACCTTTGGAAAAAACAAGAATGGTTCTAGGGACATGAAAAAGATGAAGTGCCTATCTAATCATCACAACAAAATTTCTGAAATAAGAAAGAGATTTCTGAATAATTCCTCGGTGGTAGGCCATAATATCGGCTGCCGGCAGAAGTTACCACCCACCAGACAAAGTCTAGCCGCCAAGCGATTCGTCGTGTTCCGGCATTATGTCTGGTGAAGCCGTACGGAGGACGGGTCTGAGCAGTTGTGTTGCGATGTGTGGCGGGTACGATGCGCCAAATGTTGTTGTCGGGAGTTTGGTCGTGGAGAGTCTCCAGATCGATCACCCTCTAGCGCAGCATCGTTTGGTCTTGGGTTTAACATTGCATCACCTCGCTCAACTGCCGTCATCCTTCCTATTCCTAAATTTTTTAAGTGAATAGGCTTAATAAACTAGTGCGCTTTACCATCAACCATTGCATCACTGCTTACCATCAAACGGGATTGCAGTCAAGCACTAGTTTATAACTATTAAAAAAAAAGTGATAACCATTAAACATGATTAGTTAAAGGAACAAGTCGTCATCATCATTATCTCAGCGTTAATCCCGGTAGCAATCGAAGCTTTTCAGCTTTGGAGTCTGGGGTCCGCTTTACCAGTCTAACTGCTGATTTTAGCTATCCTTCGATATTTTCCGTGAAGCGACTGCCGTCTGACCTCCACAACCCGAAGGCGATATCGAAGCATTGCAGTTAGACCAATTGTTGGACCTTTGAGGGCTCCAACAACCCGTAATGACTGCAACTAGATGTTCGTATGGCAAATATAATTCTGAAATAAGTGATAACCATTAAACATGATTAGTAAAAGAAATAAGTATATTTAGCTAATTAGTAAGCACGTGGTTAATTTAACGATGTAATAAACGAGCAAAATGCGTCAAAACAGACGGAAAAAGATCGGTATAAACTCAGTTATGAAGTTTTTTTTTTTTTTTTGTAAATTATAAAAAGTGCTTAACCGTAATCCCGCCTGATGGTAAGCAATAGGGTTGTTTCCCGGGTAAAAAAATTGATTCTATTTAGTCGGTCATTCAGATTTTAGAAAAATATTGGATACGTATATTATGTATTTTGTTTTATCAAATCAATAGAAATTGACAAATATAAAAGGCATCAAAGATCAGGAGTGGTGGCTGGTGACGTCACTGCTCGCTAAAAAGTGTAGCGTGCAGTGACGTCACACGAGTTTCAACTTCAACGCACTGTGTCGTTTTCGTTTTTGTTTATATGAAAAAAGAAAAAATACGTGTCTAGTATTTTTTGAAAATCTGACTGATGGACTAATTAGTTTTTTTTAGTCAACTACCCTATTGTTGATGGTAAAGCGCGTTAGTTTATTAAGAGCCTATTTACTCTAGCCTTGAGGGGAATCAAATTGTAGTGTGACGGAAACACCGCCGCTGGCAAATTGTTCCAGTCGCGTTCTCGCTTCGTCTGGATCGTAATGGTGTTAACAACGTAGGCAAGGGTGGATACTCGCCGTACGACGGGTCGTCCGATGGTAGAATTAAATCATGCAATTCCCTCGCACACTCAACAAAATGCATCCTATAGAAGACCGAAAGGCTCGCCTAGATTAAAAATATATTTGAAACGAAATTTTCCTGAAGTTGAGACATCAAGCTACTACAATCTGTAAATTTATTAGATTTTCAACTTTATAGCTAAAGCATTAAGGCTCAAGGTTGATTGGGATGGCATATTTGACAGTTTCGGGAAGCTTGACTTGCTGTCATCTGTACATAAGGTCATCATCATTCATCATCATCATCTCAGCGTTAATCCCAGCCGCATACGAAGCTTTTTCAGCATTGGAGTCCGGGGTGCGCTTTACCAGTCTAACTGCTGATATGGCTAAACTTCGACATCTTCCGTGAAGCGACTGCCGTCTGACCTCCACAACCCGAAGCCGACATCGAAGCATTACAGCTAGACTAATTGTTGGACTTTTGAGGGCTCCAACAACCCGTAACGACTGCCATTAGTTGTTCGTATGGCAACCGGGACCAACGGCTTGACGTGCTTTCCGAGGCACGACCAGACCAGTGCAAATATTCATATTCATGCATACAAATATTTGCACTGTGCGGGGATCGAACCCGCGCCTCCTTGCGCAGCGGCCGCGTCCGCTACCGCTAGGCCACGGACGCTGTACATAAGGTGTTACAGTAAATTTCAGCATATCCTGCCATAACACGGCGTGCAAATAAATTCACAATCAGGAATGTTAATTAATACATATTTACAAATTCCAGATTCTATTGAATCGTCTTTAGACAGTCCCTAATAGTATAATGGCCCTGATTCCCTTGTTTTTGAATTAAATTACATTTAGGTTCAGTGCACATTTTTTTTCTGTTTAATTAAGAAAAGGACAGAAGATAAAATGTTAGCTTAGACCTGTCAAAACAGTATCAGACGGACCTCATTAACGTATATTTGGTCGCCATGTTTATAATAGCGTACAAACTGTGTAAGGAGTATCTTAATTTGACAGTACTAAACTAAAATGTTATTTTTTATCCTTTTGTTAAGAAAATAGAAGGAAAAAGAAGCCCTTAACTTAAAATTAGTTAATTGGCCAATAACTTTTGTGTATTAACAGTTTAATTAGTATTATTTAAAATGCAACAACTAAGTATTTGGTAAATGGTTGAACTTAAATAATAATCGGTAATAATATTCTCGGTGGTAGGCAACAACATCAGCCGCCGGCATAAGTTACACCAGACAAAGTCTTGCTGCCAAGCGATTCGTCGTGTCAAAAATCAAAATCAAAATCGTTTATTTCAAATTAACCATCACTTGGTACTTTTGAATAGTCAATGTCGGTCAGTTCAAGAAAAGTGAAGCTAAATTGCACGTTTCAAAGCGTAGATCTCTATGGAGAAGAACGTGCAAGAAACTCCATGGACACTCTTTTAAAATCATAATATATGGGTTACATTTCTTCGTTACATATTTATGTTGCTTCTATCATGTGAGCACAATGTAAAATCAATTAAAATATAAAAATGAATTAAGCCCACTGGCAGCTAACAGATGACCAGTCTCCACTGACGGCCCCCGTTCACGAGCATGAAGCGCGCATCAGCCCCACTTAGCTCAACCATATTGAAGGGAACCAAATGACCCAACAACACGCGCCACCATCAGCAAGACATTTGAGTGAGCATGACAAGTGTTCCGGCATGATGTCTGGTGAAGCCGTACGGAGGACGGGTCTGAGCAGTAATGTTGCGATGTGTACCGGGTACGATGTGCCTAATGTTGTTGTGTCGGGAGTTTGGTCGTGGAGGGTCTCCAGATCATCCTCTGGCGCAGCATCGTTGGTCGTGTTGTTGGGTTAAACATTGCATCACCTCGCTCAACTGCTGTCTTCCTTCCTATTCACTCAGTTTTTTTTAAGTGAATAGGCTTAATAAGCTAGTGCGTTTTACCATCAACGATTGCATCACTGCTTACCATCAGGCGGGATTGCAGTCAAGCACTAGTTTATAACTAATAAAAAAAAAGTACTTAGTACAAATTTTTCCTAATATATTGGCATCTTCTTTATGCCGTGTTGGGCTATTTGGATTGTCAGTATTAGTGATGGGATTCGAGTTACTTTTTACTCGAGTGACTCGAGTATTTTTCATATTACTCGCACTCGAGTTAAATTTTTGGCAACTCGAGTCGACTCGGACTCGAGTAGTTTATACCTACCCGAGTGAGAAATTCAACTTTTGACAAGTCTACCCGCTATTGTTTGATTGTTTCTTTTTAAAATTATCTAGAAGTCTATTTGTGAGAATTGTTACTGTTTACTGTTTTGGTTATTTATGATTGTGTCTTATTAGTAAGTGGTGAAAATGAGTCAAAGTGCAAAAAAAGCAATTGTGTAGTCATTTTTTGACAAAAATTTAGAACAAAAAACCGTTATTTGTAAGTTATGCAAAAAAAGTTACAAAGATTTTGGTAATACAACCAACATGATTTCTCATATGAAAAATAAACATCCAGTTCAGTACAAGGATAGTAGTGGTGAATGTAGTTCGTCACAAGCACGTTCCTCCAGTGAAGGTGAGAGTTCTACTTCCACGTCTGCCACTAACAAATCTATTTCAAAGAAACGGCGTTATCATCAATTGTAGCTTGCGAAGCCAAATGCTCCACTTACTAGGCAAAAAGAAAAAAGAATTTCTGTAGCTCTAACTAAAATGATTTGTCAAGATTTGCAACCGCTACAAATAGTGGAAAATAAAGGCTTTATTAATTTTTGCCATGAAATGAATCATGACTATGTTTTACCCAGCAGGAAGTCTTTAAGAGATAAAATTCTTCCTGATGCTTATTATGCCGCACGCACTGTAATTGTAGATATTCTGCATTTAGTTGAATATATGGCTGCTACAACAGATTTGTGGACTTCTGACAGTAACAAAGCATACTTAACTGTTACAATACATTTCATTCATAATTCGAAACTTTTTTCGCAAACTATTAGTACTCGAGAGGTTACGGAGGAACATTCTTCTATTAATTTAGCAAGTGTGCTGAAGACCAGGGGGCGTGCACAGAGATTTTGTGGAGGGTATGCACTACCCAAATATCTGTGCTTATACAAGTGCCACTAGATGTTCGTATGGCAACCGGGACCAACGGCTTAACGTGCTTTCCGAGGCACGACCAGACCAGTGCAAATATTCATATTTATGCATACAAATATTTGCACTGCGCGAGGATCGAACCCGCGCCTCCTTGCGCAGCGGCCGCGTTCGCTGCCGCTACGCCATGGAGGCTGTCAAAATACAATGAAATGTTATTATTAACGCAACTGTAAATAAGTACCTAATAATTTATTTCTCAAAAAACTGAAAAAATATTTTACTATCTATAAATTACATCAACGCGCCTATCTTTTTTAAATAACTCTATAAAAATTAAATATGTAGGTATAAGATCATTTTAAAATCGCTAAAAGTTCTTTTTCAATAGAAATATAGACAAATCTGGGAGTCTACTTTAACCCTATGTATTTCATAAATATACGTGATGCGCTACTCATTGGAATCATATCTATTAAATTTTGCTAATTTGTAAACTTCAGGAAAATTATTACAATTTAAAGTATAATAGTATTGAAATTCATAGCAAGTAGGTTGAAAAACTTAAGGTCTTTTAAGTTTTTATAACAACGAATTGTCAATACCGCGTTTTAAAATAATATAGGTACCTACACGGGAAACAAAATAATAACGTTAACGTTGAAAAATTCACCGTTTTAAATTTATCTAAATATACATCACAAGTACAGATCTTTCCTAAAACAATCAATATATTTATGTTACCAAATACACCAACAACCAAACAACATAAGCTGATAAAATAAAAAGGTATTTTCACAAACAACAATTGTGCTAGTTTTGTCAACTTCTTGATTCGGCCGCGTAAAATGAAGCACTGCTTATCTGGGCTTATAAACCGAATGAAATTACAAGACAACACACGAAAAGTTTACACACACAATCAAATAATTTTATTCACACACGCGAATCAGAGACACTTCAGAGAAGCACATTTCGATTCTGCTTACGGCCGCCACGCGAATGTGGCGCGGTCGTCGCGACAAACAGAGTTGCGCGTAGTTTAGTTTGCACTAGCCCCAATAGATGGCAGTGTTATCAATAACTGATTAAAGAAGTCTTTAAGTTTGTAGTATATTGTAATTATTTTATTGTACTATATTATAAATTATTATATATATTTTTTTTTCAATTATTAGGGTATGCAGTGCTTATTTGCCTCTATGGAGCGCACGCGCCTGCAAGACGATATTTGATGAATGGCAAATTACAGAAAAAATTGTGACAATAGTAGGTATCCGATAATGCTCAGAATATAAAGAAAGCTATTTCTGAATATTTAAGTAAGAGAAACCACTACTGTGTAGCTCACACTTTGAACTTGGCGATCATTGACTGTAAGAAAGCTAACCCGGAATTTATGGAAATTATAAATAAATGCCAATCCATAGTCACATATTTCAAACAAAGCACCAAAGCGTCTTACAAACTTATGGAAATGCAACGAACAATGGATATGGAATGTATCAAATTAAAGCAAGATGTCCCAACGCGCTGGAATTCTACATATTTTATGCTAGAGAGAATTCTCAAAATTAAAACTGCTTTATCAGCTACTATGTCCGATATGCCTGGTTCACCAAATAGTTTACAAAACTTTGAATGGGAGGTGGTTCAAGAAAGCGTTGATCTTTTAAGACCTCTTGAAAATCTTACTGCAGCCTTATCCGGAGAGAAATATCCAACATTGTCTTCAGTGATTCCTTTAATTAGAAATGTTCAAGCAGCACTGGTAAAAAAAATCGTAAATACTGGAATTGGACAAGAACTAAAAAAATCTTTATTAGATGCTGTTGATAAACGGCTAGGTATTTTAGAATCAAACAAAACTGCAGCTAAATCTACCTACTTGGATCCGAGATTTAAGAAACTTGGTTTTGGGGTAGAATCGAATGCTGATAGGGCTATGCAATCTGTTATTGATGAAATTGAATCTACTTCTATATCCACAAATCCAGATAATATCAGAACAGAATTGGAGTCTTCATCAACAAGCCAACCGCAACCAGAAAATAGGGATGTGAATGATTTATGGGAACATTTTGATGCAAAACTTTCGGAACGTACTACAAATCAAACATCATTAGCCTCGGCTATTATCATGGTGAAACAATACAATGAGGAAGAATACTTAGATAGAAAAGATGATCCTATTGCTTACTGGGAGAAAAGGAAATCAATTATGCCAGTGCTGTATAAATTGGCTATGAAATATTTATGCATCCCAGCGACTTCTGTTCCTTCAGAAAGAGTTTTTTCTAAAGCTGCGCTGATATGTAATCAGAGAAGAAACCGTTTGGAAGGGAAAAAAATTGATCAAATAATTTTTTTAAGTAGTTATTACAGCAATTTCAGTTAAATTTGCTATCTCATCAAAATACATTATTTCTGTTCTTTTGTTGGGTTTATTTAAATTTAATCTAAGTTACTTAATTTTAAAGCATTATTAATAGTATCTAAATCGTGTAAGAACTCAATAAAACTGTTCATATTTGGATCTCATTAAAGTTCCTTGTTAGCATAAATAATAGTTCAATTTGACTGATAGTTGATATAAGAGGTTTAGTTTGAAGGATAGTTCTATTTTTTTACACTTTGTTTAGTTTTTCTTTTGTTTTTTTTTGAGTACACATTTTCTATAAAAAAAAAAATTGTTTTATTCGTTTCAAAAAGTTAGTTACTCGAGTTTTATATTCCGAGTGACTCGAGTTAATAAAAATCACTCGAGTGTTAGCTTCACTCGAGTGGCATTCGAGTGAGACAGTTAACAGTACAGAGTGACTCGAGTGAAAAAATATCACTCGAGTCCCATCAGTGGTCAGTATTAATTCTTACTAATATTATAAATCGGAAAGTAGGTTTGTTTGTTTGTTCCGCTTTCACGCCGTAACTACTGAACCGATTGCTTTGAAATTTTGCAGACGTAAAATTATAAGTCCGGATTAAATAATAGGATACTTTTTATCCCGGAAAAAAATCACACGGGAAAATCTAACAGCGCGATATAACCGAATTCCACGCGGGCGAAGCCGCGGGCGGAAAGCTAGTTCCGAATAAATTGTAGCACATTTCAAAATGGCGGAAGTACAATTTCATGTTTTTGAATAAGTTACTTACAGCTGTCTAAAAAGTGACTACATAATTTTTTTTTGAGCTTTAAAAACTCTCAAAATCTACCCCATATCACAATACCGTATCTAAGTACGGATAATACATAATCATGATAAGCCAACATTTTATAATCACAGATTAAAACGGTCTATTGTTGCAAGAATTTGATTTAAGTGTGTTTTGCAACTGTAATTTTTATCGACAGTTATATACAATATGTAAAGAAAACCCTGTCCGATCCGTGAAGGTATTGTTAGATATCGATAACTGATTCTACTAATGGGTACAAAGCCGGGCTGAACTTAAAAAAAAATCCCCCTAAAAAAATAAATATTATTTCGCAAAAAGAGGTAACTTAATACATGTGGGTAAGCAACCCTACCGCGTGCAGCGGCGGCAGGGCACGCGGCACGTGGTCGCGTCGCTATTCGCTCATAATAATACCGGTATTGTCACTTTTTTAAAAATTACCCCATTTCGGGGAAATTGGAATTAATTCCCGGGAAAAAAAGATTATTTCAAAATTCATTACTATTGTTACTATGATGATTATGTAAAATTTTATACTATATTTGGTGAAGTGTTTACCTAACCTTTATTAGCCTTACAGGTCGGACAGGGTTTTCTTAACATATTGTATACCTAAGAATACACAATAGAGTAGTTGACTAAAAAAACTAAAATTAGTCCGGCAGTCAGATTTAAAAAAAAAAAAACAACTAGACACGTATTTTTTCTTTTTTCATATAAACAAACAATGAAGACGATATAGTGCGTTGAAAACTTGTGTGACGTCACTCCTCGCTACACTTTTTAGCGAGGAGTGACGTCACCAGCCCCGTTCCTGATCTGCGATGCGTTTTATATTTTCAAAGCATTGATATAATATTAAACTAAGGTAGATAAGTCACTAGCGCACTGAAAATGAAGCGCACAAAAGGAGGTAAGTCCAGTATTTCGCTTTAGTCACTCTCGATACACTCGTAAAAACAAATGACAAACACTAGCCATCTTTTTCTTCTCTATGCTTTAGATTGCGCCCCATCTCACTCACACTGTACCAACGTGTGAAATGTACGCAGAATAAAAAAATTGCATGTGTGTGCTGCTGCTCCGATCGGCACATTTGTTTTGGTTAATTTGTTAGAGCATATCATATCTGTTTAATATTTTATCAATGTTTCAAAGTCAAAGTATTTTATTTATATGGTACATAATATAAAATTTGTGTTTTATAACCATGTTTTGCCTTGCAAGGCGTACAAATTAATTAAAAACAATATTGGACATTAAAATTAACGATTGAACATTTTCTTATTTTATACTCTTATTATCTAAAAACTCATTGATGGAATAGTAAGCTTTGTCAATCAACAATTTTTTAAGTTGTGACTTAAAACGATTCATATTAGTCATACTTCTTAAAGTTTAAGGTAGTTTAATAAAAAATTTTGGACCCATGCCGAGACAACACATTGGAAAAAGTGCAGTACTGTGTATTTTTTTACTTTAGTGTGTATTTGACAATGTTTATTGATTTGATAAAACAAAATATACACTTATCCAATATTTTATCTATAATCTAAATGACTAGGACTTTCACCCCTATTATCGATAGTGGTCAAGTGAGAATCTTTATAATGAATGTCTATTTCATTTATCTTTAATTCTATTTCTGAAATTGGCCTCAATTCTTCTGTTCATATCATCATCATCTCAGCGTTTATCCCAGTTGCATCCGCGGCTTTCGCGTTGGAGCCCGGGGTCCGCTTTCCTGCACATTCTCCTCCATTTCGCACGATCTTTAGCATCCTGTGGTAAGAGCTTGTTGGTACGCATGTCATATCTTACAACGTCAAGCCAGCACTTCATTGGTCTACCTCGCTTGTTCCGGCCTGGCGGAGGCGCCATGGCAAGACATTTGTTACCCACGTAACCTGCCGGTTTACGTAAGACGTGACCGTACCAGCGCAGGCGACTCTCTTGCAGTTTGTCTGCTATGTCACGAACACGGAGACTGCCACGGATGCGGGAGTTTCTAATGCGGTCTTTCCGCGTAACTCCACACATCCACCGCAGCATATTCATCTCCGTGACGCGTTATATTTGTCAATGTTTATTAATTTGATAAAACAAAATATACACTTATCTAATATTTTATCTATAATTTGAATGAGTAGGACTTTCACCCCTATTATCGATAGTGGTCAAGTGAGAATCTTTATAATGAATGTATTGGCCTCAATTCTTCTGTTCACAAACTAAAGTTCATGCATCTTTTTTTTATATTTGACTAGCTGTGCCCCGCGGTTTCACCCGCGTAAGCTTCGAACCGAAAGAGCTCAGTTGATATAAAATAAGCGCCAGTTAAAATAATGGCAGGTAGGCCATAACATCGGCTGCCGGCAGAAGTTACCACCCACCAGACAAAGTGTTGCTGCCAAGCGATTCGTCGTGTTCCGGCATGATGTCTGGTGAAGCCGTACAGAGGACGTGTACGAGCAGTTGAGTTGCGATGTGTGGCAGGTACGATGTGCCAAATGTTGTTGTGTCGGGAATTTGGTCGTGGAGAGTCTCCAGATCAATCTCCCTCTAGCGCAGCTTCGTTTGGTCGTGTTGGTCTTGGGTTTAACATTGCATCACCTCGCTCAACTGCCGTCATCCTTCCTATTCCTTAGTTTTTTAAGTGAATAGGCTTAATAAACTAGTGCGCTTTACCATCAACGATTGCACCACTGCTTACCATCAGGCGGGATTGCAGTCAAGCACTAGTTTATAATTATAAAAAAAAATGACAGCATAATGTAGGTCCGCGTTAGCTCCCGTTTTCGCAACACTTTTTGTTCCTGCTCTGCTCCTATTGGTCATAGCGGGAGGTTTTGTAGCCTATGTCCTTTCTCAGGCTCTAGACTATCTGTGTTTTGGCGTGAAAGCCAAACAGACAGATAGACAGACAAAGATACTTTCGCATTTATAATATTAGTATGGATATGGATTAAGAAAAGGACAGAAGGTAATATTTTATTTTAATCCTGTCAAATTAAGAAATTCCATAGACAGTTTAGACAGTTTAGAGGAAACAACAAAAGTACTAATTAATACACTTATCCCTGATGATTCACCGGCTAACGATAGCGACTACCACCAACAGATTCGAGCGTGGGCTCCTGTGCCACCTGAATCACCAATGTCAGACGTACCATCTAATGACGAATTTATAAATATTGTTAGAAAACTACCGGTCAACAAATCATCAGGGGAAGATAAAATATCTAATAGGATGATTAAAGAAGCGTGTAAAACAGCGGGTGATGCCATCTTAACTGTATATAACCGATGCATTGCTGAAGGCGTTTTTCCTCGTAAATGGCGACGCGGTTTCATACGAATAATACCAAAGTGTGGTGATAAACCACCGGATGATCCGAAGTCATATCGGCCTATCACGCTTCTACCATCTTTGGGGAAACTTCTTGAGCGCCTCATCGTTCCACGTTTACTACCGAACGGTCCAAAATTTCATAGTAATCAATATGGCTTCACCATCGGTAAATCAACAGTCGACGCGGCGCTTTCTGTCAGAAGAACCGTTAACCAGTCGGAACACAAGTACGTGATTGGTATCTTTTTGGATATTTCTGGGGCTTTTGATAACGCTTGGTGGCCTATGTTGTTGTTAAAATTAAAAAACCGCGGTTGCTATAGAAACATATATAATCTCATTTACTCGTACTTTATAAACGGTTCCGCGGTACTTAAGCTCGGTCATTTTTCTAGTACTAAAGCACTAACCATGGGATGTCCTCAGGGTTCAGTTGTCGGTCCTTATTTATGGAATTTGGGTTTTGATGATTTTCTCGCGATCCCGCTTCCTTGCGGCTGTTCACTTACTGGTTACGCGGACGATGGCCTACTGCTCATTCAGTCAAGTACCCGAGCCGGACTTGAGAACTTGGCCCATACTTGCCTAAATCTAATATCTCAGTGGGGTGATCGTAACCGCCTAGCGTTTGCGCCGCATAAAACCTATCAACTTCTACTAAAAGGTAATCTTAAATCATTGCCTACTATTAAATTTAATAACGTTCCCGTTAAAAAACAGCAATCCGTATGCTACCTTGGTATGGTCTTAGAAAGGAATTTTTCATTTATCGAACATATAAAAATAGTTGGCGAAAAAGCTAAAAGGAACTTTTATGCCCTAACTAGAATATCCAAAGCAACTTGGGGTCTATCATTCCTAACTTTAAAAACTATATATGGAGCTACCTACTTAGGATGTATGTGCTACGGTGCACCTGTTTGGGCCGATAGGGCCAGCATAGGGGCGGCGCGACGTAAACTGCTTCAAAGCCAACGTTTGGCATTGATATTTTTATGCAAGGCGTATAGAACAGTCAGTACTGAAGCCTTACCCGTTCTGGCAGGTGTACTTCCAGTCGATCTTGAGGTACAGCGACGTGCTTCAATGTAGCTTCCGCGAGGGGGGAGGCCATGGACACTAACTTTGTTACACAACGCGACCTCAATAGAATTTCTAGATTATTTAAACCTCAGACTGACGTCTGGGAGGACCTCTTATCCGAATGGCAAAGTAGGTGGGATAATTCCATCAAGGGCCGGCACCTCCATCTGTTCTTTCCATCCGTTGGCGATCGGCTGGCTAAGACATGGCTGGAGGTTGACCACTGCGTTGCCCAATTTCTCACAGGTCATGGCAACTTTAAAAGTAAACTGTATTCTTTTAAACTTGTTCCTTCGCCTTTGTGTCAGTGTTCTACATCGAACTGTGAATTTGAACAGTCCGCACATCACATCTTGTGGGAGTGTATTCTTTGGCAGAATGAACGCAATATTATGTTGGATAGTGTACAAGTTACATCCGGAGTTGTTTATTATACGGACCTTGTAGAAACTAGAACTAATTTCCGTGCGTTCAGGCGCTTTTGCCATACCTATTATTGGAATCAATTGTAACAGCAAATACCTACTTAGGACCCATTAGCTTGATCAAATGTTATTCCGTGGTGCTTGGCAATCTGGGCTTCTCCCAGTTGCAATAATGTCCCTTTGTGCCGATTGGCCTAGTTCTGTTCTGTCTCCTGCTTATTATGGAGGGAAGTGGAAAAAATATCTTTTTTCTTACTCCTCCGCTATTCTTTTCTGATTAATTTCGTTGCGGGACCCAAGACAGTTGAAACGTTTCTCCGGGACTCGTCGGGCTTCATTGCTCGGCGTTTTTCTGGCGGTCTCCACTGTTGATTCTGGCTTTCAGGAGTTGCAGTGGGTTGGGAACAGTGTGGCGGGTTTTGTCCCAATAAAAAGACAGTTTAGACGCGATTATAAACATGGTGATCAAAAATACATCAATTTACGTCAGGCGCGGACTAATTTGAGACGTCGAAACTGACATAATATTTTATTCTGTCTTTTTCCTAATCAATACATAGTATAAAACAAAGTCGCTTTCGCTGTATGTCCGTATGTATGCTTAGATCTTTAAAACTACGCAACGGATTTTGACGCGGTTTTTTTTAATAGATAGAGTGATTCTTAAGGAAGGTTTAGACTACCTTTTATCCCGGAAAAAATTGATATTCCCGAGGGAAATCCAAAAAGCGCTATATAACCGAACTCTACGCGGGCCAAGCCGCGGGCGGAAAGCTAGTAAAATATAAAGAAAGAGATGTACTGAGCTTAAGTATAGTTTAGTTTGTGAGCAAGAGAATCGGCGCCATTATACGGACGACAGCAGGTCAAGCTACCCCAAACTGTCAAATATTCCCAATCAACCTTGAGCCTTAATGCTTTAGAGATAAAGTTAAAAATCTAATAAACAAATCTGACAAATTGTAGCAGCTTCATGTGCTGTCGTCTGTACCATATTCGTTTTGATCATATTTATTTTTCAATTAGTCAGCGCCTGGCGTAAGTTAACGTATTTTTAGTAGCCACGTTCATAAACGCGTCTAACTTGTCTATGGAAAATCTTAATTTGACAGGACTTATGTAATTAATATGTATCTTCTGTCCTTTTCTTAATACAATAGATTAGAAAGAGATGCACTGAATATAAATTTAGCTTAGTTTCTGAACAAGGAAATGGGAACCATGAGTAAAAACATGAGCATGTTTATTGATAACAATTTGTGTTTGTTTGTTTGTAATTAACTAGTGATAAGGGGCCATCCATAAAGTACGTCACACGAATTTCATGATTTTTTGAGCCCCCCCTCCGTCCTTGTCACAGGTGTTCACATTTCTGAGACCAAATGTGACGTCACATGTTTTGCAATTTCACATCGAAAAATTATTAAATTAAAACAGCAGTTCCGAATTTAGTTTTATTTCCATTTAAATAAAGTACTTTTTTATGAAATCAACATTATATCAATTATTTGAAACAATAACAAAGCAATAAACTATTGAATATAAAGAAAAGAAAGAAACCTCAAAGGACTCGATCGGCGAGTGTCACTAAAGCGAGTATGATCTCGTAAAGAAAACAATTTAAACCGTATTGTCCCAAAGATAGAGTTGGAAATATTTTTTAGTTTATAATTAATATTTCAAATAACGCGATTATTACCTCTAGCTATATTCGATTTTGAAATGTGATGTCACGAAACATAGTACCCCACCCACCCCTTGTCACACCATGTCACACATTGTCGACACCCCCCTCCCCCCTTTATGTGTGACGTACTTTATGGATGACCCCTAACATTCATTACACTGGCAGGCTTTGGACTGTCGTATCGTAACTGTCAAGTGTACGTAGATATTACATACTAGCTGCACCACGCGGTTTCACCCGCGTAGGTTTCGATATGCTCCATTCCTATTGATCGCAGCGTGATTTTATCGTAAATCGATAATCTACATATCGTTAGCGACGTGTTGGAAGTCACCTAGGGCTCGGTGGCACTCGAACTAGAGTATATTTGTGTTGACACAACATTTATTATACTACTAGCTTTCCGCCCGCGGCTTCGCCCGCGTGGAGTTCGGTTATATCGCGCTTTTTAGATTTCCCTCGAGAACATCAAATTTTTCCAGGATAAAAGTTATGTCTTTTCTAAGGGTCTAAAGATTGTCTGTGCCAAATTTCATCAAAATCGGTTGAAAGGTTTAAGCGGGAAAGCGTAACAGACAGACAGACAGACCGACAGAGTTACTTTCGCATTTATAATATTAGTATTGTTACGAATGGACCTTATGTCGATGGCATAAGGTTCAATATCGCGTGACAAGCAGTGTGTCCCTTTTAAGTCCTATTTCGCCAGATCTAGACATTTTCTAGGTACAATAATAAAACGCATTGCTAGACTTAGGACGGCCTATCGAATGGTACAGGTCTCAACAGTTTTGTCAACAAAGTGTCGACATCGAAATTTCTGGAAACCCGTTTCCGGGAATTACCATAGGTACTTACATGGCCGGTGACCTCGAAGTTATGCAGTATTATTATTACGTCTAGAGGATTCCGGAATGTTCGATCAGCTGGCCTATATATAGGCGGCGCGACGCCGGCGCACAGTCAGTCTACACTCGACTAGCGATACGAAAACAGCGACAGTTAAGAAGCAATCTTAAAGAAGACCTACTGCGACAATTATAACGAGAACTGTAAGTACTACGTGAAGAAACATCTGTAGCGTTATTGTGTGTTTACAACACGGACTTCGTGGACGTAAGAGAAGACTTCGGTACGACATCAGCTAAGTTCTACTTGTCATTGCCTACAATCGACTGTACCTTCGTTGCCAATAAACTTCGTAACCCTTAACCGGCGTTTAAGTACCCCTAGCCCGTAACAATTGGTGTCAGAAGCGGCATGCCGGTCACGCCAAGGGAAGACGAAAGAGTTCGCACGCGACGACAAGCAGCGATGGATTTGGCGCGTCAAGGGGAAGAATCGCTTGGTGTCCCTGCACCCGAAACAGAAGCGGCCGTCGTAACACCTATTAGTGCGCCTACTACCACTACTATTCCCGGAAGCAGTGGATGCGATTTATCGGCGTTGCTGGCCCATTTGACGGTGCAAATAAAAAGTATGGCAGAGTCCCAGGCAGCAACCCAGGCACAGATTAAAAAGTGTGGCAGGAATCCCAGGCAAAATCCCAGGCAGAAATCCAGGCACAAATACAACAATCTCAGGCAAAATCCCAGGCAGAAATCCAGGCACAAATACAACAATCTCAGGCAAAATCCCAGGCAGAAATCCAGGCACAGATACAACAATCTCAGGCGGTAACCCAGGCACAAATAAAGGAATCCCAGCAGCTGGTATTAGAATTAAATGAAAAATGGGAAAAAACCAAAGAAGAGGTCAACGAACTTAAAATAAAAACAGCACAACAAGATGTCCGTATGGACCAGCAAGATACGCGCATAGACCAGCAAGACGCTCGTATAGACAAATATGATGCGCGTTTCGATAAATTAGACAATACCATCATGGAGTTTGGGAAGGAAGTAGAATTTTTGCATGAGAAGGTACAAAAAGGAGTTATTAAAGGTGTGGTACCGGTACCCAGTGCTTTGCCGACTTTCAAGGTACCTCATTTTGACGGGACAACGTCATGGGTGGCCTTCCGTCTACAGTTTGAAAAGGTCGCAAAAGGCAACAATTGGGACGACGATCAAGCCGTAACCGCCCTTACGCTTGCTCTGCGTGGTGAGGCGGTCCAAATCCTCGAAAATCTTTCCGGCGATTGCAATACCCTAGCCTGTCTGTTAGAAGCGTTGGAGTCTAGATATGGAGAAAAACACCTGGAACATGTCTACAGGGCTCAACTCCGCGACCGCACACAGAAAAGCAGTGAGGGTTTGCAACAATGGGCATCGGAAATAGAACGTATTGTTCGGAGGGCGTATGCTTCAACGCCGGGAGCAATTGATGCTACTACGGTGCAAGCTTTTACTGATGGAATTCGAGATGCGGAAGTCAGGGCTGCGGTTCGTCTGGGGCACCATCAGACTCTGAAGGCAGCCTTGACACACGCTCTGGAGGTGGAAGCAGTACGCCAAGATGGCCGACCACACCACCGTATTCGTGAGGTAACCGCACAAATGAAACCCCGACAAGGGCCAACATGCTATGAGTGCGGTGAAAAAGGGCATATTCGGATCAATTGTCCCAGGAAGGCTAAGGGAAGAAGCACTTCTGGGACACAGGTGGAAGCCGAGGATTTAAACTAGGAACAGCCAGGGCTATGGGGCGAGTACTGGCTGGTCGACATGTAGCCCCCATTATAACAGTATCACAAGTGGGTGACGGAAACAGTCTCATTATAGAAGGAGAACTGAATGGTAAATCCTGCAGTTTCACATTGGATACTGGTGCATCAAGAACCATTGCACGACCGGAGCTATTTCCTCGGACCATAGTATGGAAAAGAGGATCTTCACAATGCCGATTACAAACCGCCACTGGCCAACCAGTACTCGTCCTTGGTGAAACGAACGTGACCTTGAAAATGGGTGATAAGACATTTACGCACCCCGTTTTAGTAGCGAATATTACAGATGATTGCATAATAGGACTGGACTTTTTGAAGAAACAGCAGTGCGTCCTTAATGTAGCTAAAGGAGTATTGAGTTTCCCAGAACAAGAAGTATTTCTTCAAGGTGGAAAACAAGGGTCAGTGTACTGTTTAAGGAGAACGGTATTACCACCAAGATCAGAAACCTTAGTAGATATTAGACTATCACCAATAGGATGCCATAAACGTTGCATTATAGTTGAAGATTCTGGAGATCACCCAGACTGGATAACAGCAAGGACACTGATGATGATTTCCGATAAACCAAAAGTGCGCATTATCAACGTTAGTAACAAAGAAATAACTCTTGAAAAGAATTGCATCGTGGGTGTGTGCGACCATGTAGCATCGTTGAGAAAAACAGAGGCGCACGAAAAGGAACGTGATAAGCAGTGGCAGGAACATGTATCGACACTACTCGAAAATTGTAAGGGCAATTTAAACAAGTTCGAAAGTCACAAAGTTAAGCAACTGTTGTATAAATTTCATGACATCTTCTCTAAGACCGACAGTGACGTGGGAAGGACCGGGCTCGTCAAACACCATATAGATACGGGCGATACACAGCCGATAAGACAGAGACCACGTCGTATCCCCTTTGCAAGAGAACAGGAAGTCACGGAAATGTTAAGAGATATGGAGAAAAACCGGATTATAGAAGCATCCACCAGCCCTTGGTCATCTCCAGTTGTCCTAGTCAAGAAAAAGGATGGCAGTACAAGGTTTTGCGTTGACTACAGGATGTTGAATGATGCCACGAAAAAGGACAGTTATCCCCTGCCACGTATAGATGACACTTTGGACTTGCTAAGTGGCATGAAATGGTTCTCCACAGTTGACCTTAAAAGTGGATACTGGCAGGTGGAAATCTGTCAGCAGGATAAAGAAAAGACCGCTTTCACAACTGGTCCTGGGAACGGTCTCTGGCAATTCAATGTCATGCCTTTTGGACTGTGCAATGCTCCAGCTACATTTGAGCGCCTAATGGAGCGCATCTTGGTGGGGTTGCTTGGTGATGCATGCCTGGTCTATTTGGATGACATCATCATTATGGGACGAAACTTCGCAGAGCACCTACGCAATTTGGAGAAAGTCTTTCAGAAACTGCGTGAAGCGAATTTAAAACTCAGTCCTAGTAAGTGTACACTATTCCAGAAAGAGGTTGGATACTTGGGACACATTATTTCGGCGCAAGGAATTCGAACAGACCCTGAAAAAATAAAAGCCGTGTCGAAGTGGCCTACGCCTCGTAATAAAACTGAGGTACGCTCTTTCTTGGGTCTGTGTGCATATTACCGTCGGTTTGTGAAGAACTTCTCCGAGTTAGCGAAGCCGTTGCATCGTTTAACAGAGGAAAAGTGTCAATTTGAATGGAACTCTGACTGCGAACAGGCATTTGCGCTACTGAAAACTCACTTGTGTGAGGCTCCTATATTAGGTTACCCTAGTCGGGAAGGTCGATTTTTGGTAGACACGGATGCCAGCAATGTTGGTATTGGAGGAGTTCTCTCTCAAACACAAGGAGATAGGCAGGTCGTGATTGCATATTTCAGCAAATGCCTTTCCAAGCCAGAAAGAAATTACTGTGTTACCCGCCGAGAACTTCTAGCCGTTGTTAAGACCTTACAACACTTCAAGAAATATTTGATTGGAAGACAGTTTACACTTCGTACCGATCACGCCGCCTTACAATGGCTCCTCCAATTCAAAGACCCAGAAGGACAAGTAGCAAGGTGGATAGAGCAGCTGCAAGAATTTGACTTTGTCACTGAACATCGAAAAGGCAAGTCACACAATAATGCTGATGCTTTGTCTAGACGACCTTGCGAAGAATCTTGCCGACATTGTGCCAAACAGGAAAAGAAAGAGAACGTAAGGATTATCCAGGTGAACGCTTTGGACGAAGACTGGGACAATCAATCATTGGAAGACGCACAAAAGGAAGACAGTGACCTGAAGGCAGTAATCGAATGGAGGAAACATGGACAGAGGCCCGCTTGGAGTGAAATATCAGCGCTTAGCCCAACAGCAAAAAGTTACTGGGCCCAATGGGACAGCCTGATAATTGATAATGGAGTTCTCAAGAGGAAATGGGAATCACCCAGTGGACAGGAGTTCACCTTACAGATAGTTGTTCCCGGTGATAAAGTTGCGTCAGTGCTACGACAGGTGCACGACGGAGTATCCGGAGGACATCTAGGAGTAAAGAAAACCCTGGAGAAGGTGAGGAAAAGATTCTATTGGGTGCATTGCCGCGAAGACGTAGAGGACTGGTGTAGAAAATGCGTAGCTTGCTCCTCAGTAAAGGGACCACAAACGAGAGCCAGAGGTCGGCTGAAAGTGTACAATGTTGGTGCACCATGGGAAAGAGTTGCTGTCGATATAGCTGGGCCTTTCCCTGTTACTGAAGAAGGGAATAGGTATATCATCGTCATGCAAGACTATTTCAGCAAATGGCCAGAAGCTTTTGCAGTGCCTAACCAAGAAGCTCATACAGTCGCCAAAAAGCTAGTTCACGAGGTGTTCTGTCGATTTGGCGTTCCCTTGGAGTTACACTCTGACCAGGGTAGAAACTTCGAGTCTTCACTATTTCAAGAGATTTGCCAACTACTCGGGATACATAAGACTCGTACAACACCATATCACCCACAGTCAGATGGAATGGTCGAAAGATTCAATCAGACGTTGGAGAATCATTTGGCCAAAGTAGTGGAAGAACATCAAAGGGATTGGGACCAATACATTCCACTCTTCTTAATGTCATACCGCTCTGCAACACATGATAGCACAAACTGCACACCGGCGAAAGTCAACTTCGGCCGAGAAATTAGACTACCCATAGATGCACTAACCGGAACACCTCCCGATGCTCCTATCCTAGCCGTCGACTATGTGGCCGACCTGCGGCGTAAATTAGATGGTATACATGAGCTAGTGAGAGAGAGTGGTCTGAAAACCAGTGAGAAAATGAAGATCCGATACGACCGCAAAGCTAACGTGCCCGGATTCGAAGAGGGAACTTTGGTATGGTTACATAATCCCATTAGAAGAAAAGGAAAGAGTCCAAAGTTCCAAGCCAAATGGGACGGTCCATACACGATAGTAACCAGAATAAACGATGTCACCTACCGGATTAAGAAAGGACCTAGAGGGAAGCTGAAGGTCGTACACGTTGACCGCCTAGCTCGCTATTATGGATCAAATCATGCTCGGGACGAGCATGACTAAGAAGGAGGCAATGTTACGAATGGACCTTATGTCGATGGCATAAGGTTCAATATCGCGTGACAAGCAGTGTGTCCCTTTTAAGTCCTATTTCGCCAGATCTAGACATTTTCTAGGTACAATAATAAAACGCATTGCTAGACTTAGGACGGCCTATCGAATGGTACAGGTCTCAACAGTTTTGTCAACAAAGTGTCGACATCGAAATTTCTGGAAACCCGTTTCCGGGAATTACCATAGGTACTTACATGGCCGGTGACCTCGAAGTTATGCAGTATTATTATTACGTCTAGAGGATTCCGGAATGTTCGATCAGCTGGCCTATATATAGGCGGCGCGACGCCGGCGCACAGTCAGTCTACACTCGACTAGCGATACGAAAACAGCGACAGTTAAGAAGCAATCTTAAAGAAGACCTACTGCGACAATTATAACGAGAACTGTAAGTACTACGTGAAGAAACATCTGTAGCGTTATTGTGTGTTTACAACACGGACTTCGTGGACGTAAGAGAAGACTTCGGTACGACATCAGCTAAGTTCTACTTGTCATTGCCTACAATCGACTGTACCTTCGTTGCCAATAAACTTCGTAACCCTTAACCGGCGTTTAAGTACCCCTAGCCCGTAACAGTATGGATACACAATGGCCCCTAAGACGTGGTGGCCTAGTGGTTAAAACACCAGCCTCTCAAGTATGATTGTGCGGGTTCGATTCCAGGTAAGGCAAGTACCAATGTAACTTTTCTAAGTTATATGTACTTTCTAAGTATATCTTGGACACCAATGACTGATTAAAAGCTCACAAGGCCTTTCTATTCACTAAGATTTTTCAGTGAATAGGCTTATTAAACTAGCGCGCATTACCATCAATGATTGCATCATTGCTTACCATCAGGCAGGATTGCAGTCAAGCGCTAGTTGATAATTATAAAAAAAAGGAAACATCTCGAGGAAAGCTGGATGTTAAGTCTGAAATTACCAACCCGCATTGAGCAAGCGTGGTGATTACGCTCAATCCTTCTCTGTATGAGAGGAGACCTGTGCCCAGCAGTGGGACGAGAAAAGGATGATGGTGATGAATGGCCTCTAACCTCTTGTTCCTAAACTCAACTATGTTATTAAGATAAGAGCAGAAGATAAAGTATTAGCAGAAGATAAAGTATTAGTTTCGGGACCAACGACTTCAAATATTGAGAATATTCTTTTTTATATTTATTCCATCATCATCTCAGCGTTAATCCCAGTACCCATTAAACAATTTAATAAACCATTTAAAGGCCAAACTTTGCAAAAAGGGGTATTATAAAATCACAGATTATTTAGAAGACAAAAAAGCTTGGGACTGGGCTGCTCGCTCTGTTTAGCAATGTTATTAAGCAATATGCGTAATTATAACGTAAATTATTGTATACATTTTCATTTTTAATGTCTGGACTTGAAAAAAGACGATGATCCCTGAGTTTGTTTCGGCTATTTCTTCTCAGAGGTAGTCAGTTAGGAAATGCCGGCTTCATCTAGCTAAAAAAAATTAAATAAATAAACATGACGTGTAAAAGTGATCAGTGATCCTACTTGCTTAATAAACGATTTCATTTCATTTCAGTCGCATCCGTAGCTTTTCAGCTTTGGAGTCTAGGGTCCGCTTTACCAGTCTAACTGCTGATTTTGGCTAAACTTCGATATTTTCCGTGAAGCGACTGCCGTCTGACCTTCACAACCCGAAGGCGATATCTAAGCATTGCTGTTAAACCAATTGTTAGACTTTTGAGGGCTCCAACAACCCGTAACGACTGCCACTAGATGTTCGTATGGCAAGATTTTTAGGGTTCCGTAGCCAAACGGCAAAAAACGGAACTCTTATAGATTCGTCATGTTTGTCTATCCGTCTGTCCGTCCGTATGTCACAGCCATTTTTTTCCGAAACTATAAGAGCTATACTGTTGAAACTTGGTAGGTAGATGTATTCTGTGAACCGCATTAAGATTTTGATGCAAAAATAAAAAAAATAATAATAAATATTGGGGGCTCCCCATACTTAGAACTGAAACTCAACAATTTATTTTTCATCAAACACATACGTGTGGGGGTATCTATGGATAGGTCTTCAAAAATGATATAGAGGTTTCTAAAATATTTTTTTTCTAAACCTAATAGTTTGCGTGACAGACGCTTCCAAAGTAGAAAAAGTTGGTCCCCCCGTCTAACTTCTAAAATAAGAAAATGCAAAATCTAAAAAAAAAAACGTATGATGTACTATAAAAACTACGAACCAAAATTGTTTTGAACGAGATCTAGTAAGTAGTTTTTTTTTAATACCTCGTAAATCGTAAACCGATTATTACCGCGTAATTTTTTCATGCAAAGAACTTAAATCCTTTAATTTCATAAATCAATGGTACGGAACCCTTTGTGCGTGAGTTCGACACGCACTTGGCCGGTTTTTTTTTATTTATTATCACGCAAAATACACGCATTGTAGTGGA
Source organism: Sesamia nonagrioides (assembly GCA_017933935.1). Taxonomy (NCBI): domain Eukaryota; kingdom Metazoa; phylum Arthropoda; class Insecta; order Lepidoptera; family Noctuidae; genus Sesamia; species Sesamia nonagrioides. The sequence goes on from JADWQK010001926.1 coordinate 353,993, forward strand.
GTTGAGGAGATCAGCCCGTATTATATATTACCTAAGGCGAGGCAGATGACGAAAAGCAACACTCGCCTGAAGAAAATTTAAATTTTGCAGGCTAACCTTTTTTTTTATATAATTACAAACTAGTGCTTCACTACAATCCCGCCTGATGGTAAGCAGTGATGCAAGCGTTGATGCTAAAGCGCGCTAGTTTATTAAGCCTATTCACTCAATTTTTGGAGTGAATAGGAAGGAAGACGGCATTTGAGCGAGGTGATGCAATGTTAAACTCAATAACAGGACCTACGATGCTGCGGCAGAGGGAGATTGATCTGGAGGCCCTCCACGACCAAACTCCCGGCACAACAACATTTGACGCATCGTACCCGGCACACATCACAACACAACTGCTCAGACCCGTCCTCCGTACGGCTGCACCAGACATCATGCCGGAACACTACGAATCGCTTGCCGCCTACACCCTCATTGAGAGGTTTTCATCTATTGAGGTGTAATCGAAATTACTGAACACTTCTTATGAGGTTTCTTAGATATTATTAGATAATTCCCTACCGGATATTTTGTACGATGACCACAACGGTAGCGGCGGGTGGCAAAGACAATACTGTAGGCCTAGTATGAGTTTTCATTACGAAACTCGATCGTCGATATCGACCGCGTTTGACTCATCGATTGGCCCACTTCAAGGTTGTAAGAACTCTCAACCAATGAGATCGTCGGTGATCATCGTCGATCGAATCACGTAATGAAAACTCATAGTAGGCATACTGAACATCGAAAATCTGTATGACGACTTCAACGACGGCGGAGCGACAGAGTCGTCACCATCTTGGTTTGGTGATAAAGGCTCCATTTCGTAGGTGAGTTTTAAATTAAAGTCATCATCATCATCCCAGCGTTAATCCCAGTCGCATCCGAAGCCTTTTCAGCTTTAGAGTCTGGGGTTCGGAAATTAAAGTACGTACGTAGTTAAATTAAAGTACGAAGTGTAAATATACCCTCCAATCTTGGCAATAACAATTTAAATAGACAAATCGACAGTTTCGCTCCGGATTCGTACCCTTCTCAATGCGAAGTGACCGTTTGATAATCCCCACTTTTCAAAACTACTGACACGTGCCGCCATTACAAAATAACGTCACAACGTTTGCCCCACTACTATGCATGTCAAATGAGCAACTTATATTAAAACTAGCTTTCCGCCCGCGGCTTCGCAGCGTGAAGTTCGGTTATATCGCGCTTTTTACATTTCCCTCGGGAACATCAAATTTTTCCGGGATAAAAGGTAGCCTACGTTCTTTCTCAGGATCTAAAGATTGTCTGTGCCAAATTTCATCAAAATCGGGTGAGAGGTTTAAGCGGGAAAGCGTAACAGACAGACAGAGTTACTGTCGCATTTATAATATTAGTATAGATTATATCGTTATCCTGTCATGGAATGTAAGGATAGGATAAGAATATCATTTTAATATAAGTGGCGGAGAACTGCTCAGGATCGAGCTTGTTGGCGTGCCATGGAGGAGGCCTATGTCCAGCAGTGGACGAGTAGAGGCTGATGATGATGATGATCGTTATCCACGACATGTACCCATATGAAGGAAACAAAAATTGTTTTCAAAAAAAGAATCTTAATCTACTTACTCTTTAGTGGAGCTGAGGCTTGATAATAATTAATTAACCATTTAAAGATAAGACAATTTTCCATATCAATATTTTGCACCAATTAAGGCGATCACGGTCATGGGCAGATAATGAGAGATTGGTTTTATCTTATAATGTCAGTAGGCATTACGTAATTTTGCCAAAATAATTTTGCTCAAAGGGCAATGGAGAGGGCTATGCTTGGGGTTTCACTGCGCGATCGAATCAGGAATGAGGAGATCCGCAGAAGAACGAGAGTAACCTACATAGCCCGAAGAATTGCAACACTAAAGTGGCAGTGGGCTGGACACATTGCCCGTAGGACTGATGCCCGATGGGGCCGACGGGTTCTCGAATGGCCACCACGCACCGGAAGATGTAGCGTGGGTAGGCCCCCGACAAGGTGGACCGACGACCTGGTGAAGGTCGCGGGAAACCGCTGGATGCGGGAGGCGCAGGAACGGTCGTCGTGGAGAACCTTGGGGGAGGCCTATGTCCAGCAGTGGACGTCTTTCGGCTGAAATGATGATGATGATGATGAATTTTGCCAATATTTTTTTTAAATGTCATAAGTAAGTGCTTGACCGCGATCCTGCTTGATGGGAAGCAGTGATGCAATCGTTGATGGTAAAGTGAACTAGTTCATTAAGCGCCTCTATTCACTCTAGCCTTTTTTTGAGGATGGGATATCATCAAATGACATCTGCCGCTATGGACGTAGCGGAAGGGGGTATCAGACTTTTACTCGTCTGCAGGATTTCCCAAAAATAGTAAAAAAAAAACTTCTTTTTAAAATCTGTGTTACAAGGGTCATTGGTGGCTTGAAATTTGTTCGTCATATTGCTTAATTTTTAAATTCACCCACAATCCTCTTAATTCTGGGAGAAGTTTATTATTTCATCCCTTTCAGAAAAAATAGCGTCGATGCCATTATTCAGACACTAAACGATTTTTTTTTTATTACTTAGTTATAAACTAGTGCTCGACTGCAATCCCGCCTGATGGTAAGCAGTGATGCAATCGTTGATGGTAAAACGCACTAGCTTATTAAGCCTATTCACTCAAAAAAACTGAGTGAATAGGAAGGAAGACAGCAGTTGAGCGAGGTGATGCAATGTTTAACCCAACAACACGACCAACGATGCTGCGCCAGAGGATGATCTGGAGACCCTCCACGACCAAACGCCCGACACAACAACATTAGGCACATCGTACCCGGCACACATCGCAACACAACTGCTCAGACCCGTCCTCCGTACGGCTTCACCAGACGTCATGCCGGAACACGACGAATCGCTTGGCGGCAAGACTTTGTCTGGTGGGTGGTAACCTCTGCCGGCGGCTGATGTTGTTAATTAAAGTTCAGTGCATATATTTCTTTCTATATCATTAAGTAAGCAGTTAAACCCTGTTATATTAGTAACTCCATCATCATCTCAGCGTCAATCCCAGTCGCATCCGAAGCTTTTTCAGCTTTGGATTCTGAGGTCCGCTTTACCAGTCCAACTGCTGATTTTGGCTAGCCTTTCGGTGTTCTATAGGATGCATTTTGGGGAGTGTGCGAGGGAATTGCATGATTTAATTCCCCCATCTCCGTTCCACCGTCGGACGACCCGTCGTACGGCTGGTTTCCACCCTTACGTTGTTAACACCACTACGATCCGGACGAAGCGTTTTGCCTCCTCCTTTATACCCGGTACATCGAGGGACTGGAACAATTTGCCAACGGCGGTGTTTCGGTCGGACTACAATTTGAGTGTCTTCAAGGCTAGAGTGAATTGGCTCTTAATAAACTAGTGCGCTTTACCGTCAACGAGTGCGTCACTGCTTACCATCAGGCAGGATTGCGGTCAAGCGCTAGTTTATAATATATATATAAAAAAAAAAAACTTCGATATTTTCTGTGAAGCAACTGCCGTCTGACCTCCACAACCCGAACGCGATAGAAGGCGATATAGCCTTATTTCATAAAGTTTTAAGTTCTAAGACATACCTTTTAAGTTTTTCTTAAAATCAAGGTTTCTCTTTTCTATGTGTTCTCATGTGAAGACTCCACTGTTTCCGAGATGAGAACCTATGACAAACGAAATCATCTGCATCAAAGGTACTCGTGAGAGTGTTGGTTGGTTCTAACGAAGTGTTGAAGATCATGTGAAAGTCTACTTAAAAATGATTCTATGTGTGTCTGTAAACGTATTTGGGAGTTTCAGAGGATGCGAAAGTGTTTGGTAGTCTCGTGAGTTATGTGAATGTTATACAATATCTAAAGAAAACCCTGTCCGATCCGAAGTGAAGGTAGGTACTTAGAATAATCCCCCTAAAAAAAAATATTATTTCGCAAAGTGGGGACTCATAAATAAGCTTCGCTTCTCCGCCGAGAAAACTCTGGCGATGGTCGTCACGCGTAAGCTTGACATCTTGATGGTGACCGAGCTCAAGATCCTCGGAGTCATCGTCGACAGTAAGTTGATCTTCAACAAGCATATCTCATATGCTTGTTGCAAGGCAACTTACCTTTATAGGAAGCTGTCGGTGATGGCTCGGGTGGATTGGGGCTTGTGTCCGGAGATCATCAGGACGATATACAACCGACGATCCTGTACGGCGCGAGTTCCTGGGCGAAGGCCGCCGAGAAGATCTCTGTGCAAAGAACCTTTGCTACCGTCCAGAGGGGCTTTGCACAGAAGATCGCTAAGTCACATCATACGGTCTCGCTCAATGCAGCGCTCACGCTGTCGGGTCTCCTCCCGCTCGATGCTCATGCGCGGGCGAAAGGGGGGCAGGGCACAGGGCACGCGGTCGCATCGCTCATAATAATACCGTCGAAAATGTTGTTATCACTTTTTAAAAGATTACCAAATTTTGGGGAAGTTGGAATTAATTCGTGAAAAAAAAACATATTTCAAAAATCATTAGTATTGTTACTAAGGACGGATATGTAAAATTTCATGTTTTATTTGGTCATGTGTTTACCTTTATTATCCTTATGGGTCAGACGGGGTTTTCTTTACATCCCTACTAATCCCTACTTATTAATAATAAAGATGCGAAAGTAACTCTGTCTGTCTGTCTGTTACGCTTTCACATCTAAACCACTGAACTGATTTTATTGAAATTTGGTACAAAGATAGAGTTGAGCTTGAGAAATAACATAGGATAGTTTTGATTCCGGACTTTTGAAGAGTTCTCTTGGAAAGGCGATATAACCCAACTCCATGCGGGTGAAGCCGCGGGCGGAAAGCTAGTATTGTATACTTTGTCACGTACCTTTTGTGACACTCATCGTCATCACACTCTAACAGTCCCTCTCTGTGCACAAACTTGACATGTGTCGCCATGCTTGAAGCTCGGCCGAATTTCTTCTTGCAGATAAGGCACTCGTGAGGTCGTTGGTTAGAGTGAGAACGGAGGTGGTTGGATAGGCTGGGAACAAAAGATACGTACAGGTAAGGCTAAAGCACGGACGACAGCAGGTCAATATCCCCAATCAGCCTTAATACTTTGGAGATAAAGTTGAAAATCTAATAAAGAAATCTGACAGAACGTAGTAGCTTCATGTGCTGTCGTTTGTACCAGAGACTCCCATATCATTTTACGTTCTTTTCAATTTCCAGGTCAGTATGAGGTTTTATTTGATCAAAATATTGTTCGCTATCATAATGAATATGTATTAAATTATATTATTGACGTATTTATACTTTCGCACAAAAGTACAAAGGCGGAGTTAATGCCTTTATATATATATGTGGTGAATAGATTAGATGGCTGGTTCTTTGGTTGAAAAGAAAATAATGATAAAAAAAATCTTAACTCTAGGTAAACAAATACATAAATAGGTTATATACAAGTACTATCACGGCCAGAAGTTACAATCTCACAAAACTATGGCCACAGTCTAAAAACATACAGTCGTCCAACGAAGACGTCTAGACGGAGCAATCGTGCGGGGTGTGAGGGACGAGACGCGGGTAAGCGGCACCCGAGCTGCGAACAAAACGATGTTCGTAGCTCGGTATCTATCATTAAGGGCTGACACGTGTTTGTTTTTTTATTTGTTTATTTTATAATTTGATATGAGTGTCAATTTTGAGTATAATTGGGGTGCTTGTTATGAAAAAGCCATCCTTTTTGACATCCAAGATGGCGGACTAATTTTAAATGTAAGTACATATTTACAATATGATATGGGTGTTAATTCCGAGGTGAAATAAATAATTTCATAAATATTGTTTATTTGTGACAACCCTGGCCGATGCGTTACTGTCTAGAGTCTAGACGATGTCGGCATTTTACACGAGACCAAAGGCGTCGACCTACTGTATGATTTTTATACTGTGATAATACCACAGTCTAAAAATCATACAGTCGTCCGACGAAGACGTCTAGACAGAGCAATCGTGCGGGGTGTGAGGGACGGGACGCGGGTAAGCGACACCCGAGCTGCGAACAAAACGATGTTCGTAGCTCGGTATCTATCATTAAGGGCTAACACGTGTTTGTTTTTTTATTTGTTTGTTTTATAATTTGATATGAGTGTCAATTTTGAGTATAATTGGGGTGCTTGTAACGAAGAAGCCATCCTTTTTGACATCCAAAATGGCGGACGTCATTTTTTTATAATTTAATATGGGTGTCAATTTTAAGTAAATATAATTGTGGAAGCACCACAGTTACGAAAAAGCTATCCTTTCTGAAATCCAAGATGGCGGACGTCAATTTAAATGTATATTAATATGATATGGGTGTTAATTCCGAGGTCGATTGGGGTGCTGGTTACGAAAATGCCATCTAAATAACTTAAATCTGTCTCGAGTTGTTCCCTTAGTAAAAATAGCAAATTAATTAAATATAATACAGCTATTGATGTTGATCTGCAATAAATAAATAATTTCATAAATATTGTTTATTTGTGACAACCCTGGCCGATGCGTTACTGTCTAGACGATGTCGGCATTTTACACGAGATCAAAGGCGTCGACCTACTGTATGATTTTTAGACTGTGCTATGGACAAGCAATACTAGTTGTAGTTACGATAATAAAGTTTGATACACTTTGACAACTTGCTGCCCGCTTATGATTGTTACTAGTACTACTAATTTCAGCAATAACCGTAATTGTCTCGGTGGCTAAGCGGTTAACGCCTTCATAAGCAGTTAAGGTAGTTCGAGTTCAAATCTAATAACATTGATAAAATATTAAACTAATGTAGATATGTCACTAGCGCACTAAAAATGAAGCGTACAAAAGGAGGTAAGTCCTGTATCTCGCTTTAGTCACTCTCGATACACTCGTAAAAACAAACGACAAACCCTAACAGCGCAAACGACAAACACTAGCCATCTTTTTCTTCTCTATGCTTTAGATTGCGCCCCATCTCACTCACACTGTACCAATGTATGCCGAATAAAAATATGCATGTGTGCTGCTGCTGTGTTCGGCACATTTTTTTGGTCAGTTTGTTAGAATATATCGTATCTGTTTAATATTTTATCAATGTCTAATAACTTATTTTTTTTTTAAATGCTTATTGGTGAGTTATATGCTGGCAACAAAAATATGTAAAAATACCGAGCCGCAACTTAACAATGATTCTCTAAGATTCTGGTGTACATAGGCCTCCCCCAAGGATCTCCACGACGTCCGGTCCAGTGCCTCCCGCATCCAGCGGTTTCTCGCGACTACCTTGTCAGGGGCCTACCTACGCTGCGTCTTCCGGTACGTGGTCGCCACTTGAGAACCCGTCGGCCCCATCGGGCGTCGATCCTACGGGCAATGTGCCCGGCCCACAGCCACTTAAGTGTTGCAAATTAAATATTCAACACGTGAGTAAATTCTTTTTATAAGGTAGTGCCACAATGGGTGGTCTTATCACCAATGCATAACTTGGCTTATCAAGACTTTCATAAACATGAAATACTCCACAACCCGTGTGCCATGCGGTACCGGGCTTAGAGTAGTACCATCCCATATCCTCCCGTGGATGTCTTAAGAGGCGACTAAGGGAACTATCAGCAGGGAGTGGGTAACAGCGTTTCTTCTGTGGAATATCAAATAATTGCGATCCCCAACCCGCCTGCCAATTGCGTGGGTTTATGGCAATGTACTGAAAGCCAAGGCGAGGACTTTGTCCAGCAGTGGACCTCTATTGAGAAAAAGAAAAAGACTCTACAACCAACCTGGTGCTCTTGCTCAACTTGACACTACAAATAGGACACTCCACAGTTTTCCCACTGTGTGTGTCCAAGTGACGTCTCAGAATGTGAGGTTCAGGAAAGCCACGGCCACATTGATCACAGATGTATTTCTTGGGGTCTGCACAGTGAGTCCTACGTATATGGGCTCTGAGGAGTTGTTTTGTTGGGAATGTACGGAGGCAGTCCAGCTGGAACAAATGTTTTATTAGTATCTGATGATGATAATAGCCATGCACAAACTTTTAAATAAACCACGAAGTAGACACTGGCAAAATGTACGGTGTGATTGCCAAAAAACCGCGTGTGACTATAGCGCTCTGGCCAGAAGCCTGGTGTACCCAATGGTTCTCTTAAAGGACAGGAGTGTAGGAAATTAACCCGGATCACACAACATAGTATCTAACGACAATATTTCATTATCATTATTGAAACCAAAATTTACCTCTGGAAACAAGTTAAGCAGTTTGTCCCGTTTGTCATTCGTAGACCTTAGACAGTTGTTACAGTCATTAGAAGTCCGAAAGTCTGACCACCATTTTGCCGTCATAAGGAAAAAAGACGCATCTAACATTTTTTTTATGCGAAATATAAAAATATTGGTGGATGCCATTTTTTTACTCATTTAGAATATGCATGAAACTCAATTTGGAAAAACAATGTTAGACGCGTCTTTTTTCCTTATGACGCCAGCATTCTTATCATCATCATCATCACGCCAGTCACAGGAAGTTCACTGCTGGACATAGGCCTCCCCCAAAGGTTTCCATAAAGTCCGGTTGGACGCAGCCTGCATTTAGCGCTTCCCTGCGATTTTGGTCAGGTCACCCGACCACCTAGTCGGTGGGTGTTCGACGCTGCGCTTGCCGGTACGTGGTTGCCATTCAAGAGCCTTTCTGCCCCAATGGCCATCGGCTCTACGTGCTTTGTGCCCCTCCCACTGCCACTACAAAGAGCTAATCCGCTGGGCTATGTCGGCGACTTTGTCGAGTGTCCATGTTGGGCCATCACAGGTTTATGTTGGGTGCTCCATCCTTGAACTTGTAGATCAGTCTTACCAAGGGGTATCATATTACCCAGTAACTGGGTTGTGGAGGTAAGATAGGCGGTTGCTCCATGTAAAATACAGTCAAGTCAGCTGTATCCGGTTAGACTGGAAACTGACTGACTGGCTTCGCATCGCTGCCAATGCGCTGAAAGTGTTGACTGCTTCGGACACCATGGCTTATCCTGCAGTAAAAGCGCAGGTCGGATAGCACAGCAAGCCAGCATTCATGATATTATCCGCCGTGCTCGTGTCACCGCCGGCGTGCCAGCTGTTGTAGAACCTCATGGCTTGACACGAGACGATTGGAAGAGACCAGACGGAATGACTGTAATATCTTGGAAGGTAGGTAGGCCTTTGGTGTGGGATGCAACGCGCGTCGACACGCTTGTGCCATCCTATCTTCCAAATACGGTGAGCTGTACTGCAGTGGTTGCTGCAAGTGCGGAAAACCTCAAACGGCGGAAATACTCCAATCCCATTGAAACCTATATGTTCGAGCCATTTGGGGTTGAAAAACTAGGCCCATGGTGTCCGAGTGCACACCTGTTATTTCATGATATCGCCAAATGTTTAATCGCCTCTTCACGTGACCAGAGGGCTGGGCTGAATCAGCATCGCCATACAACGTGGCAATGCTGCCAGCCTTTTGGGCACGTTTCCTGTTGACAGCGATGCGGATGCATTTTTGATGCCCTCTAGTTATTTCCATTCCTCTTTTATAACCTAACCTAACCAAAAAAAAAAAAGCAGGATGACCTAACTCAATGAATGAATAAATTTTTTTCGCAATATGACCTAACTACTCAATTCATTGAGTTTCGGGGTAAATTAAACGTCAATGTTGTTTTTTTATCTTTATTTAATTTTTTTTTTTTTTTGTTCTCCCAGTGGAAATCTCTACCAGACCGTCCTCCGTCTGGGGGTCGACGGAGGGTGTGCCGGGCTCTCACCGGCTAAAACCACTGGAGCGTTCCTCTTCTTGCCTATAGCCGGGGGTGCGGGACCTGGTTTGCCATTCACCGCATCCCCGGCAGGCCGTGACCCGCCGCGCGCGAGATCGGCGGGTCCCTCTTCCTCCCCTCCTTCCATCAGGTAGGCGTGTAGGAACAGCCACTACACGCCTACTCCGGCCCTAGCGACGGACGTCGGACTCCCCCGGTCCTCGGTCCGTCGGCCTCTCGTTATGGAGGAAGCGGATCGACCTCGGCTTCCCTCCTCCTCCGGCCAGCGCGCCGTCGGCGGGACGGGAGAGTGCTCAGTGCTTCCCTCTCCCGTTCGGCCGTCTCCTTCGCGGAGATTACCTCCTCGCAGAAGGAGACGACCGCGTCCCATGACTCCCCGCTGTCAACCATGGTTCTGACCACGGCCGGCAGCGAGAGGTCGTTTCCGCCGATCGCTGCGGTGAGCGCACGGCGCTGCTCGTCCCATGCGGGACACTCCTCGACTGTCCTCGAGGGTGTGCCGCGCCGTGTCCTCTGCCCGGCCACCGCAGTGATGGCACGCCGGTGTCGGCTCCCGACCGATACGACACAGGTAACTGCCGAAACACCCGTGTCCGGTCAACACCTGCGTCGCACGGAAGGTGAGCACCCCATGCCTCTTCGGGTCGATCCACTTCTCCATGTAGGGTCTTACCGCCGCTATGACGGCGTGCCCCTTAACTTAACCTAACTTATATTAACCTCCACCTTTTTTTTTGTTACTTTTTTTTTTGTTCCATTACATGTTTACATACCTACTATATTACATTTGTTTTTTAACTATATTTACATATTACATAATAATAAGTATTCAGTATGCAAAAAGCTGCCATTCTTAATACATGCCGCATTGCTAGGAAGTTTTTGCGAGAAGAAATCTCCAACCAAGATTCCCCACCGGAAATGCACTTGGTTTAGGCCCGCCATTTCAGTGTAAAACCGAAATTCTTAAGATTTCGAGAATGAGTTATGTTGAGTATAATAATAATACTTAATACGTTTATTATCCAAATAATTGTCTGACAACATAAAAATCTGGAGAACAATAATTACAGTAATAACAATAGTCCAAGGAAACAAGAAAAGTACGGTCAAAACAATTTTCTTTTTTTTTTAAGCCCTGACTCCTAAACTATGAAGATCCTGTATCTTAGGAGCCAGTGTATTCGCATTAATAGTGCACAAACAGTTATGAGCGTATTAGCAGAATACAAACATGAGGACACACACACATGATTACATTCGATCCAGCCGCCCCTTGCTGTCCTCTCTAGCGACGCCCTAAGCCGAGGTTCGTACCCCACAGGGTGTGCCCTTAGTGCGTAGTCGCCCAATTTTAATTTAGTTTTAAGTGCCCCTGGCTGGAGGCTTTAATTTTAATTAAGGCATCCACAGGAAAGTCCGGTTAAGTAGTTACGGCCTCTAATGGCCACCTACGAGATGACATATCAAAAAAACAAAAAAAAACGCACACACATGATGTGTATTACATACTACATTATGTTGACTATATATACATATTACATGCTATTACCATATTGCGCTCAACACTGTTCCCACACGTAAGGACTAATCTTAATATACCAGGGACACTTAACCGGCAGCTCATAAGTTATTGTACGCGTCTTTACCACTTCCTGCGCCATTGGCACCTTACAATACATTTCTATAGGATAATTACTACAATAATCCTTAATTACACACTATCTTTATATTTTACATGTGTTGACATTGGGACGCCCGATGCCAACATCTTCCACTGTTCAAACTGATTCTCCGTCGTCCGCCGTTAGTATTTAATAAACCACTAAAGATAAAACTACTAATCGCCATCAAACCGGTAAGCATGCAATAATTAAAATGGCACTCCACGAGACTCTGCATCATCATCGTCTTTCCCGTCAATGGCGGTCGGAGGAAAAATAAATTTTTCTTCTTCCTCCCCTGTCTCGTGAAATGTATATATGTATCATTAAAAAAGCTTTTCTATATCATTTAACAATAATATCTCCATCAATTTCTTCTTTATCTCTTCTTGGTTGTCCTCGTTCATTAGATCCGGGTTGTTGCTCTCGTACTTCGCCTTTGCTCGTTCGAACCGCTGCTTTACCAACTCCGAAAATACCAAAATTCTTGCGAGTTGGATGTGCGTCCTAATTTTGTCGACATAGAATTTTGTGCAGACAAAGTTAATCCCTTCAGTTGATTTTGCAAACAGTTCCATAGCTTCGGCTTCCGTGAAAGCACCTCCCTTAGATAGTGCCACAATAATATCTGTGTTTCTACTGTTACTTTCGTTATCATTTCTGGAGACATTTGCGGATTGTTCACAGTCTTGTTGTCCATCCATACCTTTCCTTGCTTTGCTTGAAATTTTATGTCCGGATGTTCCCTCTTGATCGTCATAGGCTTGAAGAGCTGCATCCACCGTTCCATAGTCCCCTTCTTCAAGTGACTCGCCTTCTGGTCGAAATATTGAATCTCCCCTTTCTCCCTTTTCCCCGACCATTCCACAACGATGTTCGGCGCACTGACAAGATTTAATATGTTCCGGATTGAGAATATCTTGTAAGACTTGACGACCATTGCCGGAATAAAGGTACTCGCGTAGACAAGACAGGCAGTCAACTGATTTATTTTTGTAGGTTCCGCATCGAATAATTCTTCCCAGTCGTGAGTTCCCCAATCCCCACTGTTTACTGTTAGAATAGTATACGAGATGCCAGTGGGGTCTTCTTGTTCCGTGATGGACAACGACGAGTTTATAAGGTCCTTCATATAGTTTTGTAAATTCACCTTGAGCGCCTGCTGCATACATACCGACTTTAGATATGCGGCCCAGCTGTCCAGCACCGTTTCCCAATCTGTCTCTGCTTCCTCCGCATCTTCGTCGTCGGTCGTTGCTCCATCTGACTGTGCATCCGCTTGAGTCTTCAGATTCGATAACCACGTCTGGCCCAGGACACAATTTCAAATTATGTAAATATTGACTGATAAAAAAATGTTAAATGGGCTACAACATCGCATTTAGTCTAAACTATGTATATGTAGTATATGTACATACATTTGTTAGGCAAGAGAATAATGATAATAGATTTTATCCATTTTTTATATCACTACTACTTTCGCTGGTGAAACCGAGGGACGCATCTAGTATATATTATCGCACCTTCGGTGCAATAGTCACAATTTGGGAGTTTTTTTTTCTTATGGCTTTTATTAGGATTTTTTGGTATTGAAGACAAGAACTAAAATATGTATAGATGACAGCACATCAAGCTATTACAATCTGTCAGATTTTTTTATTCGATTTTCAACTTTATCACTAAAGCATTAAGGCTCAAGGTTGATTGGGAATATCTGACAGTTTGGGGTAGTTTGTCCTGCTGTCGTCAGTACAAGATATACAAGAACTTACGAAACACTACTAACTTAAGGAAATACAAGACTTTTACGTAAAACTATGACAAACTAAATAAACAATCCAATTTATAAAGCTTTCAAACTTATCCATACTAATCCATACTAATATTATAAATGCGAAAGTAACTCTGTCTGTCTGTCTGTTACGCTTTCCCGCTTAAACCTCTCAACCGATTTTGATGAAATTTGGCACAGACAATCTTTAGACCCTGAGAAAGAACATAGGCTACCTTTTATCCCGGAAAAAATGATATTCCCGAAGGAAATCTAAACAGCGCGATATAACCGAACTCCACGTGGGCGAAGCCGCGGGCGAAAAGCTAGTACTAACATAATGTTTAAGGAAATATGTACATGTGAAAAAATATTAAAAATCCTCAACTCAAACTAAAAAATGTGCTGTTGTGACTTTGCTGCTCAAGGTGTTAGATAAAAAGTCCAAAGGCAAGGTAAGGTTAGGAACAAGCCACACACACATTGTCATTTTGAACAATTTGTATTACTGGCATCCATAAAAAAAGCATATATTTTTACAAAATTATATGTCCAATTTATGCTGTTTTTCCCACTGTTGGGACAGGCCTCCTCTCGGTGACAGGGAGGAGTGAGTTACAAAGGACAGTTCTGAGAAAGGTTTGTATAGGTTTTAAAGCTTATTTACCGAGAATAGGGCCCTGGGTTGGTTGATAGGGTTTGATTGTTACAAGGCTTTCTCTGTAACAGCCTGGAGACTAGATTTGTGTCCACTTACTGGACAATAACACACTACTTTAATATAATGGAACGCTGAAGTGATGTGTGCTAGAATCACATACAATTTTGTGGAAAAAAGTGTGTTATTTTATAGTGAAAAATAATTACCTGAGGGCATTTTGTTGGGGCACTCTCTGCAACTTTGAACTGATATTTTTTATATTTCTTGCCACTTCTTTTATATACTGTTACATTGTCTATGATTCTTATTTCATCTTTGTTGTCACTATCTATTACAGAAAATAAATGTTAGGACACGATCTATGCATAGGCTCAAATTTATGTTAGAGATATATGTATAGAAGCCTAAAAGATAAAACACAAAATACCTTTTGATGAGGCTTCTTCATTTAAAATGGGTTTCAAAGGCTCGGCAAATACGATATTGTCCACTCTATAGAATCTTGGTTTAGTAGCTAAGACTTCATTTCTTAACTCTTCCAGAGGCTAAAAAAAACACTTGTTTGGTTGTTTGGTAGCAAAAGCATTAATAAAAAAAACCCTAGAATGTATAGCTACAAATGCCGTACGTGTTATCAAATATGTTTATGGTACGATAACCCACAATCCTGTGACCATAAATTTAGATTGGGTATTAGCATGGGTTAAGACTATTGTTACTTACACAGTGGATCTCAGTTCATATAGATAAAATGAATTAAAATAGATAAAATGACTTACATCAGTCTCAGACCCAAAATAGGCACTGTTACTATGTTCATCGCTGTTATCACATAGTATACTGAAAGAATGTTCCATTTTCAGCAAAATTCCGGCAGGTTTCATGCAACTGTAGGGATTTTTAATGATATTTTTTATTTCGTTGACCGCTCATTTTATAAGATTTTGAGATTTATTGACATAGTAGAATTTTGACATTTATATGTCGATATTACCATATTAATCACATATTAAATTATATGTGTTTATCATGAATGATGAAATCAACTGAAAAACAGTATATTAAAAAAAATATGGTTGAACTATCGTATTTGCTAAATGATAGAAATCGTATTTTATCTAATTTGTCTTAGATACAATTAATGTGAATATATTTCGGTAGATCAAAATTACTGCTATCTCATTCTGGGTTTTGTCGCTAGGTAACATTATTTTGATGCTTGCGTTTAGTTATGCCATTACAGATTTCCTGTTATCAGTGTTTGTACTCTTTCATTCAAATCACTGTAAATCTTTCATATTATTTTCATCCCATCAATTATGTCCAATGCCTAATAAATAATCTTAATTTTTAATGAGTTGTTTGAGTGAAATTTTCGCAAAAACCTTTTAATTTTTGTTTCAGTAGTTTCACCATAATGGCCAATTACAAAACGCATTTATTCTTTGCCGAAGCGTGTTTCGTTTCATGTGAATTAATGAATTTATTTTGTTATTAGATTTTTTGCCGCGGCTCATGTGCTAAAATACGTATAACACACGTTAAATTCACGTATAGCGTGGTTGTTGTGTAATTTGAGTGTTCTACTTGTTTATTTTGCCAAAATGGTTGTTGTATCTTCAACATTTTCGGTACCGGCCGAAGGAATTTTAATGCAGTTGCCTTCGGTGCAGCTAATAGTCAATAACGACGTAGATTTGGGAACAGCTACTTTGTACATCACTGAGCAGTAAGTTGAAACCATGATTTTCGTACTTGCTGGCTGATATTTCAATGTTTTTGTTTTGTCACATATCATGCGCAGGGCACGTTTTCACGAAAGTTCACGCATATTTTTCTCATCAGAATGACGAAGGGAACACAAGATAACTTGTTTTTTATCGTCACAATAAAATCTGGTTGAAAGAAGTTGAATAACTATACAATTATTTTCAAGTAATAAATTCCGTCGTTTAGAAATAAAATATTTTGACAGCAGAGTTGTTTACCATTTTATCAAAGCTAAAATCATCAAATTGTAGTACATACTCAAACTTGTTATAGGGCGGATCATCTTACAGCGAAATTAAGCCAAGATACTTTATGAACTATACATTTTCTAACAGAACCTGACTGCTGAATTGAATTCATATAAACTGCTCAGTATGTTCCTTTCGCACAGCTAAACCACTGAACAGATTTCGGTAAAACTTGCCAAGGTAATAGATGGCATCCTGGAAAGGACATAAGCTTAATAATTATTGCGTGGCACATTTCCTATCGGAAGCTTTTTAATATTCACCCGGTCTAAGACATGGGAAGAACAAAATAATAGAAAATTTAAGCTACTCTAAAGAGCATAATGGATAGACCTATACAATGTTACTTTTTTGTTAATACGGAACCCGAAGCACTTGTCCAGTATCTTTAGGTAAAGAATCTATGTACAAAATTTCAATAAGATATCATGAAAATACACTAAGTTGTGAGCTTATTACATTACTTGGTTGTCTCAATAAAAATATGGTCAATGCACCGCTCGCTCGACGGCACTTGCAGGGGCGCGGGGCGGGGGGGCCAGTCTCACTGTGCTAGTACTATAATCTACCGTCAGCTGTGTTGCGCGCTCAGTAACCACACTGCAACAATTTCTAAATGTATTTGTGAAAAAATATTGCTTGATGTATAAAATATAAATGATTGGAATCGATTCAGTCGTTTATTCTGGACAACCTACCATATTTGGTTTCGTCTAAAGTAAAAATATTGTTGTATGTAATTATTGCAATAATTACTATCATTAAACCCTATGTGTAGAACCTCATCCTATTGCCACTTTAATGTACACCTTTTATAAAACTCTTTTCTGTAGTTATTCAGTTTTAAGACAAGAAAAAAAATGTTTTTTCCAGTAATGTAGTATGGGGTGGAGGTGTAAGCAGGCAGGGAGGCCCGTCACCCACAGTGACCCTCTTGTACCAAAACATCTCCCTGCATGCTGTCCAGAGGGACCCAGGACCTGGACTCATCTTGGTCATCAATCATGAACTTAGGTAAGTCTGATTATCTGTCTAGTCTTGGGGTTGGTTTCCAGTATAACTGCTTGCAGCTTAATCATTATCATCATCTCAGCATTAAACCCAGTCGCATCCGAAGCTTTCTCAGCTTTGGAGTCTGGGGTCTGCTCTTACCAGTCTAACTGCCGATTTTGGCTATATTTCAATATTTTCCGTGAAGCAAGTGCTGTCTGACCTCCACAACCCTACGGTGTTATCAAAGCAGTTAGACCAATTGTTGGACTGTTGAGGGCTCCAACAACCCGTAACGAGTGCCATTAGATGTTCGTATGGCAATCGGGACCAATAGCTTAACGTGCTTTCCGAGGCACGACCAGACCAGTGCAAATATTCATATTCATGCATACAAATATTTGCACTGCGCGGGGATCGAACGCGTGCCTCCTAGCGCGGCGGCCGCGTTCGCTACCACAGCACTTGCTTATTTCGTAAACCAGTTACTCGATAATGTGGAGGCATGAGGAACAGGAAGTAAAGTTTACTCATCTTCCATAGAAAAGGGAGGATCCTCCGATCAGATGGAACACCCGTCTGGCGGGCACTTGCCCAATGAAATTGGCAAGTTGTATGTATGCTAGTTGCACGGTAAACTCTGATTGCGAGATGTAGAATTCGTGTGACGTCACTATGACGCGCTGTTTCTTTTGTGTCGTTTGTATGTACCACTATAGATAATAAGTTGGAACTAATAGTCAGTAATATACTACATACTTACTTTTGGCATTTTGTAATAGAAGGTAAGAGTTAAAAAAGAAAGACTGAGTGAGAGTGCTGTTCCTTAATTAAACATCACTTCAGTTTTAGGTAAAATATTTTTATTGAAAACAAGTCTTTTTTTAGGGTTCCGTACCTCAAAAGGAAAAAACGGAACCCTTATAGGATCACTTTGTTGTCCGTCTGTCTGTCTGTCTGTCTGTCTGTCTGTCTGTCTGTCAAGACCCTTTATCTCAAGAACGCGTGGACGTATCAAGCTGAAATTCACATGAAGTACTCGGGTCTATTGTCCGTTTAAGCTGTGAAAATATCAAACTTCTAAGCCAAGCCAATCAAAAGATACAACCGATTATGTCGATATTTTCAACAAATTTTCGACACTCGCAAAGGAATCAAAACCTACAGGATACTTCCCGTGAACTCAGAATCTTGAAAATTGGCATGAAGCATTGCCATATAATGCAAATATAGGAAAAATTGCGAAAATCACATTTTTTTAGTTGTATAATATAATAATCATATTTTAATAAAATGGAACTTACTACCTTATTTCTCACGAACGAATAAAGTTATCAAATTGAAATTTATACCAAATACCTAGGTCTATTGTTCCTTTAAGTTGTGAAAATATCAAACTTCTAAGCCAAGCCAATCAAAAGATACAGCCGATATGTCGATATTTTCAACAAATTTTCGACACTCGCAAAGGAATCAAAACCTACAGGATACTTCCCGTAAACTCAGAATCTTGAAATTTGGCATGAAGGATTTTCATATAATGCAAATATAGGAAAAATTGCGAAAATCTCATTTTTTTAGTTATATAATATAATAAACATATTTTAATAAAATGGAACTTACTACCTTATTTCTCACGAACGAATAAAGTTATCAAATTGAAATTTACACCAAATACCTAGGTCTATTGTCCCTTTAAGCTGTGAAAATATCAAACTTCTAAGCCAAGCCAATCAAAAAATACAGCCGATATGTCGATATTTTCAACAAATTTTCGACACTCGCAAAGGAATCAAAACCTACAGGATACTTCCCGTAAACTCAGAATCCTGAAATTTGGCATGAAGGATTGTTATATAATGCAAATCTAGGAAAAATTGCGAAAATCACATTTTTTTAGTTATATAATATAATAAACATATTTTAATAAAATGAAACTTACTACCTTATTTCTCACGAACTAATAAAGGTATCAAATTGAAATTTATACCAAATACCTAGGTCTATTGTCCTTTTAAGCAGTGAAAAAATCAAACTTCTAAGTTAGAGCGATCAAAAGATACAGCAGTTTATACCGACACCTTAGACGAATTTCCGTCACACGCTAGGGAATCAAAACCTACAAGGTACTTCCCGTGAACTCAGAATCTTGAAATTCGGCACGAAGCA
Organism: Sesamia nonagrioides; assembly: GCA_017933935.1. Taxonomy (NCBI): domain Eukaryota; kingdom Metazoa; phylum Arthropoda; class Insecta; order Lepidoptera; family Noctuidae; genus Sesamia; species Sesamia nonagrioides. The sequence goes on from JADWQK010001926.1 coordinate 373,107, forward strand.
ACGTTATATTATAGTACAGACAGATAAAGGAATAATTGTGAAAATGATAAATTTAAAGTTACATAAAATATTAAAATATTATTTTTGCTTACATGACATAAAATATTTTTTAATAATTATAAACTTACTACCTACCCTTTTTCACATGAACGCGTAGAGATATTAAAGTTGAAATTCATATCAAACACTTCTTAAATCTAATTGCCTCTAAACTGTGAAAAATTCTAAATCAATGCTAGTATTTTAAATGCGAAAGTAACTCTGTCTGTCTGTTACGCTTTTCCGCCTAAACCTCTCAACCGATTTTGATTAAGTTTGGCACAGACAATCTTTAGACCATGAGAAAGAACATAGGCTGCCTTTTATCCCGGAAAATTTGATGTTCCCGAGGGGAATTTAAACAGCGCGATATAACTGAACTCCACGCGGGCGAAGCCGCTGGCGGAAAGCTAGTACGTTATAAATTGTAAACCGCTACGTTTGTACGGCGGAACCCTCGGTGTGCGAGTCCGACTCGCATTTGGCCGGTTTTTTTTATATTACTAGTGCTTGATTGCAATCCCGTCTGATGGTTAACAGTGATTCAATCGTTGATGCTGTAGCATACTAGTTTGTTAGACTAATAAGAGCCAATTCACTCTAGCCTTGAAGACATTTAAATTGTAGTCTGATGGAAAAACCGCCGCTGGCAAATTGTTCCAGTCCTTCAATGTACGCGGCATAAAAGACGAGGCGAAATGCTTCATCAATGGATCATAGTGGTGTCAACAATGTAAGGGTCGTCCGATGATGGAACGGAGATGGAGGAATTAAGTCATGCAATTCCCTCGCACACTCTCCAAAATGCATCCTATTGAACACAATAAACAGTCTGCTTTTTAATACCTGGTTTGACGAGTTTGGTACATGTATTATTACTTAACATTCGCTTTTTAATATATTTGTTGTTTTTTTTTAATTCCCAGCCTGCCCGAGATGACACAGCAGGGCGCTGGCGACGCGATAGCTGACGATGATGATGAGTACGACGCTGATGAGGAGCCCATGACAAAACTACGGTAAGATAATCAAGACAGCTGGTTTAAAACTAGGATTAGGATATTCCTGCCTCCAAACAAAATAAAAAAAAAAAAGAACAAAAACAATTTTATTTGTATAACATAGGTAGTGACTACAGTTCTTAAATTTATGTTTATAGGTCGCTATGTTATGCTAAGAAGCGTACAAATATACATACTTGCATGCAAAACATTAAAAATTTTTAGTCAATCATGCTAATCATATTAGAGCCAAAAAACAAATTATTAATCAAAATGAAACTAAATAATGATAAATGAATAAAAACAAATGTCACAATACGGAGTAATTTTGCTAGTCAAAATAAATAAGTATGCATTAATTTGTCATTTAGGAATTCATCAGTTGTATAATAACATTTCTCAATTAATAAATGTTTTAATTTGGTCTTGAATTGTATAACATTCAAATTTTTTATGCCAACTGATAATTTGTTGTAGATTCGCGGTGCCATTCCTAAAACACTCTTTTTTACTAAAGCAGTATTACAACGCTGAATTTTTAAAGTATTTGCATATTGGCGACGAATCGTAACATCTCGTAACGTTGACTCCGTTTCAAACAATCTTATGTTTTTCCTGACAAAAACACTAATTTCATAAATGTACAATGATGGTAGGGTTAAAATTTTCAGCGACTTAAAAAATGGTACACAGCTATCATAAATTTTCAGACCACACATCGATCTTATGCACCTTTTTTATGCCTTAAATATGACATCTTTATCAGTAGAATTTCCCCAAAAAATAATGCCATATCGCAAAATTGAGGCTACTAAGCCATGATATTCGGCTTCATCTAGTTAAAAAAATAAAATAAAAAATAAACATGACGTGTAAAAGTGATCAGTGATCCTACTTGCTTAATAAACGATTTCATTTCATTTCATATGCAACTATGAAGCTAGTAGCGCATCCATATTTATTTTTCTAGCAATTTGGAAAAGTGCGTACGATGCTCTATTTACTCTTTTACTTAGGTCATCTACATGGGCCTTCCAGTTTAGTTGGTTATCCAGTAATAAACCTAAGAATTTTGCTACTTTAACTTCACAGTTACTATGTCTGTTATATTTACCTTTGGTGCTACAGTCTTTGATGATAGTGCATTATTTTCGTTTTTTGTAAGTTTATAACTAAATTATTTTCATTAAGCCAAGTAATTATGTCTGATAATGTACTATTTATGTCATCTTGATACATATTGCGATTAATATATTTGACTATGGCAGTAGAGTCATCCGCAAACATCACCATTTGATGTCGAGTCACATTTGGGAGATCATTTATGTAGACTAGGAAAAGCAGTGGCCCAAGGACGCTACCCTGTGGGACACCAAACTTTACCAGAAACTATTGTGCAGGACGCACCTACTACATATTTATACAACAGGGTGTCCCTGAACTCAACGTCAAGCCGAAACGGGGTGATAGGATTGATTGTAACCATCATGTCCTGAACATGACAAGACATGAACCATCATGAGAAAAAAAATGTGCCTGTCTCATGCAGTTTGAAAATTAAAGAAAAAAAACCTGCCAGGTCAAACTGCCATTTTGACCAAATTTCGCACAGGCAATTTGAAACGTGGCATGGGGATTTTTCGTTTATTATGGTTAATTTTTATTATTTTTGTTCATTTTATACTTTAGAAACATAACCTAAAATAACGTTTCTAGAAACACAGTCAAAAATAATGACACAATTGTCCCAAGTTATCTTGAATTCACAAAATGAAGACAGTTAACAAATTGTCTTAATTCAATGAATTTAAAATTTTCAAAATATGTTGCCACTTTGATAAGCCCTCATTAAAAAAAATGTACAAGGTGCCTTGGCAAGTTAAATTAAAAGTTCGCGTATTTAATCAGGATTTTAAAATGTTACAATACAACAAGTATTGTTTCATACTAAATAAAAAAATAAAAACCTCGTGTAACCCGAATTTTAATAACCTATTTTTCTCGGTTCAAATGTTTGTTATTCGCACAAGCTCTTGGGTAGGTTCATTGATATAATATTAAACTAAGGTAAGATGAATCACTAGAGCACTGAAAATGAAGCGTACAAAAGATTATAATTCTAATCTCTTGCCTTAGTCACTCTCAATACACTTGTAAAAACAAACGACAAACACTAACAGCGCAAATGACAAATACTAGCCATCTTTTTCTTCTTTATGCTTTAGATTGCGCCCCATCTCACTCACACTGTACCAACGTGTGAAATGTACGCAGAATAAAAAAAATTGCATGTGTGTGCTGCTGCTCCGATCGGCACATTTATTTCGGTTAATTTGTTAGAGCATATCATATCTGTTTAATATTATATCAATGGGTAGGTTCTTAATTTTACGGCAAAATGATGAGAGAGATGGATAGTGGGTATGTTTGCCATGAGCGAGCGAAACAGCTAGTGACGCCACTTTTACCAAAGTCATTAGTCAACAAAAGTAAAATTAAGAAAATAATGAAAAATCTTGACCTAGTGTAACTGCGTAAACATTGCCGAACGTCGCGTTATCTAATTATCGACTGTAAACGAAACAATGGCGGATGGGTAATGGACGCAAGCAATGAGTACGAGTGATACAGTGTTGAAGTGAGATCCCGCAAACGTAGACACAGACAGCGAGCGAATAGCGCGCGCGATTTTTTCATTTGAGGGATTTCATACGCCTGCTTTTGTAGACGCTTTTGACCAGTAGTACCGACTTTCCTCAAAATACCGAATATAGTTAGTCCGTTCCACCATCCGACGACCCGTCGTACGGCGAGTTTCCACCCTTACGTTGTTAACACTACTACGATCCGGACGAAGCATTTCGCCTCCTCCTTTATACCGCGTACATCAAGGGACTGGAACAATTTGCCGGCGGCGGTGTTTCCGTCGCACTACAATCTGAGTGTCTTCAAGGCTAGAGTGAATAGGCTCTTAATATATACAATATGTAAAGAAAACTCTGTCCGATCCGTGAAGGTATTGTTAGGTATCGATAACTGATTATAATAATGCCTACAAAGCCGGTCTAAACTTTAAAAAAATTCCCCCTAAAAAAATAAATATTATTTCGAAATAGCGAGGTAACTTAATGCATGTGCGGTAGACAACACGTTAGGCATACATCCGCGGGTGACGGGGGGCAGGGCACGCGGCACGTGGTCGCATCGCTATTCGCTTTCAGATTATTTCAAAATTCATTACTATTGTTCCTATGAAGATTATATAAAATTTAATATTTTATTTGGCCATTTCTTTACTTAACCTTTATTATCGTTACGGGTCGGACAGGGTTTTCTTTACATATTGTATAGTATATAGTTCTGTCCAGTATGACCATTTATTTTTCACCGGACAGGCCTTGAAAATACCGGACTGTACACTAACTACCGTTCATCTGGCAGTCCTATCCCATATTTGCTGCAATTTAAAATAATAGTAAAAACCTTATTTTTAAAAGTATATAACCATTGTAATCACTTAGCTTCTGAAATAACATAAGTGTCCATGGAGTTTAGGCGGGAAGGCGAAGATGAGTGCCACGCTCATTTTTCATTGGACTTTTAAATTATTTATAGTGTCGTTTACTAAATAAAAACGCGTGATTTATGTAGTAAAAAGTGCATTCAGTGAATAATTCATAAGGAACAGTGAAATATTGTAGCATAGTGGCCTCATCATGTCTTTACGCTAAACCCCTCCGACCCGGCCACACGCGGGAAACGAAAGGAGTTAGATTAGTTAGGATAAGTTTAGGATGATGACAACGGAACTGAAACGTGGTCGCTCACAATGGGCCTCATACGAAAGCTCAGAGTCACACAAAGGGCAATGGAAAGAGCTATGCTAGGAGTTTCTCTGCGTGATCGAATCAGAAATGAGGAGATCCGCAGAAGAACCAAAGTCACCGACATAGCTCTGCGAGTCGCTAAAATTAAGTGGCAGTGGGCAGGGCACATTGCTCGTAGAACCGATGGCCGATGGAGCAGTAAGGTTCTGGAGTGGCGGCCACGTACTGGAAGACGCAGCGTAGGGAGGCCCCCAACAAGGTGGACTGATGACCTGGTGAAGGTCATCTATAGGCTGAAGAAGAAGAAGTTTAGGATAAGTTACAAAAGAAGACAATAAATAATTAAAGACGAGGCTATCATGGTCTGAGATACCTTTGCCTGCTCAGTGTAATGCACTGGCAAATTGAACAAACAACATAAGTGTCCATGCTGGTTTATCTGTAATAAAATATTTAGATTAGATTTCCCTAAGTTTCCTAATACAGACTATCTCTTCGCCACACAGATTTGTACCACCAAATGACAACGATCTGGAAGCGATGTTTCTAGCAATGAACCAGGGACAGGCGCTGAACCCAGACCCCACGGAAGAGGTAGAAGATGATGAGCCTTTTATGGATGGAGAGGAATTAGATGAAGGTAAATCATCGAGGATCATAATTCCATTACACTATAATTTATCTATATCGTCACATGTCTTTGGGAGTTTTCAATTCAAAGAAAATTTATTTAAACATATTCGAATGTCTGTGATCGTGTGACATGTACTGACGACAGCAGGTCAAGCTACCCGAAGCTGTCAAATATTCCCAATCAATCTTGAAACTTAATGCTTTAGAGATAAAGTTGAAAATCTAATAAATAAATCTGACAGATTGTAGTAGCTTGATTTGCTGCCATCTGTATTATATCGATTTGTATCTTTCACAGAGGACGAGTTTGAAGATGCAGAGGAAATTAACAATACTCCCGAGGATGCAGCCGCTCGTATGCGGCAGATGAGACTGGAGAACACGAACGGACAGCATGAGCGCCTAAATGGTGGGTTTGGAATAGTTTTGTACATTCCTGGTATAATTTACAGGCCTTAGCCACACCAGTTGGGTCAAGATCGTGTACTTGTCATCCCCCATCTCTGAAGTAGGCAGTGACCTGTCGCTGCTGGCCGTAATCGAGAGGATGGTCGGCAGCGAAGAGTCCTGGGATGCGGTGGTTTCCTTCTGCGAAACAGTCGTCTCGTCGAAGGAGGCTCCCAAAAAGAGAGAGGGAGATCTCGTCCTCTCACCCGGCCCGCAGCAGGCGCACCGGACGTCGGTGGAGGGCGGATAACGCCCTCTTCCAGCCCCCCTAAATTGGTCCAGACCTAAATGGGCGACAGACCCGTAAACATCTGTCGCCCCCCCAAACAGGTGGCGGCACCAAGTTTTCCACGCGCGGCATTCTTAGGTGCGTATTACAGAACGTTACTCAAAACTCAAGCTCTACTCAAGTCTCGTTTCAAGCCATTTGATTGGTTGAAACTAGTTTTAAGTAATGCTTAAGCAGAGATCAATGCTTGAGTTTCCTTCTGGAATACGGACCTTAGACTTCACGGGGAGAGTCATACACCTCGCTGTTAGCCAGCCAGCCCGATTGGTGCTGGCTCGCCACAGTGGCGCGCCAGCACCAAGCAGGGGTTGCGGAGGCAATGTTCATTCTCGCAATTTCTGTGTAGCTACTATGAGTTTTCATTACGAGACTCGATCCTCGATATCGACCGCGTTTGGCGCTCTCATTGGTTGAGAGTTCTTACAACCTTGAAGCGGGACAATCAATGAGTCAAACGCGGTCGATATCGACGATCGAGTCTCGTAATGAAAAGACATGGTAGCTACACTGGATTAGGTGTGAGATGAAACACCGGGAAAAAAAGATCGTCTACTTGTACCGTAACCGTTTATTAACGCCATTGAGATGCATGCCGTGCTTATCAGTCGGCTTGTGTTCTGATATCAATAATACGACATGGTTAGCGCAACGGTTAAGCGATCGACTGTTATGCTGCGGGTCGCGGGTTCGATTCTCGCACGGAACAGATATTTGTATGGCCTAGAGGTAGTTGTTCCGAGTCTGGCTGTTTGAGTATATGAGTTTCAATGTTTGTAAACGCACTCCTCCCTAGTATGAGGTAATTTTTTTTTAATTAGGTATCCTAAATACATGTCCATTGCCTGTCTAATCTCCACGCCCTAGTTACTGGATAATACATATAACCTTTGGAAGACTGGTTGTGACGGATCAAGGATCTGACGACCCCCAAGGATTGTCAAAAATCCATAAATTAATGCCGTGACGTAACGGAAGAATATTGTAATGTTAAGATGGTCACCCATCCACCACCTAGCGGCAAGCGTAGCTTAACCTGATCGACCAAGCTTTTCTGTTTTATATGTGCCTAGCTTTTCGCCCGCGGCTTCGTCAGCGTGGAATTCGGTTATATCGCGGCCGCTTTATAGATTTCCCTCCGGAATATCAAATTTTTACGGGATAAAAAAGTACCCTATTATGTAATCCGGACTTCTAACTTTACGTCTGCAAAACTTCAAAGCAATCGGTTCAGTAGTTACGGCGTGAAAGCGGAACAAACTTACTTTTCGATTTATAAAGTCATCATCATCATCATCATCCCAGCGTTAATCCCAGTCGCATCCGAAGCCTTTTCAGCTTTGGAGTCTGGGGTCCGCTTTTCCAATCCAACTGCTGATATGGGTAAACTTCGACATTTTTCCGTGAAGCGACTGCCGTCTGACCTCCACAACCTGAAGGCGACATCGAAGCATTGCAGTTAGACCCATTGTTGGACTTTTGAGGGCTCCAACAACCCGTAACGACTGCCACTAGATGTTCGTATGGCAACCGGGACCAACGGCTTAACGTGCTTTCCGAGGCAGACCAGTGCAAATATTCTTATTCATGCATACAAATACTTGCACTGTGCGGGGATCGAACCCGCGGCACCTTGCGCAGAGGCCGCGTCCGCTACGCCACGGAGGCTAATCTTAGTAAGGATAATTAATAATTTAAAATTATTTGTTTTAGACGAAGCTGAGGACGCCGAGATCGCCGAGTGATCACCTGAACACATGACACCTATATAAACTATTATATTATTGCTTCTTCAATGTGTACACTCTACGGCACACATACTAGAACATTCTGCTTTTAGGATTACGCACAAGGCAATGATATCATTGAAGATTTGGTCTAAGAATCTGCTATATTTGAATTCTTAATCTAAAATCTTAAGTACTCAAATGTACTCTGTTTTTTTTTTCACTTTCTAGACTGAAATAAGATGGCTGACCGTTGCTGTCAAAGTGACAGATGTCACGGTGACAGCTGTAACTTTGGTCTAGAAAATTAAAAAAATATTTTTTGTCTATGTTAGCGTTATGTAAGTATTCTAGAGCGGTCAAGAAGAATCAAGTTGATGTTAGATTTCAGTAACCTTCTTGAAATATACAACGTTGTTGAAGCGAAACCCGAAACACGTGTCCAGTATTTTTAAGTAAAGAATCTATGTACAAAATTTCAAAAAGATATGTTGAAAAACCACATAGTTATGAGCTTGTTATCTTACCTGGTTGTCCCAACAAAAGGATGGTCAACGCACCGCTCGCCAGCCCACGCCTGCTTTGCTGTCTCACTGTGCCCCTAGGCTAGTACTATGATCTACCGTCAACTGTGTTGTGCGCTCGCTAACCACACTGCAACAATTTCTAAATGTATTTGGAAAAAATATAACATGGTGTAAAAATGATTGGAATCGATTCAGTTGCTTATTCTAAACAAACTGTATTCAGGTTTTGTATAAAGAAAACATAAAGTTGTATAATGATTCTAAACACTGGATGCAGTGGAGTTTGAACTTTGTCTAGTGTGATATTAAGGTTGTTATTCCTTAAATTGCAAACTCAAATATACAGTATGTTAAATAACAGAGGGCGTTCCCTTAAACTCGTTAATATATATCATTAATAGATTAAAATAAAAATATCAGCATAGAAAAATAAGCATAAAATAATCCGAATAAAAAAAAAAAAAATTTAATCTTAAAAATAATGTACTGCTAATAAATAGCCTGCGGTTAAGTTTGAGGAAATTTTAATTTGTTAAAACACAGTTTAGGCTAGGATTAAAATGATAATGACGTATTGCACATTACGAAGTGAATGTTTTCTCCAATAATAGAGATTTAAAAACTTTTTATGTAGTTACCTTCGTAATACCTAAGTACTAGTATACACTTCTGAACTTATTAATTTTGTGGCACAGTCGTTTAGTGTTATTTTTTTTTATTTTAATGTTTTCGATATGTTTTAGGTGTTAAGAAACATTTAAATACCTAATGTTAAAACTTACCTAGATTTTAAACTGCTCGATATGCTGACCAATCACCGATATGCAAACCAAGCAGATTTTGCACTTTATGAAGGGAGTACGGATGTCTTTCTTTAAAATTTTAAAGGCTGCGACGTGACTCATGTTAAAAAGGCGGCCGGCTCGCACGTTCTCTTCTTGACGCACCATCATTATTACACTCAGCATAAATAAGCACTGAACTGATAACGCGGCATTTTTCACAAGAATGACGCAAGACGTTGCAATGCGAAATTAGCACGTCCGGTCAGCGCGTGAGATTACTACCGAATAAAATTAGGGGTATGCCGCCCCATCCCCTGCCCCCGCATGTCCGGGGGCAGGGGACACATCAAGCATACGCGGCTCGTCATTCATAAATAAATTGCGACGTTGCCGTCTTTCAAGTTCGCGTGTACAGTGTGTTTCTTTTACATGTCAATTTCAAATTTTTATTGAATATTTTCATATTGAAAAATTTTTAAAACATTTTGTTTTCGAATGGAAATATTTTTTTTAGCATGTATGTATGCTATACTATTTCGGGTTAACGGGAACGCCCTCTGTTAGTTAACATACTGTATAATCTTGTGCCAAATGAAGTACCATTTTGCTATTTTTCAAATCTGTGATTTCTCCACAAGAGAATAAAGAATTTATGTTTTAGAATTTAGTATTATAATAATCATTTTTAAAACTAGATTGAGCGCATAATAAGGTGGTGATGGCGCCGAATTGCTTTGTTCACGAACTAAACTAAATTTAGTCTAGTCTTCAGTTAAGACGTCAATTTACGTCAGCGTTAATTAATTTGACAGTGCTAAACTATTTATTTTCTGTCCTTATATATTTGTCCATATATTTGAAAATCTTATGTATGTACATAAAAATATAACGAATTTTAAGAAAATAAGCGATATTCATAATATAAATACCAGGAACAAACACAATCTTGCTGTACATCACACTCGTCTCCACAGAGTAGGCAACTCGTTCATGGGTCAATGTATACACTTTTACAACAAGCTTCCCATAGACACTCGAAACTTACCCATTAAAAGATTTAAAAGCTGTATTAAGAAAAAGGGTTATTATATATCTCAGATTATTTAAAAGACAATAAAGCTTGGGACTGAGCTGCTCGTTCTGCTAAGCATTGTTATTAAGCAATATGCGTAATTATAACGTAAATTATTGTAAACATTTTCATTTTAAATGTCTGGACTTGAAAAAAGACGATGCTGAGTTTGTTTCGGCTATTTCTTCTCAGAGGTAGTCAGTTAGGAAATGCCGGCTTCATCTAGATAAAAAAAAAATATGACGTGTAAAAGTGATCAGTGATCCTACTTGCATAATAAACGATTTCATTTAATTTCCTATTCGTAATGAAGTTTAAAGAAAAAGATGGACTAAACTTTTTAGTTTGTGAACAAGGGATTCGTGATCATTATCCCTTTACGTTTTATTAATGATTAAAAACTTTTTTTTTAAATTAAAATCCTCGAATTTTGCGTCCCGAGTCTCAGTATTGCTACTTGGGCTATCTAAGTATGTATGAAAGCCGAGTGTTTTAGTATGTGTGTATGTATAGATGTTTAATGTTAACACAATTTAGCTGTTTGTGTCATCAGTGTATGCCCAACCATTCCCAAGTATATGTATGCCTCTCAAACGGGTAGACTATTATTTTGTTTCTTCTATTTCGTTATATTTACGGTCCGAAGAATGGATTTCTGATTTAGTTTGTATTCCAACCTAAACATGGTTAAGTAATTTTCAATAAAATAAATGATACAGGATGATGAAGTGTCTTTTATCATCCCCTATGTTTGATGGTCAGTGGTAGTACAGCAAGAAAATCCTTATGGATGTCCGGCACCCGGGGCGGGTGACGAGGTCTGTCAGTCTCTTACTGACTAGAAACCACCCGGTGTCTTTCCTCTAACAGTCCAGATTCTGCTGCGGCCCCACACTCTCGTGCCAGCTCGGTCTGTCCGGGCCTCGCCTCCTGCACGGGGTAGTGAGGTGTTAAACTACCCCGTGCATCGCCTCAGGGGCGCGCCCACTCCTCGGGGTCCATCGAATAGGGGATGGAGACTTCCCCATGTCCCTCACCCCTGGACCCATTCATGGAGGCTGGAAAAGGGCGTTGTCCGCCTATCCTCTGCGCCCGGTGCGCCTTCTGAAGCCCGGGAAGGGAGTCGAGGTCTCTTTCCCGTTCCTCAGTTTCCTTCTGCGACATCGCGTCCTCGCAAAACGTCCTCCGACTGCGCTATCGACCATACTCCGCACTACGGCCGGACACTAAGATCACTTAACGTAACTTCTCACGGTGAGCTTATTACGGGACGGATCGGCAGTAGATCGCTACCTGGTGGCTCCTTATTCTATTAAATCTCCGTACTAGACTAGGTCAGCTACAAGCCAGTGTTACCTTCGGGTTAATATTCAGTTGTGGTGACTTCCACGAAAATGAATGAAGACAAAATGTGTAATGAATTGACTAACGATAATGTGAGTGTCAGAATTTGACTTTTCATAAATATCACTGTTACAATATGGATGCACGATGCCTCTCCGCGGCGGAGAAAATAGTACGCTCCACGAATAAAAAGTCCACCGCGTATTTACCGCGAACTCAACGCAAACGGTGTGCGGTGATTTGTTGCCCAGAAATGTAGAGAAGTGAGAGCACACAACGCGGTCTAAAGTCCGTCATTAGCGTTGCTTCGCAGAGTCACACGAGTTCTATTTTATGGACTCCCCCGTACTTTTGTCCGGTCCGCTCTCTGCATGTCCTCGGTTATTCGGGGGACTTTTGTACGCAGTACTTTTAATCCCTCGTTTGCGTTACTCGATACCGTTGTAAGCGATTTATTTTAGCGGACAAGAGTCCGCGGACAAAAATCCCTCGACTGCGCAGGCTATCATCGAGAAGGCCAGTATCCCAACAGTGGGCACTTTATATGCTGATTATGTACTGTTACAATAAGGATGCACGATGTCTCATAGCTGCTCTCAGCGGTTTCACCTGCGTAGGTTTCGATGTCTTCTTTTATATGCTCCACTCCTATTAGTCCCAGCGTGATGTTATATAGCCCAAAGCCTTCCTAGATTGTTGGGCTATCCAACGCAAAAAGAATTTTTCAAATCGGACCCGTAGTTCCTGAGATTAGGGCGTTCAAACAAACTCTTCAGCTTTATACAATATGTAAAGAAAACCCTGTCCGAGCCGTGAAGGTGTTGTTAGGTATCGATAACTGATTCTACTAATGACTACAAAGACAGGCAAAACTTAAAAAAAAAATCCCCCTAAAAAAATAAATATTATTTCGCAAAAAGAGGTAACTTAACACATGTGTGGTTAGCAACCCCATTCCGCGGGCGGCGGGGTGCAGGGCACGCGGCACCTGTGACGTGGTCGCGTCGCTATTCGCTTATAATAATACCGGTGTTGTCACTTCTTTTAAAAATGCCAAAGTTCGGGGAAATTGGAATTAATTTCCCGGAAAAAAGGATTATTTCAAAATTCATTAGTATTGTTACTATGATGATTATGTAAAATTTTATATTATATTTGGTCAAGTGTTTACCTAACCTTTACTATCCTTACGGGTCGGACAGGGTTTTCTTAACATATTGTATATTAGTATAGATAAATATACAGTATGTTAAATAACAGAGGGCGTTCCCTTAAACTCGTTAATATATATCATTAATAGATTAAAATAAAAATATCAGCATAGAAAAATAAGCATAAAATAAGCCGAATAAAAAGAAATTATAATTGAAAATAAATTTGAAACCTCCTGTTTTAAATCAAAATAGTAGCGCAGAATAGTATCTACCTAACGTTGCATTGCCCAACACACATCAATCAATTAGATCTTAGATCGCCGCCGCATACGCGGCTCGTCTTTCATAAATCAATTGCGACGTTGCCGCCTTTAATGTTCGCGTGTACAGTGTGTTTCTTTTACATGTCAATTTAAAATTTTTATTGAATATTTTCATATTGAAAAAATTTTAAAACATTTTTTTTTCGAATGGAAATATTTTTTTTAGCATGTATGTATGCTATACTATTTCGGGTTAACGGGAACGCCCTCTGTTAGTTAACATACTGTATAAAGCTGAAGAGTTTATTTGTTTGAACGCCCTAATCTCAGGAACTACGCGTCCGATTTGATAAAATCTTTTTGCGTTGGATAGACCATTAATCCAGGAAGGCACGCTGCGACTAATAGGAACGGAGCATAACTAACTCCACGCGAACGAAGTCGCTGGCGGCCACTAGTCTTTCGTATGACAGAGATAATCATCAGTTTACAGCAGTCCAATGCTGGACATATAGGTATTTCCCATTAGCCACCCAACTTCAGAGCCTCATCAGCTCCTACGGTCCATCCTGCGAAGATCGTCGCTCCAGCTTGCCTGAGCCCGTTCCACCTTACGTTTGACCACTTCACAATCCCCACTCAAGAACATGTCTACCCCAACGGTCATCGGTTTCAAGGCAATTTTGTTTATTACCTTTTTTGCTATCAGTTTTTGAGGCCATAATTATTAACATCGGGCAAAATGAGTATTGAAAAACAGCTTTCGAACACTTGAAGCGAACTGCCAAACAAAGGACGTAATATTATAATGTCCACTTCAATTAAAATCTCAATTACCGAGTTTCTATAATTGTTTTAGAGGCCTCTGAATTCCAAATATGTTTTTTAAGACATTTTGTAATAATACATGTTATAATTATTAGGCTAGTCATGCAATTTTGTGCATTATGTATCTTTATGTAAACTATCGGCCAACCATCGGACATTGTGCGTTTTTAAAATGGCTTCATCTGACGATGTTGTCATGGGCGTTAACGTATATACGTTATATAACTTTACCATGGACAAAGTAACGTTATCGTGGACAAAGTAACGTTATATCGTGGACAGAGTAACGTTATAACGTTATCGTGGACAAAATAACGTTACCATGAACAGCATAACCTTACAGTGGACAATATAAAAGCATCTTATAATTTGTGGACGTCCACGTTAACATAGATAAAGGTGACGTAACGTTAGGAATTTTAAAAACGCAACTTGCGATGGTATACGATGGTCGACTAAATAAGTAGGAAGTACTTACATATAACATCTTTTATGCACGTTTATGCATATTGAAATCTCTTATTGTCCTTAGGGCCTCTTTCAGCTGCCTGGAAGACACTTTCTAGGTGCTGAAACAAGCCTTAAGTCAATCTAAATGTTTCGATTATTCTATAATATTCTAGAATATCAATAAAGTTTTCAAATTGATACAAGTCGTATTTTTTGAAGTTCCTAAATGGTGGTGGAGTTTTCCTATGCTTTTTAGAATCTGAATTTAAGCATTATACCGTCAGTATTTAACAGAAACTAAAAATCCAAAAAATTTTTCGAATAGACTAATGTACAAAGAAGCATTTGTAGTTTGAATTCTTCAGAGTTGTGTTTATGGGATATTTTTTGCATTGATATAATATTAAACAGATATGAGATGCTCTAACAAATTAACCGAAATAAATGTGCCGATCGGAGCAGCACACACACACATGCAAATTTTTTATTCTGCATACATTTCACACGTGGTACAGTGTGAGTGAGACGGGGGGCAATCTAAAGCATAGATACGAAAAAGATGGCTAGTGTTTGTCGTTTGTTTTTACAAGTGTATCGAGAGTGACTAAGGCAAGAGATTAGAATTATAATCTTTTGTACGCTTCATTTTCAGTGCGCTAGTGACTTCTACCTTAGTTTAATATTATATCAATGTTTTTTTGTATCAAATGGCTTCTGCACCGAGCTGCTAAATGTTATACATATATAGAAGCTGCAGCGAATTTTCGAGCGTCAAATGCAGCCAAAACTCATAAAATATTCATTTTCACATTTTCATACAGGTATTTTTTAATTGAATGTTTCCATAGATGTTCCTATTTTATTAAGACTTAGTTTTTTGGCGGTTTAAACTCTATTCGTATTCAAAAGATTTTAAAGTGTATTTATTACGTTATATATACGTTAAAACTATTCTGGATTTCCCATTTATGTGCGCACTGCGATTGATTCGCAGAAGAGCTAAAGGACGAAAATTAACACCCAACATAATTGCATAGGTAACACATTATTATTAACAATTTGAATACTATTGCTAAATATGTTCGAAAAAAGTAATGTCTTCAACAATGTAAATAACGCAATATGAATGTTGTTGAGCTGTCAAAATTAAACTCATTGCTAGTGTTAGACTTATCATCATCTCAGCGTTAATCCCAGTCGCTTCCGAAGCCTTTTCAGCTTTGGAGTCTGGGGTCCGCTTTACCAGTACCGTGAAGCCTACTGCCGTCTGACCTCTACAACCCGAAGGCGATATCGAAGCATAGCAGTTAGACCAATAGGCTATTTGACAGTATGAATTTTTTTGTGATTATTTGCTTTAAATGCATAAAATGAGGGTTCTTTATGTCATTTACATGAGTTTTAATAAAAATAATATATCCAAAAACACAAAAATATGTTTGACTTTTTGTATCTCGCGGCACATATTGTGAAAAGATCCGGATTGGCTAATGTCACGATGACGTCATACGCGCATGAGCACTTGTTGTTGTTCTGTCTTCTCCGGTGTTTTATCGATGTATTTGTACAACCCGGTACAGCACACCACTTGTAAACCATTTTATTAGATAAACAACAACAAATAAATACAAACACCACTGCGGATTCGAAAATCGTTTATAATGCTTGTGACGTCACAAGGCGCAACGCCATTTTGCTGAATATATTGTTTTGGCAGCTTATTTCAATTTTTATTTGCATGTTTCTTATGAAATACGTATTTTAAATTAAAAAAAAAATTACTTTCGGTGAACTTCTTAACCGCAACCAAGTAATTCAAGATAGAAATTATAAATCAGTCAAATAGCCTATTGTTGGACTTAGGGCTCCAACAACCCTTAACGACTGCCATTAGATGTTCGTATGGCAACCGGGACCAACGGCTTAAGGTCCTTTTCGAGGCACGACCTGGTCAGTGCAAATCCATGCATACAAATATTTGCACTGCGCGGGGATCGAACCCACCACGCCTCCTTGTGCAGCGGCTGCGTTCGCTACCGCAACGCCACGTTGGCTGTCGAATTGCTACTGATATTGTTACGCAATTTATTTGGTATGTCAGTGTCACACTATTTATGTACATATTCGTTACCTACCTTTTTTTTTCTTCCATATAGGTCAACACGACCAACGATGCTGCGCCAGAGGGAGATTGATCTGGAGACCCTCCACGACCAAACTCCCAAGACAACAACATTTGACGCATCGTACCCGGCACACATCGCAACACAACTGCTCAGACCCGTCCTCCGTACGGCTTCACCAGACATCTTGCCGGAACACGACGAATCGCTTGGCGGCAAGACTTTGTCTGGTGGGTGGTAACTTCTGCCGGCAGCCGATGTCCTAATGCCTACCACCGAGTTTGCGGTAAACCCGCGGTGGACTTTTTATTCGCGGAGCGTACTTTTTTTTCCACCGCGGAGAAAACTCCGTCGTCTGCGCAGGCCCTTAGAATATACATATTTTTGAAGAATATGATACATATTTATTTTTATGATAAACTAAGTATGTATGTACAAAAAGTTCGTTAATTAAACAGCTTTTCTATTGTTGGATAGTCAGGTAATGAACTCAAATATTTGTAAGAATGTAAGGTAAGGTACTCAATCAATCGTTGTGCGCCGCATTTCTTAATAATTGTCATCATAGGCTTTCCACGCTGACCGGTCTTGTGCTGCCCGCATCCATCGGCTTCCCGCGACCTTCACCAGGTCATCGGTCCACCTTGTTGGGGGCCTCCCTACGCTGCGTCTTCCAGTACGTGGCCGCCACTCCAGAACCTTACTGCCCCATCGGCCGTCGGTTCTACGAGCAATGTGCCATGCCCACTGCCACTTAAGTTTAGCGACTCGCAGAGCTATGTCGGTGACTTTGGTTCTTCTGCGGATCTCCTCATTTCTGATTCGATCACGCAGAGAAACTCCTAGCATAGCTCTTTCCATTGCCCTTTGTGTGACTCTGAGCGTTGACGTGTGTACGCTCAAAACTATGTAGCGTAAATATTTGTATTCCAAATATGTAGTTACTGCAACTTGAATAAATAAACCATATCTTAAAATGTCGTATGCTTTTTCTTTTACGAATAAAAAAAACAGATTTTTCACGGACACCATAAAAAAAAAAAAACACCAAAAATATTACACTACTATTTTATTAGGAAAACACAATACATTATAGTAATTCATCTTTATTTTAACAATTATGAAATATAGCGTCGTGTGAAAGAACGAGTACATTTTGTACTTTAAAATCATGCACGAAAAACATTACTATAAAATAATGAAAAATAAAAACATTCAACATAACGTTCACTTATTGATTTCAATATTTTTGCTACAATACTTATCTATTTTCCGAAATATTGTTTGTTTTTGTACCAGTGTAAGGACACGCATACAATTCGCTTATAATTATTTATATTTCTTTATTCTCTAGCAACTTCAGCACTAAATGCGAAATAAATCGCTAAAAGATACTATTTTACATGTCGCGTTCGAGAATGCACGCGTTCTGATAACAATGCTGTATTTTGTTCGTACCCAAGCATTGTAATTTCAAGTTTTTTAATTTTGCTACTTTAACTAAAAATCTATAGGCTAATTTCTAACCCCATGACTGAACCCCGTAACTGAAGTTACGATTTTAATCAAACTGAAAATAGTTTGTTCAGAATAAGCAACTGAATCGATTCCAATCATTTCTACACCATGTTATATTTTTTCAAAAATACATTTAGAAATTATTACGGTATGGTTACTGAGCGCGCAACTTAGTTTTTGCGTGCGCATGCCCGCGCTCAGCTGACGGCACAGGTCAATGCACCCGGAACAACCGCACAAACGGAGCGTGGACCATATTTTTGTTGGGACCACCAAGTAGGATAACAAGCTCGTAACTTTGTGGTTTTTCATTATATCTTTTTGAAATTTTGTACATAGATTCTTTATTTAAAAATATTGGATACGTGTTTCGGCTGTGGCATAAACAAAAAAGAATATTGTATATTGGTGTCAAACACTTCATGTAAATTCCAGAGCGACTATTTAAACTTTAAACCATTTGTGGAATTATTTACGTTACTATTATAAGACGAAACAATTCCAATTGCAATCTTCTTAAATAACTTCTAGCCCCTTTTAGAGATACTTGAGGCGAACAAAACGCCAGTACCTTTATCAAAATTTCTAGCAACAAAATACCGACGTAGGACAGTCTCGGAACGCAACCATAGTGATATTCGAAGTTGAAAAAGTTTTTATTAATTCTTAACAATTCGAAACGTCATGTTGAAGTGTCAAAATGGGTTACGACCAGAGTAGGAAAGAAAGGTAGAAGAACTCGGTATATTTATAAAATTAGCTGTTATGATGCACGGGAGACCTCGTCGCTCTCATTGGCTGTTGTTTCCAAGTCCATTCTTCAGTTTCATTCCCACTTTGGACTTGTGCCCAAACTATTTCCTACTTGATATAATTCTTTCTAGAGTGAACATTGGAAACATTTAACTTTAATCTTAATTATTATAAAAATGCAGTGAAACTAATCGGGCTATCGAGCTGTTTCAAATCGCGAAGACTTAAATATTTTTGTACAACAAACGGATCTGTAACTATTAAACTAACACATTGACAACTATTGGAGAAGTGTGAAAATGATGCTAAATGTAATGTATTTAACGATATTTTTTTACCATACAAATAAATAAACAAAAAGTATAGTTAAACTTTTTTTTCTGCTAATACTAGAACCAAGTGCTACCATTAAATGGAATTTAAATAATAATATAACCTTTAAAAGGTCGAATCTGAATAACATATTAATTATTAATAAAATATTTATATTCATGATAAAATTAATTATAATAAAATGGGAGAATGTGGCAATAATTATAGATAATGGTTGCAAAAGGGGGAATTCCTTAGGAACGTGAAGAAAAGAAAATTTACTGTAAGTTTTAGCTTTATTAAAGGTTAAACATAATATTAAATTATTAATAACACAACCTTCACACCAGAATCAGCCATGGATAGACAGTCATGTATGTATTGTACACCTAGAGACGTAATTAAACCGACCGTTAAAAACATTACATTGGTTCCACTTATCTATTACATCAACTTCGAATATACTTTTGTAAAAATACAATGTATTGTACAACAATACAATTCAGTACATTACGACCCGGTACTATCTGTACTCAAGTGTCCAAAAGTACCACATTGATACTTTAGTCAATTTACACGTTGGGGTTTAGCGACAGGCGAAAGGATAATGATGAGTTTTATGAAAAAGATGTTTTTTTTTTATAATTATAAACTAGTGCTTGACTGCAATCCCGCCTGATGGTAAACAGTGATGCAATCGTTGATGGTAAAGCGCGCTAGTTTATTAAGCCCAATCACTTAAAAAAAACTTAGTGAATAGGAAGGAAGACGGCAGTTGAGCGAGGTGATGCAATATTTAACCCAACAACACGACCAACGATGCTGCGCCAGAGGGAGATTGATCTGGAGACCCTCCACGACCAAACTCCCGACACAACAACATTTGGCGCGTCGTTCCCGGCACACATCGCAACACAACTGCTCAGACCCGTCCTCCGTACGGATTCACCAGACATCATGCCGGAACACGACGAATCGCTTGGCGGCAAGACTTTGTCTGGTGGGTGTTAACTTAAAATTGACTGAGAAATGCGGGTAGTTTATGAAAAGCAGTTGAGAGGTAGTTAATATTCCCAGAAGAACGAAAAGAAGAGTGTTTATGGCCCATGAAGTTGGAGCGGGTCTATTGGCTTGCCAATAACTGGACACAGATGCAGAAACCGAACCTATATATCCATTAATCAGCTGGTTAAAACCACCGACTTTGCGATTCATTGACAATTTAAAGCGAGTAATGGTTAATCCATACTAATATTATAAATGCGAAAGTATCTCCGTCTGTCTGTCCGGCTTCACGCCAAAACTACTGAACCGATTGTAATGAAATTTGGTACACAGATAGTCTAGAGCCTGAGAAAGGACATAGGCTATAAAACATCCCGCTATGACCAATAGAAGCAGAGCAGGAACAAAAAATGTTGCGAAAACGGGAGAAAACGCGGACGAACATATTGCTCCCATTATTTTATATCAACTGAACTCTTTCGATTCGAAGCTTACGCGGGTGAAACCGCGGGGCACAGTTAGTTTCAAATAAATGCTTTAGACAAACGCCAGAATGTCGGAAGTCTACAGTTTTTCCTCTATGAAACTATGGAGTTTGTGATTTTAACAAAACTCTAGGTAAGTTACCTAGTCTTAAATATGTCATATTGAGGGTAGAACTAGACGCCAGGTATGAGTGACCCATAATAGATCGTTTCACTACAAAAACATAACATACCACATTTCACAACACTGGCTTACAATTCATTTGAAAAGCGTTGTTTTTCTATGTAACAGCTTATCCGTGATGAAATCCTCAATAGAGGAAAGGCACGAATTTAATGAAGGCGCTAAAATCAAATCTAACATACATTCTAAAAAATGCGACAAACCAGGCAGTTCATTTTAAATAACTTTAATTTATAAACCCATGTTTATCTTATTTATATTGTGTTAACTAATTTCATGCTAGCTAAAGTGATGTATAGAGATATAGCAAAGGGCTCAAATTAACTTAGAAAATCACTGAGAAACAAGTATTTTATTTCAATGTCCCTTTTCTATAGAATCTTAGCGTAAAGATATGTATAACTCGACCGCCAACACGCAAACCCGAACGTTTAAACCAACTATGTACTGTCCAATCACAAACACATTTACCATCACGCCGTAGTTGTTAGAGGGTTGGCTGTCTGTATAACATCAACGGTCTTAGCTTCGATCGTTTCAGGTGTTCCGTTCACTTCTGTGCGGTCTTCGCTCATTTCTACATCAGCTTTGTCCGTTTCCTGAGACTTGGTATCACTGTCTGTGGTTTCTTGGCTGGAGGTATCTGTTGTCTCTGGTTTGGAGTCCTCTGGTTGTACGTTTTCTGGTTCGGTCTGATCCGTGTCTGTGTGTTCATCTGCAGATTTTGTCTCTGTCTCGTCTTTCTGTTCTTTTGGGTTGTCTGTGGGAGGAAGGAGCTTTGATTATTATTTATTTTAAGGTCAACATTTATGGTGACAGCAAATGCATGCAGACATCACCTGAGGTTCGTCGTGATCCTCACCAGTGAGGGATACGACTGAGGGAGTAAACAATGCGGTGTTTGTAAATTGACAAGTTAGAAAGTACAGTTATAAAATAAAAAGGGACGCCTATGCTCAATATAAGATCAGTAAAATCAGGTACATATAACAGGGTTACTAGATTTGACATATTTCGACTACCCCGTAAGGAATGCAGACATATTATATCACTTTAATTTGAGCTCTCACCACTCAGTTCAAATCCAGCAGCTTATCTTTTATAATTTTATTGCTACTGCCTATTGGGTTGTATCCTAAAAAATAATTTAATGTCCATCAGATAGATTTATAAAAAATATTGAACATGTATTTTTTATTTTTTCTTTCATTCAAATACTTAGGAAGATATATTGATTTGAAATATCGCATGACATGTCAAAATTATCCCCCACTCCGTAACTTTAATACGCTGTATCTCAGTAGTTTTTGGTAATTTCGACAAAATAAAAAATACGGGTCTTAATTTTTTTAATTATCTATAAGACGGACTAATTATTTTTTTGAGTTTCACACCTTGCGTATATGAACATAAAGGTTTATATTTTTTATTAACCCCTCAACTTATTAATTACCACTAAATATCCTATCTACTGTAATTAATAGGATTGTTCAAACTTACCACTTTCATCAACTTCCATAGGAGTTTCTTTAATTTCATCACCATTCACCTTCTGGAAGGTAAATTACTGTGTTATTATAATATATCCTATAGTGATCATTTTTTCATTTCATAAAGATCTTCCTAAAGCCCTGTCATCAAACATTTTATTACAGATGAATTCAAAGCAAAAAGTTGCGAAACAAGATTCAAGTGTTGTTGGAAACCTGATAGTTTCAGGTGTGGCTAGTAAAATGTTGTCGCAACTTTCGTTTACCATGAATTCAAGGCAGTTCACACAATACAATAGGGTATTTGACTAAAAAAACTAATTAGTCCGTCAGTCACATTTCCAAAAAATACTAGACACGTATATTTTCTTTTTTCATATAAACAAAAAATGAAGCGACACAGCGCGTTGAAAACTCGTGTGACGTCACTGTACGCTACACTTTTTATCGGCCAGTGACGTCACCAGCCACCGCTCGGTCAATTTTTATTGATGTGATAAAACAAAATATACGTATCCAATATTTTTCTATAATCTGAATGACGGACTAAATAGAATCATCATTGCTTTTTTTTTACCCATCCCTATTGTGATTTATTGTTTTTGTACTGCGTGTATGATGAGCAGTGATCGGAATAGGTACTTAGGTAGATTGATTTTTGGTACTTTTATCATAAATGTTCGAATCCAAGGATATTGTTAACGTTGGTAGTGACATTATTACTACTCAATTCATTTAAAGGAAGGTAACAAAACTAATTTATTATTTACTTGTTGAAAAATAAAAAGAATCAAATGAGAAATGTCAATGAGGAATATTCATATTAATATATATATGTTTCCGATCAATGATGATGAGTGAGGGCTTGTATTATCTACCATATACAAATTACATCTACATATTGTTGACATCATTTACTAAAATACATCTTAAATTACTAAAAATAATACTCAACAATAACTATTTAAGACAACACAATGGACAAAATAAACTAAACAAAAATACATGTAATACTAAAAAACAAACTGGATTTTTGCCCATCACCTCGCCTCTCGATGATATCTACTTCCTGCCCTCACCTTCACAATTTCTCTACTTTTATTAGTTTGTGATGCACTTGTAAAAATAGCTATCGAATACAGTCACGTCAGGTCATCGTCGTCAAGTCAGTCGTAAACTCCGAACTAAAATTTGTTTAGTACGATATAATTTGAGATAACATTTTAAGAGAGAAGAGACATTTTCATCACATCAAATATTTAAACTTAACATATACGGAGTAGTCTGGAGTAGATGCGACGATGGAACCGAGAGACCTTCGACGGAACTCCTCAACGATTCATAGCAGCTACCTTGTATTTATGCATGATTAAATTGTATTAATAAACACTTTACACCTAGATGGGTTGTGATTGTCGTAAGGGGCCTCGAAGGACAGTTCAGGGAACGCCTCAACGGTTTACAATAGCTACCTTGTGTTTGGACATCATCATCATCATCAACAACCTTTTATCGTCCCACTGCTGGGCACAGGTCTCCTCTCATACAGAGAAGGATTGAGC
Organism: Sesamia nonagrioides; assembly: GCA_017933935.1. Lineage (NCBI taxonomy): Eukaryota > Metazoa > Arthropoda > Insecta > Lepidoptera > Noctuidae > Sesamia > Sesamia nonagrioides. The sequence goes on from JADWQK010001926.1 coordinate 396,922, forward strand.
GTAATCACCACGCTTGCTCAATGCGGGTTGGCGATTTCAGACTTAAAGTCCAGGTTTCCTCAAGATGTTTTCCTTCACCTTCTGTCATTGATGTCCAAGATATACTTAGAAAGTACATATAACTTTAGAAAAGTTACATTGGTACTTGCCTGACTTGGAATCGAACCCGCGCAGTCTTACTTGAGAGGCTGGTGTTTTAACCACTAGGCGTCTGCAGTAGATCTGATGATAAAGACCATAGACCGTCGAGGGAATTCCTCAGTTACTTACAGCAATGAAGTTAAATATAGGATAACCACTAACTACTTACTCGTCATGCTGATGCATTAATTTAAGTTGCATAATCGCGTCGTTTCTAGCAATAAACAAACTTTCAATTTGGTCTCATGGGAATATCATAAAAATATACAATATGTAAAGAAAACCCTGTCCGATCCGTGAAGGTATTGTTAGGTATCGATAACTGATTCTACTAATAAACTTAAAAAAAAAATCCCCCAAAAAAATAAATATTATTTCGCAAAAAAGGTAAGCGGCGGGGGGCAGGGCACGCGGCACCTGTGACGTGGTCGCGTCGCTATTCGCTTATAATAATACCGGTGTTGTCACTTTTTTAAAAATGACCAAATTTCGGGGAAATTGGAATTAATTCCCGGGAAAAAAAGATTATTTCAAAATTCATTAGTATTGTTACTATGATGATTATGTAAAATTTTATATTATATTTGGTCAAGTGTTTTCCTAACCTTTATATTCATTATGGGTCGGACAGGGTTTTCTTTACATATTGTATATGTTGTAAGTAGAATTTGGGGCGTAGATTAAAATAAAATACACTTTCGATGTGTAACCAACTCTATTAACGGGCGTCACACGACGACTTTTGGTCAAAAAGGGGGGTGCGCGTTGTATGAGTAACAAGGAAGCTTCTAGAAGCTTCGATCGCCCTGATTGGAAGAGCTACAAAATAGGTTCGCGATATAAACTTTATTTTTCCAAGTGCAACACAAAAAAACGAGTTATGTTAACCATCCAACGGTACAAAACAACCAAGAAGAACCTAATGTCGTCGTGCCTTTTTTCTGGGTTTCTTCATAGTCTTCAAAGACGATACCGATGGCGTGTTCTGTCTTTTTTTTCCCTATAGTGGACGGATGATACATTTTCAAGTTATTAAAAAAAAGTATACATGTTTACATGCATTTTCTGATCAATGCGTTTGTTCATTATGAATTATACTCCCTCCATTATGTTTGGTGTTTAAAACTGTTTATAATGAAATGATTAAACAAAATATTGGTTTTCAGTCAAACTGTATCAGGTTTTTTTTTTTTTATACAATACTAGCTTTCCGCCCGCGGCTTCGCCGGCGTGGAGTTCGGTTATATCGCGCTTTTTAGATTTCCCTCGGGAATATCAAATTTTTCCGGGATAAAAGGTAGCCTATGTTCTTTCTCAGGGTCTAAAGATTGCTTTTGCCAAATTTCATCAAAATCGGTTGAGAGGTTTAAGCGGGAAAGCGTAACAGACAGACAGACAGAGTTACTATCGCATTTATAATATTAGTATGGATGTAAAGAAAACCCTGTCCGATCCGTGAAGGTATTGTTAGGTATCGATAACTGATTCTAATAATGCCTACAAAGACAGGCAAAACTTAAAAAAAAAATCCCCTTAAAAAATAAATATTATTTCGCAAAAAGAGGTAACTTAATACATGTGCGGTATGCAATCCCTTCCGCGGGCGGCGGGGGGCAGGGCACGCGGCACCTGTGACGTGGTCGCGTCGCTATTCGCTTATAATAATATCGGTGTTGTCACTTTTTTTAAAATTACCAGATTTCGGGGAAATTGGAATTAATTCCCGGGAAAAAAGGATTATTTCAAAATTCATTAGTATTGTTACTATGATGATTATGTAAAATTTTATATTATATTTGGTGTAGTGTTTACCTAACCTTTATTATCCTTATGGGTTGGACAGGGTTTTCTTTACATATTGTATATGAAAAATAGTAATAATTCCTATAGACAATATCGATAATGATCAAAATTGAATATAACAACAGAAAATTTTAAGCTAGAAGTTCGTATTTCTATGACAAAGTTCTCAGAATAAATTGAAATAGCATGTAACTAGCTAATCTTTACACAGCGATATGAATATTATTCTTTGTAGATATTAGATAAGAAGGATCTAATAGTTCCTAATCGAGTCGGATTCGGTTAGTGCAGGTGAAAAAAGAGCTTTATGACCACGCATTAAAAGCGAAAACTCATTATCCTAGGCCATTCGAAGCCTAATTTTGACGCGACACTGCCGAATTCGCTTTTATTACAAGGCCATAAAGCCCATTTCTGTATAGTATAGTTACTGCAGATGCTATTATCTCACCTGTGGTTTAGCATCCCCGCCTACATCACTCGGCTGCGCGCTAGAGGTTGAAGAGATCTCTCCTTCCTGTTCACTCTTCTGCCGCTTAGGGGGCACGACCTCTTCCTCTTCCGACTGGTTGTCTTGTGAGTCTCCTTTTTGTTCTGATGTCTCGCTTTCTGGAGGCGGGGATGATTCTTTTTGCGTTGATGGGTCCACCTGTTAAGTGGATAGGAATCATATAATTGAGGTTGTGTTAGTTAAATGCAAGGCAATGTCCATTTCAAAATATTATTAAAATAAATTTAGACGAGAGGCCTATTTTATAAATTAAATTTTGGAAAAAAAAAATATGATCTTCATGAATGTAAACTATCTCCGATAAATTCTGCGCATTTTGATTTATTCTTGATTTATCAAATTTGGTGGCGTTTAAGGGGAGAAAAAGGGATCTATATAACATAAATAATATACAAGTGTGCGTTCGCGCAGCGGAATGTTGTTGAATTTAAAGATTTTAAATATGCAGATATTTAGTGTATGACGTCGTGTAATTGTGTATGGTAAAAAAAAACTGTGCACGCAGCCATTGTGGAGAAATTCACCAAAAACTGATTCCGCTGAGCGAACGTTGTCCTGGCGGAACTTTTTTTAATCCATTGACTTTAGAAAAAAGAGATGTGTCCAAAAATTAGTGTGTATTCGTGTGTAATTATGAATAAAATTTGTGCATGCATAGACTTCGGAGAAATTCAAGTTTCCGCTGCGCGAACGTTTGGCCATTAATTAGCTAGTTTTCATATAAAGCGCTTACATAGAGAACTGTAGATTTTTACATACGTTGTTTTGAATTTGTGCATATTTGTGTACAAAACAGATTTAGATAAATCGTAGGGCTAAAAAGATAAAAATATAAACGTAAAACACGCTTATTAGGTCTTAGTTCTTAAAGTATGCACTTTGGGGTCTAGATTTTCACGTTTATATAAACGTAAAACACGCTTATTAGGTCTTAGTTCTTAAAGTATGCACTTTGGGGTCTAGATTTTCACGTTTATACAAACCTTGTAAGTGTCTACAACATGTTGCCAAGTATCAATGATGTTGCTTTAGTAATTAAAGAGTTATAAAATAAAACTTTAATTACTGAATTTAATGACATGAGATTTTGCATGTGAATAGTTGAATGAATACACTAATTATTGGCATACATTGCACCATGCAATTCCTTTAGACTGTCGTGATATTTGACTGCTTTGTAAACAGCGATCTATTCATGGTAAATTTTCCTATAACTCTTTAATTACTAAAGCAACATCATTGATACTTGGCAACATGTTGTAGACACTTACAAGGTTTGTATAAACGTGAAAATCTAGACCCTAAAGTGCATACTTTAAGAACTAAGACCTAATAAGCGTGTTTTTTTAGCCCTACGATTTTTTCTAAATCTGTGTTGTACACAAATATGCACAAATTCAAAACAACGTATGTAAAAATCTACAGCTCTCCATGTAAGCGCTTTATATGAAAACTAGCTAATGGCCAAACGTTCGCGCAGTGGAAACTTGAATTTCTCCGAAGACTATGCATTCACAAATGTTATTCATACATACACAATTACACACAAATACACACTAATTTTTGGACACATCTCTTTTTTCTAAAGTCAATGGATTAAAAAAAGTTCCGCCAGGACAACGTTCGCCCAGCGGAATCAGTTTTTGGTGAATTTCTCCACAATGGCTGCGTGCACAATTTTTTTTTTACCATAGACAATTATACGACGTCATACACTAAATATCTGAGTATTTAAAATCTTTAAATTCAACAACATTCCGCTGCGCGACCGCACACAATATAACGTTATTTTTTGTATATGCGGAGACAGAAACACGTGTCCAGTATTTTTATGTAAAGAATCTATGTACAAAATTTCAAAAAGATAATGTTACGGGCTAGGGGTATTAAAATACAGGTTAAGGGTTACAAAGTTTATTTGCAACGACGATACAGTCGGTAGTAGGCAATGACCAGGGGCTTTATTCTGCTATTTTTATAAATTTATCATTCCAACACGATTCCATTGTCATTTTGCTTTATAGTTCGTAATCTGCTAAATTCATAATGATCGATCAATTATCTTAGTTGTCTTGTGAATGGTGATTGAATCACATTGCCGCATTGCCATTATTATAAAACCCGATAATACATATAAATGATTTTCTAAATACTACTACTCAATTCAAACATTTATTAATAGGGAGTGGAGTGTCTGTGATTCACCACTGGAAAGTCACAATGACGCCATTTTATTAGTAGATTGCGAAACTTGTCAAAATCGATCATTATAAGATCACTGATTGATCATTCTAACACTATTGTAATAGCAGACTAGGGCCCCAGTAGAACATAGCGGATGTCGCACCGAAGTCTTCCTTTACGTCCACGAAGTCCGGGTCGTAGTATTGTTGTGTGTGTGTCACACAATAATACTACAGAAGTCACCCGATGTAGTCCTTGATGTGCTTGCTTGTTGCAGTTGTCGCTGTAGATGTTCTCAAATATAGCTTACTAGCGGCCGCCAGCGACTTCGTTCGCGTGGTTTAGTTTGCTCCGCTCCTAATGGTCGCAGCGTGATGTTATATGGCCTAAAGCCTTCCTGGATTAATGGGCTATCCAACGCAAAAAGAATTTTTCAAATCGGACCAACAAACAAACATACAAACTCTTCAGCTTTATATCCATACTAATATTATAAATGCGAAAGTAACTCTGTCTGTCTGTCTGTCCGTCTGTCTGTCTGTCTGTCTGTCTGTCTGTTACGCTTTCCCGGTTAAACTTCTCAACCGATTTTGATGAAATTTGGCACAGACAATCTTAAGACCCTGAGAAAGAACATAGGCTACCTTTTATCCCGGAAAAATTTGATGTTCCTGAGGGAAATCTAAAAAGCGCGATATAACCAAACTCCACGCGGGCGAAGCCGCGGGCGGAAAGCTAGTTAGTATATAATTAATAGCTTGTTTCGCTTCGATAGTCAAATGCAGACTGACTGCGCGCTGGCGTCAGGCCCCTTCATTATAGGTTAGCTGATCGAACATTCCAGATCTGTCTAGAATTAATAATAATAGCGCAGAATTTCGAGTACGTTCAGCAGTTTCTAGTAATTTCGATGTCGATACTTCGTTAACAATATTGATGAAACCGGTTCCATTCGATAGGCCTTCCTTTTTTTTTTTTGTTATGGCATCTCGTAGGCGGCCATCAGAGGCCGTAACTACTTAACCGGATTTTCCTGTGGATGCCTTAATTAAAAATTAAAGCCTCCAGCCAGGGGCACTTAAAATTAGGCGACTACGCACTAAGGGCACCCCCTGTGGGGTACAAACCTCGGGTTAGGGCGTCGCTAGAGGACAGCAAGGGACGGCTGGATCGAAAGTTATACTTAATGGTTTGATGACCGCGGCGTTTCCTAGTACTAGCTCTGAGAAGAAACGCCGAAATAAACTCAGAGGTCATTGTTGGGACATTATTATAATTACTGGCTCAGCTGCGGCGCGGGCTGGCCTTCATCGGACAAGAATAATAGGCCATCCTAGGTCTAGTCTAGCAATGCGTTTTTATATCGTACAATGGCCCCGATTTGCTTATTCATGAACTGAATTAAATTTAAGTTCAATGCATCCTTTTCTATTTCATTAAGGACAGAACATAAAATGTCAGTTTAGACCGGTCAAATTAATGCGCTTTTGACGTATTTTTAGTCGCCATGTTTATAATCGCGTCTAAACTGTCTATGGAGTATCTTAATTTGACAGGATTAAACTAAAATGTTATCTTCTATCCTTTTCTTAACGAAATGGAAAGAAAAAGATGCACATAACTTAAAAATAAAAAGTAAAAAAACTAAAACCCAACAACGACAAAAAACGACGCTGAAAAAGTATAAAACAAGATTTTCAGAATACTGAACTGAACAAAGTTGCTAATGTAGTTGCAAGTAAATGGACACAGTAGACTCTACCAAGATGCCTTCGTTGTAAATTGACAATAATGTCATACAATACTAATCTGAAGTTTGCAATATTCACTATGTAGAGATAAATTTTCATGTTTGGAAAACCACAGTCACACGTCTAAGTGCTACGGTAGGTAGGTATATGTAACGTGTGACTACGCATACAGATGAACATACATACCTGTCAAAATCATAACCCTCCTTTTGCTTTGCCGTAGTCGGGTAATTAGTCTAGTTTGTGAACAACAGAATCGGCGCCATTGCCTAGGTCTCAAGACATAGGGCTTATAAGTTACGTATGGCATGTCACGCAATATTGAACCTTAAGCCATTGACAAAAGGTGCATTAGTAAAAATAACATGAAAAATCAATTATAACTGGTCAGTTTCTGAGTGACCTGGTATATGATTTTATAATCTTATGCAATGTCGAAGACCTACTGATGCTTTTTCTGTTCAGTGTTCAGCAGTGGTTGGTTTTTGGTTGTAATGATCATAGTAATGTTCTTACAATTTGGTCATTGTGCATTTCCTATCGGGCGTACTGAAAGAAATGTTTATTTTTCTTTTTATAGCATTGTTGTGAATGCACCTTATGTCAACGGCATAAGGTTTAACATTGCGTGACATGTCTTATGTACATTTTAAGCCCAATATCTTGAGACCTAGGCTTTGTAGAGGTACGATCTAAAAATGCATTGCTAGGCCTAAAAGGTGACCATCGACCGGTACAGGTTTCAAAAAAAGTGACAACGAAGGGTCGACATCGAATTTGCTAGAATCATCGTTTCCTTTGAAACGCGAGTCGTAAACAATATACTGGATATCGAGAATTATTATTATTACTTCGCGTAAAATCTAGAACAATCGATAAACTGGCATGCATAACGCGGTATGATTCAGCGCGTCAGTAAGTCTGCAAATGACTATCAAAGCGAAACAAGCGATAAGAAGCGTTAACCGAGAACATTTGCAGCGACAACAACGAGCACTTCGAGTAATTTCTGTGGTGTTGTTTATGTACGACACGGACTACGTGGACATAAGGGAAGACTTCGGTGCGATATCAGCTACGTTCTACTTGTCATTGCCTACAATCGACTGTACGATCGTTGTCAATAAACTTCGTAACCATTAACCGCCATTTAAGTATCCCTACTCCGTAACAGTATGTATGATTTTTCACATCGAACTGGACATAAACTCTGAATTTTGGGTTGTTCTCATTTGAAATCTATGTTGCATAGACCTTTTAGTACAGTTTGACATGTTGTATTTTTTTTATATATTGTAAACTAGTTTTTGCTTGTGGTTCTGCTGAAGGTGCATTCGTTAATGGTAAAGTGCACTGGTTTATTATGAGCTTAGCCACTTTTAGACACTTATTTCATGTTTTGGGAAGACTGTTGCAAAAATTATTAAATTTTCGCTATGTCCGCGTTGTAGCAGACGAGGCGAAGCGCTTCGTCCGGTTCGTAATGATGGCTACAAGCAGTACTTACCACTAGTAGCACAGTGTGCTGTCCGCCGGCCGCCACACGTGTGGGGGCACGTGTGTGTGGGGGTGTAGAAGCGGGGGTGGGCTCGGCCGCGTCACTAGCCGCTCCCGTACCCAGCTGGCCTTCCGACCCCATGCCCCACGAGAACACCTCACCTGCGAAGACAATGCTCATGTTACTACACCTCAACTGAATACTAGGAATTGAATGTGCTGTCAGATTTAGGTTGCTATAACTTTTATGTGTCAAGTGCAAGCATCGCCGCTCGGAGCGTAAAGAAGAGGCGAAACGCTTCGTTCGGATCGTTTTGGTGTTAACAACGTAATGGTGGAAACTCGCCGTACAACGGTTCGTCCGATGATGGAAGGGAGATGGGGAATTAAATCATGCAATCCCTCGCACACTCTCCAAAATGCATCCTATAGAACACCAACAGGCAGGCTACTCTTCGCCTGTGCTCAGGCCCTCGCACGGTAACTTTTTGCAGCATACTATACAGTGTCCTCATGAGAAGATCCGCAGAAGAACGAGAGTAACCGACATAGCCCGAAGAATTGCAACACTAAAGTGGCAGTGGGCTGGACACATTGCCTGTAGGACCGATGCCCGATGGGGCGGACGGGTTCTCGAGTGGCGACCACGCACCGGAAGACGTAGCGTGGGTAGGCCCCCGACAAGGTGGACCGACGACCTGGTGAAGGTCGCGGGAAACCGCTGGATGCGGGAGGCGCAGGACCGGTCGTCGTGGAGAACCTTGGGGTAGGCCTATGTCCAGCAGTGGACGTCTTTCGGCTGAAATGATGATGATGATACAGTGTCCTTCACATAGATCGGTACATGCTTATTACAACTATCCTCAACACGGTAGTGACACAATAGATAGAGGTTCCTTTCGCCCCCGCGGGATACAATGCTCACAAACATTGTGGAATAAGCGAAAATTCAAGCTTCAATGCCAAGAGAAGTTAATATTGACATGAAAATATGTATTTCAAGCCGGTCAGTTATCGGAATTCGTGGATCATTGAAAAGAAATGCAAGCACCCCGCCCCAGATTTCTTTATTAAAATAATTCAATTCACCACCTACCGTATACCTTTCCAAGAAAAACCTCCCTTGACCATGCCCAGATTATACAAGGCATTTCACACTCCAGTGTCACCAGAAATACACCCCATCCTAAGCATCCAAAAGATGTTGAATGAAGGAATTCTAGAAATTGCAAAACACCAAGTTTACTATCTACCCTTATTCTAGTACCAAAGAGCGATGGGTCAGATCGACCGATTTTCAATTTGAAGGCTTAAAACGAGTTCGTACTCCCTATCAGTCTAATTAATGTGTTCAGAGTCCCAGCATTCAGCACCATGATTGGATGAGCAAGCTGGACATCTCACAGGCTTACTTTCAACTAAGCATAGCAAAGTGTCATCACAGGCTTTTTTATGCCTTATTTACGAAATTCTTGTTTCTTCAAATGACCTGTCTACCTTTCGGCCTCAGCTCAACTCCAAAAACCTTTTTCAGTTTGACGATTTGGATTGCCCAAGTAACGAGAGGCTAAGGTGTGAGAATATCGGGTGGCGAGCCACCCTATAAGGCTCGGCCACCGACCAGGCCCGGGTCCACGGCGCGTTGTATGTCACGCGCGCCTCAAAGAAATGTCAGCACATCGTGACGGGGTCCACGAAGACCGATGTCTGGGTCAGAGTTGCGGGTTGGTCAAAAGAGAAACCGCGGCCCTGGCACATAGGCAAGTGGAGAAACAGGGGGGGATTAGGCAGTAAAGTTTGTCACGCCAAAAAAAACGTCGGCCTTATTCAACCAACAACAATATACGTATAGACGACAGCACATCAAGCTGCTACAATCTGTCAGATTTCCTTATTAGATTTTCAACTTTATCTCTAAATCATTAAGGCTCAAGTTTGATTCGGAATATCTAACAGTTTGGGGTAAGCTTGACCTGCTTGTACATATTCTTCTACTTCTTCAGTCTATAGAGGTCCATTGCTGGATAAAGGCCTTCCCCAAGCCTTTCCACGATGACCGGTCTTGTAAACTATGTAAATAGTATACTGTAGACTACCTACATTATATCTCCCTCCTTCCCCTTACTATTCCATCCAAAGGTTGCCTGTAAAAGATCGCTCGTAGCGATAAGACCGCCCATTGTGTCACCCTTTGTAAAATCTTTATACAATATGTAAAGAAAACCCTGTCCGACGCATAAGGATAATAAAGGTTAGGTAAACACATGACCAAATATAATATAAAATTTTACGTAATAATCATAGTAACAATACTAATGAAATTAAAAAAAAAAACTTTTTTTCCCGCGAATTATTTCCACCTTCCCCGAAATTTGGTAATTTAAAAAAAAGTGACAACACCATTTTGACGGTACGCTTATGTGATTCGACCACGCGTCGCGTGCCCTGCCCCCCGTCGCCCGCGGAAGGGTGTCCTACCGCACATGTATTAAGTTACCTCCTTTTAGAAAACAATATTTATTTTTTTAGGGGCATTTTTTTTTAAACTTTAGTCCGGCTTTGTCGGCTTTAGGAGAATCAGTTATCGATTCCTAACAATACCTTAGGGTTTTCTTTACATATTGTATTTATGTTTTTGTAATCCATATGGTGAACATAATAAAGAGTAGGTATTCTATTCTTGTGCTGCCCGCATCCATCGGCTTTCCGCAACCTTCACCAGGTCATCGGTCCACCTAACATATTATTAACCGTACATATTACCTCTGTAAAAAAAAAAAAAAACAACTTACCAGTATCAGTAACCGCAAAAGAATTGCTGGTGCCAGCTGCTATACTGATAACCTTCTTGTTCTGTAGTTTGGGAATAGGCTCTAAGGCCTCTGCATCTCCAACACGGTCACCCAGTCCCAATCTGTTGAGAAATGGAAATAGCAAAAATATAAATAGCTGTTTCTACAACGCCACATGTGAGCGAAGGAGTCAGTGACGTCACGCAAAATCCTATATCTCGCAAGCAAAGTTTACCGCGCAGTTAGTTAAGATACAGCTTTCCCACTTCCACTGTCGGACAAGTGCCCAACACAACACAATTATTGTTGGAGGATTTTCCTTTTTCTATGGAACATGGAACTTTGTTGTGAATGCCTCTATATTTTTTTTTGTATACAATATCTTTATCCTTACTAATATTATAAATCGGAAAGTCAGTTTGTTTGATTGTTCCGCTTTCACGCCGTAACTACTGAAATTTTGCAGACGTAAAGTTAGAAGTCCGGATTAAATAATAGGGTACTTTTTATCCCGAAAAATTTGATATTCCCGAGGGAAATCTAAAAAGCGCGATATAACCGAACTCCATGCGGGCGAAAGCTAGTAAGATTATAAACTAGTGCTTGACACCATACCCAATTATGATAACAATTTTTCAGTTAATTATTTTTTTAAGGTTCTGCATACTTGTTATGTTCTGATTCGTGGAGGATGTGTGTTTTGGTGGCCTAGTGGTGAAAACACCAGCCTCTCGTATGAGTGAGCGGGTTCGATTCCAAGTCAGGCAAGTACCAATGTAACTTTTCTAAGTTATATGTACTTTCCAAGTATATCTTGGATACCAATGACTTATTAAAAAGTGAAGGAAAACATCTTTAGGAAACCTGCACTTTAAGCCTGCCAACCCGTATTGAGCAACCTTGCTGATTACGCTCAATCCTTCTCTGTATGAGAGGAGACCTGTGCCCAGCAAGTGGGACGATTAAAGGTTGAAGATGACGCAGCTGACGAGCTGGATAGAAGGGCATCCAGCACGTTGGTCAGTGGACCGGAGCCCATTGTGCCTATCCCCTTCACTCAAATACGCAGATGGCTACAAAGGTATACCTACGAACAAGCGGAGATTTGGTGGTCCTCGTTACCGGGCTGCAGGCAGTCCAGAGAGGCTATGCCATACCTGGATGACAAGCTAACCAAAAGGCTGCTGTGCTTGGATAGGAATGGTCTACGATTGATAACAGGGATCATTACGGGCCACTGCTCGCTGAATAAGCATCTCCACACAATAGGCATAACCGACAGCCCTCTGTGCAGAGCCTGCATAGAGGCTGACGAGACAGTTGCGCATGTACTCTTCAAGTGTACAGGCGTTACCAAAATTAGAAACAAAACCATATGAGCACCAAGATCTTACACAGATGTTCTCAACAGGCTAGGAGATCTGATGGGCTTCTGGAGGGAGGTGGGCTGGCTGGAATAACCGCCAAAGGCCGCCATGGCCCACGCATAATGATCCACTGAAGGAACTGAGTGCGGAAACCAAACCAGTAACATAGAACACAGGCGTTACCAAAATTAGAAACAAAACCATATGAGCACCAAGATCTTACACAGATGTTCTCAACAGGCTAGGAGATCTGATGGGCTTCTGGAGGGAGGTGGGCTGGCTGGAATAACCGCCAAAGGCCGCCATGGCCCACGCATAATGATCCACTGAAGGAACTGAGTGCGGAAACCAAACCAGTAACATAGAACATAGGTTCAAGATGTGTGTCTGAGTATCTTACCTGCCATACTCGCAGCGTCCGATAGCGTACACTTGCCCGTTGGTGTCGAGCGCTAGAGAGTGATGTTGTCCGCAGGCGACGCTCTTCCACGTCGTGTTCAGACTCGTGAAGGCATCGCATTCTGTTGGCGTGAATAACGCTGTCTTGCGTTTTTCGCCTGTTATGCCTATTAGAATAATAAAGATAGCAGTTAGTATTGCAGTAGGGAATTTCATTCAATTTATACTATAAAATAAGTTTCTTGGCTTGGAAATCTCACAGAACATGCATGAACTCCCATAATTACTTATCAAAGTATAAACGGGGACTTAGGGGCCATCCATAAAGTACGTCACACGAATTTCATGATTTTTTGAGATGTGGATTGCGCCACAAATGCATATTATAATTCTATATGATGCTGACCGAGCTGTCCATAGTTGTTGAGTCCCCACGCGAACATCTTGTCGTTGTTGTCAAGCACGAAGGTGGCGTGGTAGCCGGCCCAGATGCGAGCACCGCCAGCCTTCAGGGTCACCTTCGATGGTACTAGGAGCGCACCTGTAGGAGACAAGGTTGATTAGTAACGTTCGCCAGTTGTTTTTCAACCACTTAGCTTGACTGACATAGGTTTTAGCGAGTTAGGATTTCCTTATTAGATTTTCAACTTTATGTCTAAAGCATTAAGGCTCAAGTTTGATTGAGAATATCTGAAAGTTTGGGGTAGCTTGACCTGCTGTCGTCTGTACATATTCTTCTTCTTCAGCCTATCGACATCCACTTCTGGACAAAGGGCTCCCCCAAGGCTTTCCACGATGACCGGTCTTGTAAACTATGTAAATAGTACACTGTAGACTACCTACATTATTTCTCCCTCCTTCTCCTTACTATTCCACCCAAAGGTTGTCACATCCATCGGCTTCCCGCGACCTTCACCAGCCCCCTAATCAAATGATTGCGCCTAGTTGAGATCGTTTGGACCGATACCCATAGGTCCGTTCGGTGCAAACAATCCCAACTAGTCGCAATCATTTGACAAAAATGCGTTCGGCGATTAGAGACCAGGTCATGGGTCCACCTTGTTGGGGGCCTCCCTACGCTACGTCTTCCGGTACGTGGCCGCCACTCCAGAACCTTACTGCCTCATCTGCCTTCGGTTCTAGGAGCAATGTGCCCCGCCCACTGCCACTTAATTTTAGCGACTGGTAGAACAATGTCGGTGACTTTGATTCTTCTGCGGATCTCCTAATTTCTGATTCGATCGCGCAGACAAATAAATAATATTGGCAATATAAATAAAATGCAAATATTCTGCAAGGATTTGTTCTTTTCGTGTCTTTTTTTCAGATTAAATTTTAATGGATAATGTAGAAACGCGCAATCCCGCCTGATGGTAAGCAGTGATGCAATCGTTGATAGTAAAGTGCGCTAATTTATTAAGAGCCTATCAACTCTAGCCATGAAGACACTCAAATTGAAGTCCAACGGAAACACGTATATGTATGTATGTACTTACTGAACCCTTGTCTAGCGTCTCTGGTAGCGGATCGCTGCGGCAGTCTGCCGAGTTGGCCCTGTTCGCCGCAGCCCATTGTGTAAACCCCTCCTGACGCCTGCATCAAAAACATTTATTACTCCAAAATTTAGGTGCTCTGCACTTGTTGGTGTTGGCCACCTTTAGTGTGAATTGTATCATGTCAGAAACACTTATTTAGCACATTGATTCCTTGATTTTTATGGAATGATTTGATGATACTGTTAATAGGATTGTGTGACTGGATTAATTGGCATTTATATCTCAACATGATAAACAAAGAAATCCGTGGCGTAGCGGTAGCGGACGCGGCCGCTGCGCAAGGTGGCGCGGGTTCGATCCCCGCACAGTGCAAGTATTTGTATGCATGAATATGAATATTTGCACTGGTCTGGTCGTGCCTCGGAAAGCACGTTAAGCCGTTGGCCCCGGTTGTCATACGAACATCTAGTGGCAGTCGTTACGGGTTGTTGGAGCCCTCAAAAGTCCAACAATTGGTCTAACTGCAATGTTTCGATGTCGGCTTCGGGTTGTGGAGGTCAGACGGCAGTCGCTTCACGGAAAATGTCGAAGTTTACCCATATCAGCAGTTGGACTGGTAAAGCGGACCCCAGACTCCAAAGCTGAAAAGGCTTCGGATGCGACTGGGATTAACGCTGGGATGATGATGATGATAAACAAAGAAATAGGGACTTGCGGCGACCGCTGTCAGTATCAGTTTGAAGAGTTTTTCTAACTTATTGTGCCTGAGTTAGTTTGCTTGGTTATATGGGATACACATACCGACAATATGACGAGATGGTCGCCCCCTGACGCCACAGCTACAGCGGTCTCTCCGATGTCCACCTTCACAGGCTCGCGACACGACTTGCCTTCGCGACCGCGGACCACCAGGCCCATGCTGCCGTGAGAGTCCTGGTAATAAAAAATTAATAATTAGTGTGTTATGTCTACCTAATTAAAGGTCTCTAGTACAACATTGGATTTTTCAAATTTATTAGGTTATTAATAATAATAATAATACTTTTATTTGTTAACATAGGTAATAGAGATACAGTTCTTGTTTTTGATGAGTAGAGCGCTATGTTATGCCAGTAGGCGTACAAATATACATGCAAATCTAGATTTTTTATTATCCTTATGTCATAACTAAATGAGGAATTATTAAAATGTAAAAAATATCTTAGTCAAAAAAAATCTAAGTCGAAATACAGATAATGTCAAAAAAATAAATAAATAAAATGTCAAAATTAATTAGAAAAAAAAAAATGAATCAAAATAAATTGCAATTCTACATTAATTCGTCATTCAAATATTCGTCAATTGTGTAGTAGCATTTATCAATTAAGAACAATTTCATTTTTTTCTTAAATTGTGTAAAATTTAATTCTTTAATGGTTATTAAAAGTCTGTTGTCCAATTTTAGGCCTTCTGTCCCTCCGTCCATTGTCATCCTGTGTAGAATGATGACGCCACTGGTGTTGTGTGGTTCTTTAAGGAGTCCAGGTCATGCCACCAACTGAACCTTTTTGGTACAACCGCGAGGCACACTTTGCTGGTATTTTTTACATTTATTTTGGGTTTTTTTTACTATTTATTTGTTGCTACCTGATGTATGTTTATTTTAGATGTATTGTGTCTTTATGTATGTGCTTAATAAATGTATTACTTTTCTTTCTAACACTTCCTGAGCCTGCCATTTCTTGTCATTAGGGATACACTGAGTGATGGGTGTTGCAAATCTCTGTTCTATGCAACAGACATGACCAGCATAATTCCACTTTAACCTAGAAGCTTTATGGCCAGCATCCGCTATTTGTGTTTTAGGACGAAGTATAGTCATAAAGTTTTTTTTTTTTACGGTTAAGAGACACGGTCTCAACTGAAGCAGCTCTATGTGCTTATCACGGATACGTTACCTCGGTTCTGTCCTATGGTCTCTTGTTGTGGGGTAACTCGGTGGATATCAATAAAGTATTTATAGTACAAAAAAATGTGTGCGTGCTATCTGTAGAGCGGGGTACATGGATAGCTGTAAGCCTCTTTTAAAAAATACAATATATTACCTTTAGCATGTATGTATATTAAAGAATTGTGCTTACTAGTACGACAACATCCTGAAAATTTTATTAAGCATACAGATGTAACCAAAAGGTATGTTACCTCTAGAGACAGACATAGGCTCTGCTTGCCACAATGCAAGCTTAATTTGTATAAAAGGAATTCCTATGTCATGGCTATTAAGGTATATAATAAATTACCAAACGCATTTAAAGAACTACCTTTGCTTATATTTAAAAAGAAATTGATACAGTGGCTAAAAGAAAAACAGTTTTACACTGTAAATGAATTTTTGACTTATGTTGAAAGAAAGTAATGTCAATAAATTTGTTTCTGATTATATTTTATTTATTCTAATTTGACATTGACTTAATAGCATTAATTTTGTTTTGACATTATAAAATCTAATGATTATGAACATTTCAATTATTATATACAATCTAACATTTTATAAATTGTTTGAGTAGCTAATATAATGTGATAAGTTTAACATTTTGTAATTATGTAAATTTAAATATTTGCACACCACATCTATTGGTAGAATGTAATTGGGACTTTTATTTTTCTGAACAGCTTACTATTTTGTACACCTACATTCTCGCAAATAAAGGATTATTATTCCTTTATTTCATTGTATATACATATAAATTACATTTTTAAATATTTCTACATAAAAAACATTTAAAAATATAAAAAATAGTAGCCCACCGGTATCGGGAACAGGGTCCAAGCTACCGGCGGTCAGGGCTCCAGAGAGAGGAACTTCCTGACGATGCGAGCCGTGTCCAGCAGTACCGCTTTCTGAATCAAGCCCTTGATCCAGCTGCCCAACGAGAGCCTCCTGAGGTGTTGGTCGAGGCTCTTGGCAATTAAGCCATTGGCTGTCACGACTATCGGTACAATGATTGCGGAATCCACTGCCCACATGTCGACAACCTCGTGAGCCAAATCAAGATACTTGGTTTGTTTATCTTTCTCAGCTTTCACGAGGTTCTCATCATGTGGGATGGTTATGTCAACAATCATTGCACGCCGCTCTGATCGATCCACCAGCACTATATCAGGCTTATTGGCAATAATAGTCCTGTCAGTGATGATGGATCGATCCCAGTACAATGTGATATGGCCATTTTCGAGAACTGGGTCGGGCATATACCTGTAGTACGGCACCTCCGATTCCACAAGTTTGTATTTAAGAGCAAGTTGCTGGTGAATTATCCTGGCTACAAGGTTGTGTCTATGCAAGTACTCTCCGTTAGCTAGACGAGAACACCCGGAAATAATGTGTCTAATTGATTCTCCCGGCCGGTGACATGCCCGACAGATGTCAACTGTGCCGTCTTTCACAATGAATCTCCGGTAATTGTTCGTCATCATAACTTCGTCCATAATTGCAAAGACAAAACCTTCGGTTTCCCCAAAGAGGTCACCGAAACGTAGCCAGGCTACGGACGCTTGAAAATCTACATCGGGCCCGTGTAGGGCTCGGAAAAAGCGTCCGTGGAGCTCTTTGCTCTTCCATACCTCCATGCGATCATTTGTGTCAAGCACTACTGGTTTACGCCAGTTCTCTTTAGCCAAGGAGAGCGGAGTGAGGCCCTTGTCAGCCGCGACCACATCTCGATGCATCCCCACGTCGGTTTCTAGGAAATAGTCCCTGAGACTGCATATCTCGCGATTGTGGAGAGTCTTGGCGTTTAAAAAGCCACGACCTCCACATTTTCGCGGGATATACAGCCTCATGACCGATGACCGTGGGTGATGCAATCGATTTGCAGTCAGTAGCGTACGGACCCTCTGATCCAGGGCGTCAAGCTCGGTTTGAGTCCATTTGAGTATGCCGAAAGAGTACATCAATACCGGCATGACCCAACCGTTGAAAGCGCGCACCTTATTTCCGCCTGATAGAAGACTATTAAGTACTTTCTTCAAGCGGCCAAAGAAGCGTTCTTTCAACGATTGATTATTATTATTATTATAATTTATAAACTAGCGCTTGACCGCAATCCCGCCTGATGGTAAGCAGTGACGTAATCGTTGATGGTAAAGCGCACTAGTTTATTAAGAGCCTATTCACTCTAGCCTTAAAGACACTCAAATTGTAGTCCGACGGAAACACCGCCGCTGGCAAATTGTGCCAGTCCCGCGATGTACGCGGTATAAAGGAGGAGGCGAAACGCTTCGTCCGGATCGTAGTGGTGTTAACAACGTAAGGGTGGAAACTAGCCGTACGACGGGTCGTCCGATGGTGGAACGGAGACGGGGGAATTAAATCATGCAATTCCCTCGTACACTCCCCAAAATGCATCCTATAGAACATCGAAAGGCTGGCTACTCTACGCCTATGCTCTAGGCTTTGGAGACCATCTAGAGTTAAATCAGGGTCACCAATCAGCCTCTTCGCACGCCTCTCCACGGAATCCAGAATGGCCAGGTGACACTTAGCAGCACCAGCCCAAAGTGGCTGCAGTACTCCACACACATGTGGTGTTTCAAAGTATAGTAAAGTGTAGTGTAAAAAAAAAAAACGAAGGGCGGGCGTTTTGGGCGACTGTTTTATGATCAAAAAGTTCTGATTCGCAGCCTAATTTCAATAAATGACTTGATTTCTTTTGGTGGCCTAGTGGTATCGGAGCGACTTACAAATTGTAGGTCCTATGTTCAAACCCAGACGCGCTTTACTTGTGCCAATATTTCGTTTTGTAAAACACAGTGAGGAAACCGGCAAGTCCTAGAGGCAAAAAACTTCGAAGACATGTGATATCTACCAACCCGTATTGGGTGGTAGATTACGGCACACTCCCTCTCACCGACAGGAGGCCTGTGTCCGAGGAGTGGGAACATTAAAGGCTGATTATGTATGTTACGTTTTGTTGTGAACACAGCTTAGAAATATTATTTAATCTATGGCAACCCGGTTGGTCTATGGTCGTGCATGGTCGTCGAGGGCTTATGAGATGTGTGCCCGAAAATCCAAATGAATCTTTGTAAGTGTCTTTCGTTTATTAAATATGTCTCACATCACGTCGTGTGTTTTAGTATAACGCATAATACACAACACGTTTAAGAAGTTTCCCTAAGATATGTCTGTTCAGAGAACAAATGAAGCTGATAAAATTAAATTACTGACCAATGTACAGTAGCTCTCTGTAGTGGACTATGCCTTGTTTTAACCGACTTCAAAAAGGAGGAGGTTACTCAATTCGACCGTATATATGCTTTTTTTTTATGTTTGTTCGCGCATAACTTTGTCGTTTATGAACCGATTTTGATCATTCTTTTTCTGTTAGAAAGAAGACGTTTCCAAGGTGGTCCCATGATAAGGATATCAGGGTTTGATGGTGGAAGACCAGAGAAAACAAGGGGAACTTTCAAAAATTGCAGGGGCGACTAGTGCATTTCTTAGCATTTTCATTAAGTATTTTGGAGCACTACAATTTAATAAAGGTCTGAAGTAGATCTGATGATGGAGCCGGGAGACAGTCGAAGGAACTCCTCAACAATTCATAGCAGCTACCTTGTGTTTGTGCTTGAATAATTTGTATTGACAAGAACCTTACACCTAGATGGGTGGTGACTCATTAGGTAGCTGATGATGATGACAAAGGTCAGTTCAGGGAACTCCTAAACGATTTACAGTAGCTACCTTGTATTTGGACTCAATTCTTTTATATTGATGAGACCTTTGCACCCAGCGGGTTAAAATAATGGTCTGCAGTAAATTTGATGATGAAGACCATAGGCAGTTGAGAGAATACTTACGGGTAAAATTTAAAGTAAACAAAATTACGTCGTTTCCCAACTATATTTGCGTCAGCTTCCAGTCTGACCGGATACAACTGAATACATAGTACTTTTAACAACTAAAAAGTATAAAATAAAAACTTTTTTACAAAAAAACAACCGACTTCCAAAAACCACTACAAAGTGAAAAATAACTAATTTCGGAAGTCGGTGTCAAAAATGAATATACAAAACCAAAGACACCGACTTCCGAAATTAGTTATTTTTCACTTTGTAGTGGTTTTTGGAAGTCGGTTGTTTTTTTGTAAAAAAGTTTTTATCTTTTGATCGCAACACTACTATTTTTCTTTCACTATTACTCTTACTCTCACTCTCGACATTTACTCTTAAATATCGAAGCACTATGCTAAGATAGCAGCCTTTTGGCCGCGTAAGGGACTTTCTAATATTGTTATTTTTTTTATGTATAACTTGTTTTTTTATATGTATTTAACTAGCTTTCCGCCCGCGTGAAGTTCGGTTACATCGCGCTTTTTAGATTTCCCCCGGGAATATCAAAATTTTCCGGGATAAAAAGATTATTCGGGATTATTTAATCCGGACTTCTAACTTTACGTCTGCGAAAATTTCAAAGCAATCGGTTCATTTTCCCATTTATAATATTAGTAAGGATTGGGTCTACTTAGTTTTAAGAATTTCCTGTACGAGTCTAAATAAATATTTTTCTTTCTTTCAACACAGTTTGGGTGGTTGGTCTTACCCTGAAAGCTCCCCATGCATAAACATCTCCGTTGTTGAGCAGCGCGGCGGAGTGCGAGTCCCCGGCCGACACCGACACAGCGGGCGCCGGGAGCGACACGCTGGCCGGAGCACCCTCCTCGCCGTCACCAGACGTGGCGCGACCCAGGGCTCCCTCGTCGTTACAGCCGAATGTCCACACCTAGGAGTCACAAGCAGATTATTAATACCATAAAGCGTGTAACTACAAGAGGATGTTGTTCTTTTATAATTATAAACTAGGGCTTGACGGCAATCTCGCCTGATGGTAAGCAATCATTGATGGTAACGTGCGCTACTTTTTTAAGAGCCTATTCACTCAGAAAAATTGAGTGAATAGGAAAGAGGACGGCAGTTGTGCAAGGTGATGCAATGTTAAACCCAACAACACGACCAATGATGCCGCACCAGAGGAAGATCTGGAGACCCTCCACGACCAAACCCCCTACACAACAATATTTGGTGCATCTACCCGGCACACATCGCAGCACAACTGCTCAGACCCGTCCTCCGTACGGCTTCACCAGACATCATGCCGGAACACGACAAATCGCTTGGCGGCAAGACTTTGTCTGGTGACTTCTGCTGGCAGCCGACGTTATGGCCTACTACCGAGAAAGTGGTCTCAAAGACAAACAATTTAAATAAACCATTTATGAGCATATTTGGTTATCAAGTAGTTAGTAAGAAATATGAAACATCACAGCTCAACCAATTTGAAGGGAGCTAAATAAACCCAAGCGCATCATTAGCAAATCATTTCTTTTTTCACTAAAATAACTAAGCATATTATGGTTTTCTTTAAAAAAGTCAAGTATGAGTTACCTTCCCACTGTTGTCAAGAGCTATCGTGTGCATGCCTCCTGCATACACATCTACTATTTTGTCACCCAAAGCTGTCACATACTTGAATCTGAAACAAAAACAAATTATTTTTAACAATGCATCCAGTCCTATCCTTGAAAAGATTGTAAGGGTAACTACAAGACGCATTCTGAATCTCGCAAGGAGTTCACAGCGCAAGTACCTACACAAACTGCCCGACACCAATCTTCAGGCAGTTCCAACAGATACAACATCCGTAATGGTTGGTGGATCCTCCCTCTTCTATGGAGTATGTATGAACCTTACATCCTGTTCGTCATTTCTATATTGATGGCCCAGACGTGATATGAACACGCAACTTTCTAATTCTAATACATCCATATTGTTTGGTTTATTCATCATCCTCTGCTTCAGCCTATAGAGGTACACTGCTGGACAAAGGCCTCCCCCAAGTTCTTGGGGGGCTTGCCATAATCCCCACATAGAAGTGCTGCTGCCCGCTTCCCTGGTAAGAGATCTCTTAGTTGCCTCTTACGACACCCACTGGAGGATATGGGTTGGTATTATTCTAAGCCCTAAATAACTTAAGTGAAGACTAGCAACTGTTAGCCATATATAATAATAATAATAATAAAACACCACTATTCCACTCGTCGTTCGTATCAGAAGATACAAACGACGAGTGGAACGGTACACCCAGAATCGCACCTTCCAAAGCAATGAAAGGTGGGTTTATAGGGACTGGGAACGACCAGAACAAGGTGTGGCTGACACGTGCCTACCAGATGATGATGCCATGTGTTCATTCTGGCGCAGTATATGGTCGGTGCCTGTCAGTCACACTGAAGGTGACTGGGCTCGGGATGTCGAGCGAGCCTGCGATCCAATACCTGAAATGGGGGCTATTACCATCTGCCCCCAAGATGTAGCTCGTGCAGTCCGTCCGTTACCTAACTGGAAGTCTCCAGGACCGGACGGGCTGCATAACTTTTGGATAAAATGGTTTCCAAGGTCGCATGCTAGCTTGGCATCTCAATTCCAGACTGCTTTAGTGTCTGGTTCGTTACCTCAGTTCCTTACTACTGGAATAACCCACCTGCTCCATAAATCAGGTAGCACCGCGGAACCCAAAAATTATAGGCCGATCACGTGTTTACCGACGGTCTATAAGGTTCTTACATCCATTTTGAAACCCAAAATTAACAATCACATTGACAGCAACTCGATCATGTCTGTCTCTCAAAATGGATGTAGAAGTGGGTCCCGCGGTACTAAGGAGCTACTCCTCATTGATATGGCCATTAGCCAACAAGTTCGTCGTTCCCGAAAGGATCTATCGACATGTTGGATAGATTATAAGAAGGCCTATGACTCAGTGCCGCATACTTGGCTCATGCGGGTGCTGGAGTTGTATAAAGTGGATACAACTCTACGCACCTTCCTGATGACGTGTATGGGGCAATGGAGGACAGTCCTTCGCTATCCAGGATGTCGAAATATTCAGAGGAATAGCGAACCGATAAGGATCGAGCGAGGTATAATTTCAGGGCGATAGTTTGAGTCCGCTTTGGTTTTGCTTAGCACTGAATCCTCTAAGCACACTGTTGGAGGATTCAGGTCTAGGCTATCGGTTGAGGAGAGGTGGTCAGGTTATATCGCACCTCCTCTATATGGATGACTTGAAACTTTTTGCTCCCAACAATTTACAACTGAAGGAGCTACTGAAAATCACTGAAACTTTCAGTAGCGCCATCAGGATGGAATTTGGTGTGGACAAATGTGCGGTCATGCATATAAAGCGAGGAGAGATTGTGGAATCCGTGGGAACCCAACTCACGAGTTCCATAAACCTTAGAGCCCTCTCTGCATCCGAAACCTATAAGTATTTGGGTATGTCGGAAGCGTTGGGTATCAATGTTACTGACATGAAGCAATCGTTGAAGGAACGCTTCTTTGGCCGCTTGAAAAAAGTACTTAATAGTCTTCTGTCAGGCGGTAACAAAGTGCGCGCTTTCAACGGTTGGGTCATGCCGGTTTTGATGTACTCTTTCGGCATACTCAAATGGACTCAGACCGAACTTGACGCCCTGGATCAGAGAGTCCGTACGCTACTGACTGCAAATCGATTGCATCACCCACGGTCATCGGTTATGAGGTTGTATATCCCGCGGAAATGTGGAGGTCGTGGCTTTTTAAACGCCAAGACCCTCCATAATCGCGAGATATGCAGTCTCAGAGAATATTTTCTAGAAACCGACGTGGGGATGCATCGGGATGTGGTCGCGGTTGACAAGGGCCTCACTCCGCTCTCCTTGGCTAAAGAGAACTGGCGTAAACCAGTAGTGCTTGACACAAATGATCGCATGGAGGTATGGAAGAGCAAAGAGCTTCACGGACGCTTTTTCCGAGCCCTTCACGGGCCCGATGTAGACTTACAAGCGTCCGTAGCCTGGCTACGATTCGGTGACCTTTTTGGGGAAACCGAAGGTTTTGTATGTGCAATTATGGACGAAGTTATGATGACGAACAATTACCGGAGATTTATTGTGAAAGACGGCACAGTTGACATCTGTCGGGCATGTCACCGGCCGGGGGAATCAATAAGGCATATTATATCCGGATGTTCTCGTCTAGCTAACGGAGAGTACTTGCATAGACACAACCTTGTAGCCAGGATAATTCATCAGCAACTTGCTCTTAAATACAACCTTGTGGAATCGGAGGTGCCGTACTACAGGTATATGCCCGACCCAGTTCTCGAAAATGGCCATATCACATTGTACTGGGATCGATCCATCATCACTGACAGGACTATTGTTGCCAATAAGCCTGATATAGTGATGGTGGATCGATCAGAGCGGCGTGCAATGATTGTTGACATAACCATCCTGCATGATGAGAACCTCGTGAAAGCCGAGAAAGATAAACAAATCAAGTATCTTGACTTAGCTCACGAGGTTGTCGACATGTGGGAAGTGGATTCAGCAATCATTGTACCGATAGTCGTGACAGCTAATGGCTTAATAGCCAAGAGCCTCGACCAACACCTCAGGAGGCTCTCGTTAGGCAGCTGGATCAAGGGCTTGATTCAGAAAGTGGTACTGCTGGACACGGCTCGCATCGTCAGGAAGTTCCTCTCTCTGGAGCCCTGACCGCCGGTAGCTTGGACCCTGTTCCCGATACCGGTGGGCTACTATTTTTTATATTTTTAAATGTTTTTTATATATTTTTTTTATGTAGAAATATTTAAAAATATAATTTATAAGTGTATTTAATGAAATAAAGGATAATAATATTTTTTTTTTTTTTTTTTAATATTAAGAACCTTTACAAAGAACTTAACTCAAAGCAATGTTTATAAATTAAAGGATATATGTTCTGTATCAGAGGCAGGCATAAAAATTATAGCAAATAAACTCTAAACTTTACGAACGGAACGTTATTCAGTCTTAAGTAGAGTTGTCAAGCAACAACAGTGACAGACTCGTTCCACCCACTGCTGGGTGCTGGCTTCGACCCTGTTTTGACATGTTTCCCTGGCTCATGCAACTTTTATTGAATAATTCAGCGTTCTATAATATGTTGTGTAACTCACTTGGTAGTTTCCACGACATCCTCGCCGAGTCCTAGCTGTCCCACGTCGCCTTGTCCGCATGCTAGCACACGCCCCCTCTTCTTGGGGGCCGTCGGGATCTCCCATTGGATTGCTGCTTAAAAATCACACAATTTTAGTAACAACGTCTTTGAATGACGATGAAATTGTCATGGCACGAATAAGGTAAGTCCCTTCTAGTATCCTTCTGGAACTTTCAGTTACGTTTGCATTGTAAGTTACATTTTACATTTTCGCAAATCGGCTAACTCCGTCAAGAATTTTGTTTAGCTCCTAAAAGCACGTTAGTATTTTAATTAATAGGAGGAGTCTACATTATCAGGAGTAGCTTATGATATCTAACAATGGTACTTATTTTAGACTTTTCCTTATAAAAAATATACAGTTTTAAGCATGTCTTGAAAAAAAGTTAGCTAATTTTCAAATTAAGGTAAACATTTAACCTGTGCTGGGTACTTATTTCCAAACCTTTTTGTAAAATTTTGTCTTTAGTTACTGTTATGTTTGAACCTCGATGATTGTTTTCATAAGTTGTCAACTGTATGATTTTTGTAAAGAGGGTAAACACATAATAAAACAGTTTGCTTCTGATCTCAACTTGGTTGTATCTTATAGAAACGAAAAAAAAAAAATACATATTGGCATTGTCTTCTATCTAAAATCATGCATGCATTCATTGTATTTTGAGCGGTTACATGTAATATTTCACATAAGTATACTGTTTGAAACGCCTTAAGCCATAGTATATAATTTTTTTCTGTCATTAAGGCCATTTAGAGTGTTCAAGGCTGCCTAATAAACATCATTTTCTTAATGTTCAAAAACTGTTGATTTGTAGCGCTACAGAATTTTTGACTTGTACAAAAAGTAATAGAGTCAAAGTAATTGGATCAGGTATTGAAAAGTAATTTCTTTTTCATAATTTTCCTATTACAGGTACGCTGGGAGAGATTTCTTTAAAAATAAGCAGTACCTTTGTACATATTTTTCAGTACTTTTCTACATGTCTGTTTATAGGTATGTACATAAGTGGTTATACCTAGATATGCACTAAATAAATCATTTTTACCAGTCAACCTTGAGCAGCCAGCTGCTAAACTGTACCAGCATTGAGTTTGAAGTTCAAATGACTGTTAACTATTGTAATTTGCACATAATTTTAGTCTTCTGTAGGTGGCAGATACTTCCCAGACCCATTTTTGGCTAGTCTAGGTTCATAAATCAGTATTTTATGACAATTTGGTGTAATTTTTAACATAATTTATTAAGTTACAATCTTTATTTCAAAAGATGCAACAATTTTGTGGCAAATTGTTGGTGTTATGAATTGAAGCTTTATGAAATTTCTTTTTTCCTGAACCCACCGCATTGCATGGCATCACCATCCCACACTGGTACTTGGTTTTTCGTTAGTGTTAT
The DNA here is from genome assembly GCA_017933935.1 of Sesamia nonagrioides. Classification (NCBI taxonomy): domain Eukaryota; kingdom Metazoa; phylum Arthropoda; class Insecta; order Lepidoptera; family Noctuidae; genus Sesamia; species Sesamia nonagrioides. Next base: position 423,320 of record JADWQK010001926.1, read on the forward strand.
TTTTTATTGAGTTGTAACATTATGCTGAATCTAAGCTATCTAAACGCAAAAAATGCAAAAATATTTATTCAAATCCAACTAATGTAGTGGGTTCAAGCAAAAATAACAGTCTCCAGCCACAGTAGAGACAGAACAGTAGATTATCTAAGGCCGCCCGCAGAGTTATTTGCCTACTCTTGCGTTGAACCACAGCCCGTACTGCCCCTATGTTATTCCAAGCTATATTATGCCAGCGTGTGCGTGAAATCGCGTACCGACACGGCGCACGGCGCGCACGCAATCATTCAAACCGAGAGCGGCTCGTTTCTATGAAGATGTTTTACTGTCTGTCTACTGTGCTTCAGCTTTATGTTTGAATAAATTTATGTAATATTTCATAGTATGAATAAATTTATGTATGGATTTCACCAAGAAAAAGGACTTTCTTGTTATTTTGTGGTGTGTGAATAATTTTACTGTTTTTTAAAACTTCTAACATATTATTCTTACAAAACTGTTAGTACTAATATATTATTTTTAAGAGTATTCTGTCTTTTTTTAAAAATCCTCTCTTTAGTTCTCTAAGGAAGTTTACATACTGAAAATCATAAACTAAATAAACTCAGATTCAATGACAGAAACTTTAATATCAGCTAAAAAATGTATATATTTTGAATCACTAATACAAATTGATTTGAAGCAGCAGCCTAGGCAATATCACATTTTGAGGTCATTCTTATCAAATATGATGACATAAATAATATGAAAAAGATGTAGGCATGACATAATCTATTTGTTTACTATAGTAATTTTTAGTTGGTCAGTGTGTTGGGCAACTGCATAACATTAAAGGTTTTGCATCATTTTGTAAATATAGCTATGAAATAATCAGGACAATCTGTTTTAACTCTGTTGCAGAAATGGCTGTGTACTTTTGTGCTGATTCAAGGCCGGCCTAGTATATATTAGTTGACATAATGGAAATATTGACCTATTAAAATCTTATAAGAATGAATTAGAATACACAGTTTTCAGCTGGTCATCCGCTAGTTTGAGTTAGCCCTAATTAACTAGTTTAGGATAGGCTACACTAGCCTATCTCGTAAGAAGAATAACTAATAAAAAAGTAACTCCCTGACCTTTTCACACCAACTAATGAATGAATTTCAATAAAATTTAGTAAGGCAATAGATGAAATTCAGAGGTATGATATAGGCTACATTTTGTCTTGGTAACATATTCTCATAGGATAATCTTCCAAAGCCACACGCAGATTCTAGTTCAAGAACTGTAATTTTTTCAGTGAATGGCTGCACATTAATATAATATTTGAACTTTGAAAGCCACATATTCATTGGTAAACTTAACCCCAGTAATTGTGTTATGAATACAATACAGTTACTGGGTTTTTGCAACTGCCTAGTCGCTCCAAGTGAAATACCTGTATTCAGCTGCATACAGACTGTAAGGCCAACCTAATATTATTGAAAAGAGGTAAGTAATAAAAATTAGTTGCCAAACATAGCAACTTGTTTTGTTGTTTGTATTACAAGAACATGTTGCTGGCATCATGGTTGCCGCTGTGTTGCTGGCAACATGAAGTAGCGTACTGACAAAACAAAGCACAAAATTGCATCTTCTTCTTCTTCAGCCTATAGATGTCCACTGCTGGACAAAGGCCTCCCCCAAGGCTTTCCACGCTGACCGGTCTTGTGCTGCCCGCATCCATCGGCTTCCCGCGACCTTCACCAGGTCAAATTCGCAAATTTTCGCAAGGAAATTGCATAATTTTGCACAATTTTTAACATTCTACTTAATTTTTTTTCCAGTTGTCCTAACACGGAAATGTTTTACAAATTTCAGTTCAGTTTTAAAATAGCACATAAACACTATTGACATACAGGTGCGATATTTCACAATTTTACTTGACAAACATTCATAAACATAAGGCAAAGAAGTAAATAAATTAAGTATTACAAACAATAGTTATTTATGAATGGAATACTTTTAAATACAATTACATTACAAGGTAATCTCTACTTTTTCTATGTCAGAAAGGGTCAGGGTTGTGCTGTGTTGCCATACAAATAAAAGAGATTTACCTAATGATAGAAAGAGTAAAGTTTATTATAGTGTTATTTTTGTTCTTACATAGAGAAATTTGAATTTTCAGGAAAGGACATCAGGATTTGAACACAATATAATTGTATTGTGAAATTAATATATCAACGCTTGAAAGGCAATCATATCTAAGTGTCAAAAATTCAGTTTTAGACACCAAACGACGCAGAAAAATCTAGTGGTTTGAATGGTGTACATAACTCAATTTAAGAATTTTTGTTGCTTAGATATGTTTGCCTGTCAAGCGTCGATATGTAACTAAGACAGTTGCAACATCTTCAACTTTCCGTTCAAATATTGAATCAATTTTAAATAACTACCTCTTATCTATATTTAAAATGAATTATTTATTTTATTTGATAACATTTTACATTCATTAATCATATCTATTTAATTATCTATAATTCAAATTGTCCGTGCTATCACAGAGGGTCCTATCAGAATGCCAGTCCTGCCATATTTGTTTTTTAAATGTCGAAGCATAATGCGGAGATAGGAGCCTTTTGGCCTCATATAGGAACTTCTGACTTTTGTTAGTTTTATATACAGTATTATGTTTAGTTTTTATGATGTTCCTGTATCATCATCATCATCTCAGCCACATGAAGTCCACTGCTGGACATTGGCCTCACCCAAAGATTTCCAAAAAGAGCGATATGTTCCTGTATGAGTCACAATAACTACTTTTTCTTTCTTTCTTATCAATTATTATAGATACTAATTAAGTATTTGTATTTTTATTAAAATTACATAATATTGCAAAGTGTAAAGTAATTAATTAACCAGTAAATTCATGAAACCTAATTAACCGAGTAATTACTTTATAACATTTTATTTAGAAGTTACAAACAAAGATAATCTCTAAAAACTATGCCATTCTCCATGCATCAATCTATGGCATAGCTAATGGCACAATCATGACTAGGAGCTACCCTATTAGATAATTTCATACCAAACTTCAATGATGAATTGATTCTTATTTACGTATATGACTGTAATTTTACCATAATTTAGTCACGGTCATCTAAGGAATACACTCATTTAGGGAAAAACACATTTGTAAATACCCCCAGAATACGACCAGACCAACTAACCTAAAAACTCCAATCTTACACGACGCTTACATAACCCACGCGATATATAAGCATAAACATACTTCTAAAAGACCAAACATACGTTGTCTAATCTCATTTCATGTACAGTTAACTTGTAAATATTAAAAAAGGTCCGAGGCGAGAGTTCGCGCCTTTCGTTTCCCGCCATCGCAATTGACAGGTCATTGACATAGGCAAAAATGTAAAGAAAACAATTACAAAATGCCTATAGGAACTCACCTCCACGTTTTTTCTTGTTTTTGGCCGCCGTTGACGCCGCAGCGGCGGATGCTTTAGATGCAGCACGTTTAACGCCTCGCGCTGCCGGCATTATGCCTGCAATATTGCAACCAACGCGTCAATAAACACGGCACACAGCGCGGCAAAACACCCCGACTTGATGGCTTCGCTCCGATGACGTTTAAACTACTTTTGTAATCGCATTAACGCCTTACTTCCACATCGGCTGCATCTGCATCAATTACAAGGCTGCGGCCTCATAGATTTATGCAAAGCGCAGATAGGTTATATTATGCATTTGTATAAGCACTGCACAGGGAACCAAACAACGCGTCCGTACCATACGGCGAAGTGTGGGACAACGCCAGAATTATTTACTTACAGTTTTATTGTCAATTTATAAGCGACGCCGCGAATTAATTTACAGATATCACTTTAGAATAAGAGATGACGTATTAATTTTAACACTGTACGAATCTCGTACATCTCCCTCCGCTCGCTTCGCTTGGCTCGAGTGACGTAATCACGTGAATCGTATTCAGTCATACACTCGGAATGTCATAATTCGAATACTGAAATAGCTTTGTGAGTAAATGACAAAATCCTTATTTTAAAGATAAAAATATAGTCATTGCATAAATTTAGACAAAATATCAAATATCCTGTTGATTTCAATGATTTTCAGTTAAAACACAGCAGCCAATAATTTATTAACAGTAATCGATTTAAGTCAAAGGTGATCGATAAAAAATGTTTACTCGCATACACTTTCCTATGCTCCATAGACAAATAATCTAGAAAGTTTAGTAGAAATATGTTGCCATGTAATAATCTTTACTCACCCTTATATGTGATATTTAATTTATCGAACCGATGCGCGATGTTCAATGGCTAGTAGCCGAAAACACTTAAAAAAAAAACGAAGTAATTCATATTCCTTGAAATTCCAGGTTTCTCAATTTAGTTTTTTTAAAACAAAAAGTAAAATTCCGGCCATATACTTTTCCCTTTATTCATTCTAAATTCATACTTTTACGATCTATTTTACTTTTCTATGTCAGCGCTTATAAATGAAAAATTATGCACTTCCATTTGTTTACCGAAGCCGTTTTCTACTTTGGTGTCCTAATGGGGAAGACAACGCAAAGCTATTTGCAAATGTCACACAACAATTAGCTGTCAGTCGTATGGTCGTATCAAGTTTTATATGCGTTTTATGTTGAGTTTTTGTTTGACGAGTTTTTTTTAGATATAGCAGAGCAATGTATTGTATATGGACTGTTTCAAGTTAAAAAAGAAGTTAAAAGTCTAGAGGAGCTTCAGAAAAAGGACGAAAAGCTGATCTAATTACCAGGCAAATAACAATGCCCAGACTTTAACCTGAATGCAGACTTATTAGTGTTTTAAGTTACATTAATTTTGTATTAGGTTTAATGTTTCTTTAGTTAAATGTGAATAAATATTAATGTACTTATTATTGCCATATTTTGAAAGTTTCAACCCTATTAACCTAAAATTATTATCTAGACGTGAATAGTTTGACCAGAATTTTAACTTCGAGGTTTCTCAAAAACAAGAAATTCAAGAGAAAAAAATTGATTTACCGCCCCCAGAAAGCTATAGAGACATCAACATAATCTTTATTGAAATCTATTTATATCATCATCATCATCAGAGCGTTAATCCCAGTCGCATCCGAAGCCTTTTCAGCTTTGGAGTCTGGGGTCCGCTTAACGTGAAATCTATTTATATATTCTGTTCTAAATTGAAATGCATATCTTTAGGAAAAGAGTGATTTCCATTATTATTGCAACAAATTGCAACACAACGCGGTATATTTTTTACATTTTTATAAACAATGTAAACTCGAACAAAGTACTTAAAGGGTAAAGGCTTTGACAAACGATATCAGCACCTCTAGTGGCGAGATTTGTCAGTTTTCTTCCCCATTGCGAGACCATTGATTTCTTATCATAAATAGTTAGTTACTGTCATGGTTTATTTATTCTGGGCAGTTTGTAATTGAATTTCGTATATTTGTAGGTGCTCTTTTTCCCCCCTGAGATACATTTGAAATTACAATCGCAGACAAAGTAATCGTTAGATCTTCAGAGAAGTAATAACTTAATACTCTGAAGCGTGAGCATAGCATACCTAATGTCAAGCTCAGCATAAAGGCGAGTGAGATGGGGATATTTTGTTGATTTCAGAGTGAATTCACGAAGGATGTATTGTTTAGGCGAGTAATTAGATAAATCGTTAAAGATGTTAGTATAAGCTTAGGGGTATAAGAGGTTAGATGGTTTTAAATAAATAAATAAACATTTATAATTAACGTTCCTGCTGGTAATGTTTAGCGGGTGGTGCTGTAAATTGCTGGGACACAAGTCTATGCTCTGCATGAGGTTGGCGGTCGCCATCTACCAGATGGGCCCAGTCCGGGTTGGTGATTATCACATGCCTTTGAATCTTTTATTCTAGAACCAATTTATTCTAAACCTCCAAAATACTGTAAGTTTTTGAATTAGACCCCGTGTATATAAGGTGGTAGGGACATCGATTATTAGGACTTTCGTTTTTATGGATGAGTATTAAATATAAACATACGTTTAACGGTTCTTTCTTTTTATGTATGCGACCAACATAATTTTTGAAAGAAAATTATTTTGCCTAATTTCTTTTGGGCAGAAACTATGGCAACATTGTAAATTGCAATTAACTTCTATAAGTCTATGATGCTAATGACGCGCCGCGCGCCGGGCGCCTCTATCCCGCTATATAAAGATAAAAGAATAGATGTACAGATTATGGATCGAATGCTTTTACGTAAATACTTATTGGTGCAATTGAAAATCCTATATGTACCTAAGTTTTATACTTAATTGTTATTGCTAAGAGCACGATAATTAATAGTTTATAACTCTAAACCTGAATCACAAGTGGGTTTACAAGTTACCATTATGAACTTCAGGGGGGTAACAGAGCGAGACGATTATTGTTTATGTTAAGAACTCCCTCGAAGTTTCTTTGTTCGTCCTAAATGTTTTCATAACGTTATTTTGGTTTTAAAGTACATATGCATACTCGTTTGACGTCATGTACGCTCGAAAGTACATCCTTTTTACTCTCCGGTAAAATAGATGGCGCGGCAATCACAATTAAGTCTTGTTTTTGTGTGACTCACATAGGTACTTAATCATGCTGCAAAATCTATCGTTATGTTTGTATGTTATCATGTTATCTACAAGCTTATAATATAAGATAGTACGGACATTGATGGGTACAGTACGCTCAGTATATTTTTGCAGAGGCAATCGACCCAAAATTATTTACCTAATAAATACTTGTCGTACTGTTATTACGGCTCCCTTCATTGAAGATGAAAATGGTCTATGGTTTACTAAATTATCGATAGTTAGATTAGGTAGTAACTAGTACTCGAATAAGTCTGTAGTACATTTGTTATTTTTTTTTTGAATAATCTAGCGCTTGACTGCAATCCCGCCTGATGGCAAGCAGTGACGCAATCGTTGATGGTAAAGCGCGCTAGTTTATTAAGAACCTATTCACTCTAGCCTTGAATCACTCAAATGGTAGTCTGACGGAAACACCGCCGCCGGCAAATTGTCCCAGTCTCTCGATGTACGCGGTATAAAGGAGGAGGCGAAACGCTTCGTCCGGATCGTAGTGGTGATACAACGTAAGGGTGAAAACTCGCCGTACGACGGGTCGTCCGATGGTGGAATTAAATCATGCAAAATGCATCCTATAGAACACCGAAAAGCTGGCTACTCTACTCCTGTGCTCTAGCCTTTTGTTTTTGTAAAATATATTGATAAGAAGACTGCCACTTTAGTTACGATTTTGGGTATACGGCGAAATAGCCGTTTAAATAAATAATTTTAATAAATACGTATGTACCTATGTATTTCATATTTAATATTTTGTTGAAATTTCTTTTAATGCCTATACCTACTATCACTGTACAAAACACAGCACATCAGGCTACCACAGTCTGTCAGATTTGTTCATTCGATTTTCAACTTTATCTATAAAGCATTAAGGCTCAAGGCTGATTGGGAAAATCTGACAGTTTGGGGTAGCTTGACCTGCTGTCGACAACAGTCACAAGTCACAGCTGCTCACATTCTAACCACTATGCTTGGTGTCTCTGGGAGTTTCCGGGAATAGTTAGTCCAGTGGTCGCTAGCACCACTGTTGAGCGTAAAGTCCTGGGTTTGCTTCTCAGGTTGGGCAAACTTTATAATAGAATAGAATACTCTTTATTATGCACACCATAATTATACTTAGATTACAAAAACATAAATATAAAGATTTTACAAAGGGACGGTTTTTACCAGACCAGTTTTTTTCAGTTGCCTGGAGTCTGCTTTTACTAACATATAAAAACACATACACAAACAGCCAGACACTGACCAAATAATTGTAGGCCCTACAAATATTTGTTCAGTGTGGGAATCGAACCCGCGACACACACCACAACAGTCGATCAGTGAGCCACTGCGCCAATCGTGTCGTCAAATTATTGGTATACATAAGATTAAAAAGATGCGAATAGGTTAGGGTCAATTCACACGTGCCACAACCGCACTACAACTACGCCACGTGTATTTTGTATTGAAAATGAATATTGAAATTTACACGTAGGTACCACATTTTGCCGTTGTTATCGGCCACGTGTGTAATACGACCACATCGCAACCACATCGCGACGGCATCGCCACCACCGCGGCGGCGGCACCGCGGCCACATCGCCAAGACATGTCATCATCAACAGCGCGTGCCTATAGTCGTATTTTTAATTAGATGAAGTCAACTGACGTTTACTGTGTTGTCAGTTTTAATTAGATGAAGTCAATCGACGTTTACTGTGTTGTTAGTTTTAATTAGATGAAGTCAACTGACGTTTACTGTGTTGTCAGTTTTAATTAAATGAAGTCAACTGACGTTTACTTTGTTGTCAGTTTTAATTAGATGAAGTCAACTGACGTTTACTTTGTTGTCAGTTTTAATTAGATGAAGTCAACTGACGTTTACTTTGTTGTCAGTTTTAATTAGATGAAGTCGACTGACGTTTACTGTGTTGTCAGTTTTAATTAGATGAAGTCAACTGACGTTTACTGTGTTGTCAGTTTTAATTAGATGAAGTCAACTGACGTTCACTGTGTTGTCAGTTTTAATTAGATGAAGTCAACTGACGTTCACTGTGTTGTCAGTTTTAATTAGATGAAGTCAACTGACGTTTACTGTGTTGTCAGTTTTAATTAGATGAAGTCAACTGACGTTTACTTTGTTGTCAGTTTTAATTAGATGAAGTCAACTGACGTTTACTTTGTTGTCAGTTTTAATTAGATGAAGTCAACTGACGTTTACTTTGTTGTCAGTTTTAATTAGATGAAGTCAACTGACGTTTACTTTGTTGTCAGAAGTCAACTGACGTTTACTGTGTTGTCAGTTTTAATTAGATGAAGTCAACTGACACTGTGTTGTCAGTTTCAATTAGATGAAGTCAACTGACGTTACTGTGTTGTCAGTTTTAATTAGATGAAGTCAACTGACGTTACTGTGTTGTCAGTTTTAATTAGATTGAAGTCAACTGACGTTCACTGTGTTGTCAGTTTTAATTAGATGAAGTCAACTGACGTTTACTGTGTTGTCAGTTTTAATTAGATGAAGTCAACTGACGTTTACTTTGTTGTCAGTTTTAATTAGATGAAGTCAACTGACGTTTACTTTGTTGTCAGTTCTTCAAGTCAACTGACGTTTACTGTGTTGTCGGTTTTAATTAGATGAAGTCACTGACGTTTACTGTGTTGTCAGTTTAATTAGATGAAGTCAACTGACGTTTACTGTGTTGTCAGTTTAATTAGATGAAGTCAACTGACGTTTACTGTGTTGTCAGTTTTAATTAGATGAAGTCAACTGACGTTTACTGTGTTGTCAGTTTTAATTAGATGAAGTCAACTGACGTTTACTGTGTCAGTTTTAATTAGATGAAGTCAACTGACGTTTACTTTGTTGTCAGTTTTAATTAGATGAAGTCAACTGACGTTTACTGTGTTGTCAGTTTTAATTAGATGAAGTCAACTGACGTTTACTGTGTTGTCAGTTTTAATTAGATGAAGTCAACTGACGTTTACTGTGTTGTCAGTTTTAATTAGATGAAGTCAACTGACGTTCACTGTGTTGTCAGTTTTAATTAGATGAAGTCAACTGACGTTTACTGTGTTGTCAGTTTTAATTAGATGAAGTCAACTGACGTTTACTGTGTTGTCAGTTTTAATTAGATGAAGTCAACTGACGTTTACTGTGTTGTCAGTTTTAATTAGATGAAGTCAACTGACGTTTACTGTGTTGTCAGTTTTAATTAGATGAAGTCAACTGACGTTTACTGTGTTGTCAGTTTTAATTAGATGAAGTCAACTGACGTTTACTGTGTTGTCAGTTTTAATTAGATGAAGTCAACTGACGTTTACTGTGTTGTCAGTTTTAATTAGATGAAGTCAACTGACGTTTACTGTGTTGTCAGTTTTAATTAGATGAAGTCAACTGACGTTTACTGTGTTGTCAGTTTTAATTAGATGAAGTCAACTGATGTTTACTTTGTTGTCAGTTTTAATTAGATGAAGTCAACTGACGTTTACTGTGTTGTCAGTTTTAATTAGATGAAGTCAACTGACGTTTACTGTGTTGTCAGTTTTAGTTAGATGAAGTCAACTGACGTTTACTTTGTTGTCAGTTTTAATCAAATGAAGTCAACTGACGTTTACTGTGTTGTCAGTTTTAATTAGATGAAGTCAACTGACGTTTACTTTGTTGTCAGTTTTAATTAGATGAAGTCAACTGACGTTTACTGTGTTGTCAGTTTTAATTAGATGAAGTCAACTAACGTTTACTTTGTTGTCAGTTTTAATTAGATGAAGTCAACTGACGTTTACTGTGTTGTCAGTTTTAATTAGATGAAGTCAACTGACGTTTACTGTGTTGTCAGTTTTTGTTGTGACAAAGTGAATGAAAGACAACGCAACCACATTGACCTTTTGTCGGTACCACAACGCAACTGCAAAAAGCCGCTGCTACACTATTACAAACACAAATAATAAATACAAATATTTATTGGGCCAAAAAACACATTTTTCAATTTTTATGTACATCAATAATGCATTATAATAGGTACAATAGGTTTATCCCTGTCCCCTAAACTAGGCTAGGCATGTATCTTAGGGGGCAGTGTCCTGCTATTGACACGTAACCACAGCTTGTACACATTTTGTCGCTGCGACGTGGTGTGGTTATGGTACGTGTGAATTGACGCTTAGGGTAGATCCAGATGCCTTCGATTTCCTGCAGGCGGCTTGCGTCCTGGCCGGATCTCCGCCCTGGGACCTAGAGGCGAAAGTACTCGCGTCATTGTACCGATGGCGCGAGGAAGAGCGGACACGGGGCTCCAGTCCGGTGCAGCGACAGATTGAGCTGCGAAGAGAGGAGCTCCGTGAGGTACTGGTGGCGGACTGGCGGCAGAGGCTTATGCGCCCTACCGCCGGCCTCGCTACCGTCGAGGCGATCCGGCCAGTACTCGACGACTGGCGCGGGAGAAGGCACGGCTCCCTGTCGTTCAGAAATAACGAGGCATTCTATTATTAAAATCATTTTTATATTCTATTCAGTAGATTACCCCGAACAACCTCACAGCTCACAAATATTTACTATTTTAAATGTTCATCATCATCATCATCATGATCAGCCTGTAGTAGTCCAATACTGGACAACGCCTCTCTAATTTCACATCATTCAATTCTATTCTCACCCAGTTACTACCAGCCATCCTGCGAAGACCGTCGCTCCACCTAGCCTGAGGGAGTCCCACCTTACGGTTACAAATTCCCGGTCTCCACTCTAGAACACGTCTACTCCAACGGTCATGGGTTCTACGGCTAATATGTCCGGCCAATTGCCACTTCAGTTAGCTTAGTCTGTGAGCTATGTCGACAACTTTGGTTCTCTGCCGGATCACCTCGTTGCGGATCGATCTATCAGAGAGGATTCCATAGCTCGCTGAGTGAACTTGAATTTGTGGACCAGCTGTACCCTGAGAGTCCACGTTTCTGCTCTATAGGGCTAACTGGCAGGACGATGAAAGACCTTCGTCTTTAGGCTCTGTGAAATATTCCACAGAGCCTTTTAAATGTTAATATAGATTAATTGTAGGCATTGTAGCACTGAAATCGCCAACCCGCATTGAGCAAGCGTAGTGATTACGCTCAATCCTTCTCTGTATGGGAGGAGACCTGTGCCTAGCAGTGGGACGATAAGAGGTTGATGATGATGATTGTAGCACCTCAAGTAGTTTGTTTTCTTGAAAAGAAAAAAATAGTGCAAATACACGAGTAACAAACAGAAAAATAGGGATGTATCCAAGGTATGAAAATCAAAAAATAATTAGTCCGTCTTATAGATAATAAAAAAATTAAGACCCGTATTTTTTATTTTGTCGAAATTACCAAAAACTACGGAGATACATTCATATATCCCCAATCAACCATGAGCCTTCATGGTTTAGCAATAAGGTTGAAAATCTAATAAAGAAATTTGACAGAAATACTAATATTATAAAGCGGAAAGTGAGTTTGTTTGTTCCGCTTTCACGCCGTAACTACTGAACCGATTGCTTTGAAATTTTGCAGACGTAAAGTTAGTAGTGCCGATTTTAATCCGCACTACTAACTTTTATTACATTTTTACTAAATTTACTAAATTTTTGCGGGATAAAAAGTACCCTATTATTTAAAAAGTACCCTATTATAAATAATAGGGTACTTTTTATCCCGCAAAAATTAGATATTGCCGAGGGAAATCTAATAAGCGCGATATAACCGAATTCCATGCAGGCGAAGCCGCGGCCGGAAAGCTAGTACTTAATATTGTAGTTCCCTGTGTTCCGTAGATTGCAGCAGTATTGTTTGGAAAGCAATATAAATGCAAATTGAACAAAACGGTTTGTTTAACATAATTCTAGTGTATGACTTCTGTACCTTTTGGTACCAGGGGCGACGTTCGATTCATACCTGCGGGCTAATTACGTAACAGACTATCAGTAGCGATGGGTTTCATTTTGACAGTTCAACAACATTCATTGTGATTACGTTGTTGGGTAGGCACATTTTTTGAACATACGGAGCAATCATCATCATCTCAGCGTTAATCCATCCGAAGCCTTTTCAGCTTTGGAGTCTGGGGTCCGCTTTACCTGCTGATTTTGGCTAAACTTCGATATTTTCCATTGAGCGACTGGCGTCTGACTTCCACAACCAGAAGGCGATATCCAAGCATTGCAATTAGACCAATTGTTGGACTTTTGAGGGCTCCAACAACCCGTAACGACTGCCACTAGATGTTCGTATGGCAACCGGGACCAACGGCTTAACGTGCTTTCCGAGGCATGACCAGACCAGTGCAAATATTCAAATTAATGCATAGAAATATTTACACTGCGCGGGGATCGGACCCGCGCCTCCTTGCGCAGCAGCTGCGTTCGCCGCCACTACGCCACGAAGGCTGTCCATCCGCCATGGAGCAATGGATTGCAATTGATAGTAATAGCACAGTCTAAAAATCATACAGTCGTCCGACAAAGACGTCTAGACAGAGCAATCGTGCGGGTTGTGAGGGGCGAGACGCGGGTAAGCGGCACCCGAGCTGCGAACAAAACGATGTTCGTAGCTCGGTATCTATCATTAAGGACGTTTCCTAGTACTAGCTCTGAGATGAAACGCAAACAAACAAACAAACAACCACACAAACAAACAAACTCAGAGGTCATTGTTGGGACATTATGATATTACTGGCTCAGCTGCGGCGCGGGCTGGCCTTCATCGGACAAGGGCCCATGCGTTACTGTCTAGACGATGTCGGCATTTTACACGAGATCAAAGACGTCGACCTACTGTATGATTTTTATACTGTGGTAATAGTGAGTCATGTAATCAGGATGCTGATAAGTAAATAGATAAATAAAGGAAATTCCTTTTGCTTATGCCGATTATTTTTATAAGAGTAACCGATTTTGTACTAGCTATGCCCCGCGGTTTCACCCGCGTAAGTATCGATCCAGGAGAAATATCGGGATAAAAGTAGTCTAAGTGTTATTCCTGGTTATAAACTGTGTGCCAAATTTCATCTAAATCCGTGCAGTAGTTTTTACGTGAAAGAGTATCAAACATATGTACATCTATAGGTCAGAAACGTTCGCATTTATAATATTAAGTGGGATGTAGGATCATAGGATGTTTTGTTGACGGCTCTTCTCCATAGGATACACACAGAAACACTGTTTTTTTCATAAGTTTTACTCTGTGGATTATTCTTCTTTTCAGCCTATAGAGGTCCACTGCTGGACAAAGGCCTCCCCCAAGGCTTTCATTCCATTGGGGGGCATTGCCATAATCCCCACGCTTGGCAGGCGGGTTGGGGATCGCAGTAATTTGTTATTCCACAGGAGAAGCGCTGCTGTCCGCTTCCCTGGTGAGAGTTCCCTTAGTCGGCTGTCATGACACTCACATGAGGATATGGGTTGGTACTATTCTATCATCATCATCTCAGCGTTTGTCCCGGTTGCATTCGCGGCTTTCGCGTTGGAGCCCGGGGTCCGCTTTCCTTCACATTCTCCTCCATTTCGCACGATCTTTAGCATCCTGTGGTAAGAGCTTGTTGGCACGCATGTCATCTCTTACAACGTCAAGCCAGCACTTCTTTGGTCTACCTCGCTTGTTCCGGCCCGGCGGAGGCGCCATGGCAAGACATTTGTTACCCACGTAACATGCACACGTTTGCGTAAGACGTGGCCGTACCAGCGTAGGTACTACTCTATGGACGGAGTATTCCCGGTACCACGTATGTACCGGTAGTCCGATATATATGTGGCACTACCGGTACCTCTATGGATTGACTTATCTGAATTATAAGAGCCATTACAGGTATTACGCGCTGTCGCGTGGTCGCCAGCGACTTACTTCCTTAGCAACCAAAACTTAGGCAAAGTCGTCCAAGCGACCGTCTACCAAGTGCGTCATCATCATCTTCAGCCGAAAGACGTCCAATGCTGGACATAGGCCTCCCCAAGGATCTCTACGACGAGCGGTCCTACGCCTCCCGCATCCAGCGATTTCCCGCGACCTTCACCAGGTCGTCGGTCCACCTTGTCGGCGGCTGCGTTATTCGGTGCATGGTCTATTGGTGATTATAAACTAGTGCTGACCGATGACCTGGTAAAGGTCGCGGGAAGCCGATGGATACGGGTAGCACAAGACCGGCCATTGTGGAAAGCCTTGGGGGAGGCCTTTGTCCAACAGTGGACCTCTATAGGCTGAAGAAGAAGAACTAGTGTTTGACCGCAATCCCGCCTGATGGTAATCAGTGATGCAATCGTTGATGGTAAAGCGCGCTAGTTTATTAAGAGCCTATTCACTCAAAAAAAGAAAAAAAAAACTGTATGAATAAGAAGAAAGACGGCAGTTGAGCGAAATAATGCAATGTTAAACCCAGCAACACTATCAACGATGCTGCGCCAGAGTGAAATTGATCTGGAGGCCCTCCACGACCAAACTCCCGACACAACAACATTTGGCGCATCGTACCCGGCACACATCACAACACAACTGTTCAAACCCGTCCTCCGTACGGCTTCACCAGACATCATGCCGGAACACGACGAATCGCTTGGCGGCTAGATTTTGTCAGCCGTCGTCAAAGACTAGTTTTTAACGCTATTTTGGCTAAACTTCGATATTTTCCGTGAAGCGACTGCTATCTGACCTCCATAACCAGAAAGCGATATCTAAGCTTTGCAGTTAGGCGAATTGTTAGACTTTTGAGGGCTCCAACAACCCGTAACGACTGCCATTAGATGTTCGTATGGCAACCACTTGCACCTAAGTATTGAATGGATTATTTTCAATAATTTAATGTAGCACCGCACGCCGTATATTCACGGGTTTAGCCCCTCGGGATCTGAGGGTGTCTGAGGCACGTATCATGTTACATGTGCCACGGTGGGCCTGTCTGTTGCCGGTAGATGGTCGTAAGTGACGGCTTTGGTAACAAAGAATTGTGGTGGAAAGATTTGTGAAATGTAAGGAGCAAATTAATGTCATTGCAATTATTGGTAACAATCATGCTCGATCCCCGACTCAAAACCGCGAGACACTTCCAGAATGGATAACTTTTTAACCATAACATGAATAAGTTAGGAACCTGTCATTATGGACATAGTTAATTGGACGTTGGTTTTCTTTATTTATTTCTTTTACTAGCTTTCCGCCCGCAGCTTCGCCCGCATGGAGTTCGGTTATATCGGGCTTTTAAGATTGCCCTCGGGAATACCAAATTTTCCGAGGATAAAAAGTACTCTATTATTAAATCCGGACTTTTAACTTTAAGTTTGCAAAATTTTAAAGCAATCGGTTTAGTAGTTACGGCGTGAAAGCGGAAGAAACAAACAAACTCACTTTCCCATCCATACTAATATTATAAATGCGAAAGTAACTCTGTCTGTCTGTCTGTCTGTCGGTTTGTCTGTCTGTCTGTCTGTCTGTCTGTCTGTCTGTCTGTCTGTTACGCTTTCCCGCTTAAACCTCTCAACCGATTTTGATGAAATTTGGCACAGACAATCTTTAGACCCTGAGAAAGAACATAGGCTACCTTTATCCCGGAAAAATTTGATGTTCCCGAGGGAAATCTAAAAAGCGCGATATAACCGAACTCCACGCGGGCGAAGCCGCGGGCGGAAAGCTAGTTTATAATAAAAAAGTAAGGATTTTATTTTGTACATACACAAATTAATTACCTTTTTAAATATTGTTTATCGATTCTTTATATACAACATAATTTTTTGTTAGAATGTAAACACAAAATTTCAAAAAGATATAATGCAAAAACCACAAAGTTATAAGCTTGGTTGTCCCAACAAAAATATGGTCAATGCTCCGCTCGGGTAAGTCATACAATAGGGATGTATCCAAGGTATGAAAATCAAAAAAATAACGAGTCCGTCATAAAGATGATAAGAAAAATTAAGACCCGTATTTTTTATTTGGTCGAAATTACCACAAACTACTGAGATATAGGGTATTAAAGTTACGGAGTGGGGGCTAATTACGTCACGCCGTGGTATATTTTGTACCACGACTCAATATATCTTCCTAAGTATTTGAATGAATGAAAAACTAAAAAATACGTGTTCAATATTTTTTATATATCTATCTGATGGACATTACATTATTTTTTAGGATACAACCCACTCGCACACTCTCCAAAATGCATCCTATAGAACACCGACAAGCTGACTACACATCGCCTATGCTCTAGGTTTTGGACACCGTTTTGGACTAAATCTGGGTCGTTAATTAACTTCTTCGCACGCCTCTTCACTGTATCCAAATTTGTTAGGTGGCATTTTGCAGCACCAGAACAAATGTGGCTGCAGTACTCCACACACGAACGGACCTGTGCTTTGTATAACATTAGAAGCTGTCCTGGGGCCCTAGTCTGCTATTGCATTAGTGTCAAAATTTTCACAAAATCCGTAATCTACTAACAAAATGGCGTGCCAAGTGGTCAATCACTGAACGAAATGGCATGGTGTGAAGTGCCGCCGAACCAATAACGCCAAGTTTCCTGGCAGCCACAAGGTGGCTTTGGAATCAATGGATTTATTATATTTATTTTATTGTTACAGAAAGCTTACAGTCTAATATCACAGTATAAAATTTTTTATACTGTGCTAATATTATAATAAACAGCATTAGCAGGCAGCACATACAGGGTGTATCTGACATTGTAACACAAACTTCGCGAAAAGTCTAGACCTCACGCCACTAATTAATTAAACTAATTAAATTATAATAGTCATTTATGTCGTTAATGAACGGCTACTGAATACACAGTGTTTAAAAAAAAGTGTCGGCTCGGCGTTTGAACGCTGCAAGCGTGCCGCCGTACGGGTTTGTAGGTATGATGTTGATCTCTGATGTGAACTCTATTAAATCAGCTGATAAGATCGTTTTTCGAGTTTTGTTTTCATTGTGCTTTTTTGTGTAATTAGCGAAAAAAATAATTTTTACTTTAAAATCTTATTGGAATATAATAGTATAGCAATTATGAACGGTCTAAAGTGAAAAAAAAACCACATATATATTTTTGGAAATCATGAAAAGGCCGACGAAAATTCCACCCCTGAGGGGTTCAGAATCATGTACTGGATCCATGGTACTCGTTTGTGCGTCGATGTCAGATACACCCTTTATTGCTAATCACATGTCACCAGTCACCACACAATACATAATAATATACAATAGGTAATAAACCTCGTTAGTAGTAGATTCAGTTATCGATACCTAACAATATCTTCACGGATCGGACAGGGTTTTCTTTACATATTTTATGTATATTACATTTTATGGCACTTGAAAAGATTACGAAATATACAACGTGTAACATAAAGGGTATATACATAACAAAGGCATGGCATCTTTACATGACATCAAACGATATTGGAAGGGTTTTTTAATCCTATCTCTTTATGTTAGGAAGTTATGAGGAAAAACACCGCCTGTGATAGGCTACTATCATACACACCCGGAGTCAGATCTTCGGGCCGAGCCCGGGTCACTCTCAACGCAGGGCTCGAGGGAACCGAGTGTTTTTAGTGGGTATTCCCGGCTCCGGCCGGGCGAGTCCCACACACGCCTGTCGCCTAGCTAGCGGCGGGTACGGTGCGTAACGCATTTTCACTCGTATAAAAAAAAAAGGCTACTATCATACTAGTCGCACAGAGATATTGAAGACATTTATCGAATTTTGGCAAGTAACGTGATGGGTAACCAGTAGTTTTTAACGTATGTAGTGTGCTGCCACGTTTGTTATGATTTGATTTTAAGAAACACACGAAACCGAAAATTTGGTACCAATTTTTTTAGTATTTCATTTTGAGTTGAAACCCTTCCGATACCGTTTGATATTATCTAAAGATGCCATGCCCTTGGTATGAATATACCCTTTTTGATACACGTTGTATAGTGATTTTCTTTTATTCTTGATAACAGTGTGGGACAATTACAAGCTGGTAATAACTACATTTTAGTGAGAGGTCTGCCTACCCCGTCACTCGTGTGGTACCTCGAGTGACGTACGTTGGTGTCGGGTTACAGTGAGGTGGGCCTGTCCGTTGAGAATCAACCATGGAACACGAAAGTACTGGCGGTATTTCGGCCATTTTTAAAGTTTTGACTTGTTATTTTTTTTTGGTGCCTTGTCGTCTCTCGTCGCTGGAATTTCCTAACGGATCTAAGACCATGTTATAATAGTTACGGTTATAAGACAATATTTATGTGCAACTAGTGTATTTTTACCCGACTACGGCAAAGCAAAAGGAGGGTTATGATTTTGACAGGCTATGTATGTATGTATGTATGTATGTATGTATGTATGTATGTATGTATGTATGTATGTATGTATGTATGTTCATCTGTTCCCTCGTAACTTCTAAACTACTTATTCGAATTCGACAAATGACATATCATTAGAAGCGTCTTAATTGTCTGCTGGTTATAGGCTATATAGAGTTTCACAAAATCGAATGTGGCGCCCTCTAGCGGACAAAATATACAGAGTAAAAAAATAAAGTTAAGATAAATATGCCGTGTTTGGTATCATTTGAAAGGGCTTTACTTGTACATTTTGAATATATATATATTACTAGTATTTGCTTGTGACTTTACCTGTATTCATGGGCTGATTGCATATAATTCACATCTTTTCGTTCGTAGATAGCTTCTTTACTACTTATCAGAATAAGACCACTGCAGAACCATTAGAAGGGCCTTGATATTCTGTTGCTTATGAGCTATAAAGCTTGTCACAAAATTTAGTATTACGCCCTCTAGCGGAAAAAAGTTCTATGTTAATATAAAATTAAAATAAATAGGTATACTGTATTTGGTATCATCTGAAAGAGCTTCACGAGTACTTTATGTTTGTACATAATCCAGAGTAATGCTTCGTAGAAATTTGAATGTAAACCAGGGTTTGGTAAACGGAGCTATGGGAGTGGTGAAGGCCTTCGAATGGCCTGCTCTTCGGCGCGATCAGTTGGAACAGGAGAACAGCCAAGCGCTGTTCTCATACAATTTGACGACGCATCCATAAAAGCAGATATTAACAGACTTATCAAAATCAAGCCTTCCCTCACTGAATTTGACGGCTTGAGGGGGTCTGGGCAAATTCAGCGTAAAATTCTCCCGCTGATTCTTTCTTGGGGTTGTACTGTACATAAATTACAAGATTGTACTCTAGACATAAAGTTATCAATCTAGGAAAGTCATTGTTTGCTAAAGGACAAGCCTATGGCGCTCTCAGTAAAGTCAAAACCATAGAGGGATTATTTATAAGTGCCTTGGATCATAATAAATTACTTAAAAACCCACATAACAGTCGATCGTTAGCAGAATTAGATAGATTAAGAAATCTTCCCAGGTCCTCTTAATATGTTTTTTTTTTTAATAATTATAAACTAGCGCTTGACTACAATCCCGCCTGATGGTAAGCAGTGACGCAATCGTTGATGGTAAAGCGCACTAGTTTATTAAGCCTATTCACTTAAAAAACTTAGGAATAGCAAGGATGACGGCAGTTGAGCCAGGTGATGCAATGTTAAACCCAAGACCAACACGACCAACGATGCTGCGCCAGAGGGAGATTGATCTGGAGACTCTCCACGACCAAATTCCCGACACAACAACATTTAGCGCATCGTACCCGCCACACAACGCAACACAACTGCTCAGACCCGTCCTCCGTACGGCTTCACCAGATATCATGCCGGAACACGACGAATCGCTTGGCGGCAAGACTTTGTCTGGTGGGGGGTAACTTCTGCCGGCAGCCGATGTTATGGCCTACCACCATTAGAAAAACATCCAATCTATTTATACTAATGACCTCATCCACTAATTCATGACCCATTCGCTGCCATCGACGCAAATGTGCGTCGCTACTACGAAAAACCTACTCAGCTTCATACGAGCTCGGAGCTCGGGTCGGCTTCAGAGCTTCATACGGGGAAACCGTTGCTATACGCGCTACGATCAACGTGCTACGAAATAGTAAAATAGGACATCTCTACAAATTACTATACGTCGATACATAAGTCAAAAGAGATGTCGGATGTTAACTACCTAGTTTTTAGTTCGTTAATTTAACTTTTGTTAATATTATGCGCCACAAATACACTTTAACACCAAAATAGTACAAATAATAAAAAGTAAAAAAACTAAACCCAACTACGACAAAAAACGACGCTGAAAAAGTATAAAACAAGATTTTCAGAATACTGAACTGAACAGAGTTGCTAATATAGTTGCAAGTAAATGGACACAGTAGACTCTACCAAGATGCCTTCGTTGTAAATTGACAATAATGTCATACAATACTATTTTGAAGTATGCAATATTCACTATTTAGAGATAAATTTTCATGTTTGGAAAGGCGTAGTCACACGTTATATATACCTACCTACCGTAGCACTTTGATAACGTGTGACTGCGGTTTTCCAAACATGAAAATTTATCTCTAAATAGTGAATATTGCATACTTCAAAATAGTATTGTATGACATTATTGTCAATTTACAACGAAGGCATCTTGGTAGAGTCTACTGTGTCCATTTACTTGCACTACTACTAACTATATTAGCAACTCTGTTCAGTTCAGTATTCTGAAAATCTTGTTTTATACTTTTTCAGCGTCGTTTTTTGTCGTATTTGGGTTTTAGTTTTTTTACTTTTTATTATTAATTTTGATGTCCGAAAAGTGCTAATTCTCAGTCTAATTTGAATTAATGACATAAACATTCATTGCGCTGTTTACGTTGTAGAGCAAACACATTTTTGGAACATATGGAGCAGTGGTTTAGCAAAATTAATTAGCAACATTATTAATAATTATTCAAATTTAGGGCACTTGTCAACAAGTCAGTTTGCCAGCGGCGGTATTTCAATTTGACTACAATTTGAGTGTCTTCAAGGCTAGAGTGAATACCGGGCTTTACCATCTACGACTGCACCACTGCTTACCACCTCGCACCAGTAGTTCCTGAGATTAGCGCGTTCAAACAAACGAACAAACGAACAAATGCACAAACAAACAAACTCTTCAGGTTAATACTATATTAGTATAGGTAAAGGTATGTACATTATTGGTTTTCTTCACAATCTTCACTTCATAAGGCGGTTAGGCCGGCAGCAATAAAGTTTTTATCTGCGCCGCCTACTAGCGTAGCAAATTTACGGATGACAGCAGGTCATGCTACCCGAAACTGTCAATAAATATATTTAATAAACTAAAAAAAGCATGTTTTTAAAAAATAATAAACTAAAAAGTTAAAAATAATTTAAAAAAAAGCGTGCGGCGCTTTGTGCCATAATTTTTGTATATTAAGCGCCTCACGCTTTTTAAATTATTTTAACTTTTAGTTTTTTAAACTATATTTATTTTCAGCTTTTAGTTAGATATTCTTTTTTTAAAAAAAAAAAGAACGAACGAACGTATTGAAAACAGCGGGACATTTTACAGTAACGAGCCGCTCACTCGTAGTCCAAAGAGTTAGAGACGGACGAACAAACAAACAAGCAAGCAAACATACAAGTGAAGCTAATAAAAAGCATTTAAAAATTCCCAATCAACCTTTGGCCTTAGTACTTTAGAGATAATTCTTTAAAAAAAAAAAAGAACGAACGAACGTATTGAAAACGGCGGGACATTTTACAGTAATGAGCCAATCACTCGTAGTCCAAAGAGTTAGAGACGGACGAACAAACAAACAAGCAAGCAAGCAAGCAAACATACAAGTGAAGCTAATAAAAAGCATGTAAAAATTCCCAATCAACCTTTAGCCTTAGTACTTTAGAGATAAAGTAGAAAATCTAATAAAGAAAACTGACATTTTGTAGTAACAAGTGCTGTCGTCTGTACAACTTACCAGTTGAGCAAAGCTGGACAATTATACAACGTGTAACATAAAGGGTATATACATACCAAGGGCATGGCATCTTTAGATGATATCAAACGATATCGGAAGGGTTTCAACGCAAAATAAAATACTCAAAATATTGGTACCAAATTTTCGGTTTCGTGTGTTTCTTAAAATCAAATCATAACAAACGTGGCAGCACACTATATACGTTAATAACTACTCGTTACCCGTCACGTTACTTGCCAAAATCCGATAAATGTCTTCAATATCTCTGTGCGACTAGTATGATAGTAGCCTATCACAGGCGGTGTTTTTCCTCATAACTTCCTAACATAAAGAGATAGGATTAAAAAACGCTTCCAATATCGTTTGATATCATGTAAAGATGCCATGCCTTTGTTATGTATATACCCTTTATGTTACACGTTGTATATGAAAGGCGAAAATGCCGAAAAATTGCTTTTTATATTATAATAATATAATGTTATGCATATAACTTCGATTCTTAAAACAGTTAATTTCGAGCATTTAAATTTTTTTATCACGCTTTTGCTATTCTCGGTTCTCGGTTTTTAAGTTCTCGGTCTCGGCCGAGAACGAAAAACTTTCTCGGTTGAACTTTACTTTTTTTTTTTGTAAATTGTAAACTAGTGCTTGACCGCAATCCCGCCTGATGGTAAGCAGTGATGACTATAAATAAATAAAAAAACACTTTCTTGTGACCATACCAAACCACGGGATGTTTCAGTAAGTCGTAAATTGGACGGGACGGCATAACGCCACACCGTGTGAGAATCCCGGGAATTCGGACCGCGACGCGACGCGGGACAATCAAATGATGTGTTTTATTAACATCACTATTATATTTTTTGTGTTTACACTTTGTTTTATAGGTACGGGTCAAGTTGTTGTTCTTACAAGTTTTTATTTAGGTTATATGTATAGCTTGTTTCATTGTTAAGAATCTGATTTTGAATGTCTTGTAGGTATTGAGTACAGCATCATCGTGAAGAGTTACAGAGACAGCCTCCGTGGCATAGCGGTAGCGAACGCGGCCGCTGCGCAGGGTGGCGCGGGTTCGATCCCCGCGCAGTGCAAATATTTGTATGCATGAATATGAATATTTGAACTGGTCTGGTCGTGCCTCAGAAAGCACGTTAAGCCGTTGGTCCCGGTTGCCATACCAACATCTAATGGCAGTCGTTACGGGTTGGAGCCCTCAAAAGTCCAACAATTGGTCTTACTGCAATACTTCAACATCACCTTCGGGTTGCGGAGATCAGACGGCAGTCGCTTCACGGGAAATATCGATGTTTCGTCAAATCAGCAGTTAGACTGGTAAAGCGGACCCCAGACTCGAAAGCTGAAAAAGCTACGGATGCGACTGGGATTGACACTGATATGATGATGATCATCGTGAAGAGTTAAGTGATCTTCTTCGTTAAGTGAGTGAGTGGCTGTCGGCAGAAGTTACCACCCACCAGACAAAGTCTTGCCGCCAAGGGATTCTTCGTGTTCCGGCATAATGTCTGGTGAAGCCGTACGGAGGACGGCTGTGAGCAGTTGTGTTGCGACGTGTGCCGGGTACCATGCGTCAAATGTTGTTGTGTCGGAAGTTTGGTCGTGGAGGGTCTCCAGATAAATCTCCCTCTGGTGCAGCATCGTTGGTCGTGTTGTTTATTTATTTATTTATTTAGGTAACCAACAGCGATACATAATAAATTTTACAAGTATGAGTATTACATTATAATATTTTTTTATTATATTATAAACTAGCGCCATATATTATAAATCCCGCCCGATGGTAAGCAGTGACGCAGTCGTTGATGGTAAAGCGCACTAGTTTATTAAGAGCCTATTCACTCTAGCCTTGAAGACACTCAAATTGTAGTCCGACGGAAACACCGCCGCTGGCAAACTATTCAAGTCCCTCAATGTACGCGGTATAAAGGAGGAGGCGAAACGCTTCGTCCGGATCGTAGTGGTGTTAACAACGTAAGGGTGGAAACCAGCCGTACGACGGGTCATCCGCTGGTGGAACGGAGATGGGGGAATTAAATCATGCAATTCCATCGCACACTCCCCGAAATGCATCCTATAGAACACCGAAAGGCTGGCTACTCTACGCCTGTGCTCTAGGCTTTGGAGACCGACTCGAGTTAGATCAGGGTCACCAATCAGCCTCTTTGCACGTATCTCCACTGAATCCAAAGTGGCCAGGTGACATTTGGCAGCACCAAATGTGGCTGCAGTACTCCACACACGATCGGACCTGTGCTTTGTATAACATTAGAAGCTGCCCAGGTGTGAAGTACTGCCGGACCTTTGCGAAATATTATGGCCAATAATAGGTTTCCCTGTGTAACTGGAAAGTATAATTTTAACGCATGCGAACAGACCAATATCAAATACACACATACACAATTAAAAACAATGGGTTGGGTTTAACTTTGCATCACCTCGCTCAACCGCCATCCTCCTTCCTTTCACGCAGTTTTTTTAGAGTAAATAGGCTCTTAATAAAATAACTAGCTAGGTAGGATTGCGGTCAAGCACTTATTTATAATGGGGATGTTTCCTGAGTAAAAAAAAATGATTCTATTTAGTCCGTCATTCAGATTATAGAAAAATATTGGATACGTATATATTGATTTTTCAAATCAATAAAAATTGACAAATATAAAAGGCATCAAAGATCAGGAGTGGCGGCTGATGACGTCACTGACAGCTGAAAAGTGTAGCGTGCAGTGACGTCACACGAGTTTTCAACGCGCTGTGTTGTCTTCATTTTTTGTTCATATGAAAAAATAAAAAATACGTGTCTAGTATTTTTTGGAAATCTGACTGACGGACTAATTAGTTTTTTTTAGTCAATTACCCTAGCTAGGTATTGGCAATATTGACAATTCACTCTAAGTTTACTTCTCATGGTGAGATTTTTACTGAATCAATGTGTAGGTAGAAAATCTACTTTTCCTGGCTTCATCATCACCACTTCAGCCTAAAGACGTCCACTGCCGGACAAAGGCCTCCCCCAAGGATCTCCACGACGACCGGTCCTGCGCCTCCCGCATCCAGCGGTTTCCCGCGACCTTCACCAGGTCGTCAGTCCACCTTGTCGGGGCTTACAAGAAACCAATTTTCGTTCGTTCAGAGTCTAGTTGTAGTTCCACCTCGGCGACAAATTAATTTCAAAAACTTATCAAAATGATGGTCCAGACTGAGTCTGTGAATCCATACTAATATTATAAATGCGAAAGTAACTCTGTCTGTCTGTTACGCTTTCCCGCTTAAACCTCTCAACCGATTTTGTTGAAATTTGGCACAGACAACCTATAGACCCTGAGAAAGGACATAGGCTACCTTTTATTGAAAAATTTGATATTCCCGAGGCAAATCTAAAAAGCGCGACATAACCGAATTCCACGCGGGCGAAGCCGCGGGCGGAAAGCTCTATAATTATCTCTATAGTTCTATAATTACCAGAATTTCCTCTTAGAATTTCATCATCAACACAACTCGGCGAAGTTTTTAAGGACGAGAAACTGTGTGAGAGAAAGACAGTCTGTGCAAAAGAGACAGCACGTTGAAGGCTTTGCAGGTGGGCGTGGTTTAAATTGACGCGCCCACTGCTCTATGCAATGTTACAAATGGAAGGGAAATTATTGGAAATTTTAATTTGGACTTTAATTATTATAGGTAACGAAAATAAATAATAAAATAAAGAAAAAATTATATATATTTGTATGCATGAATATGAATATTTGCACTGGTCTGGTAGTCCCCAGAAAGCACCCCGGTTGCCATTCAAACATCTAATGGCAGTCGTTACGAGTTGTTGGGGCCCTCAAAAGTCCAACAACTGGTCTAACTGCAATGCTTCGATATCCTCTTCAGGTTGTGGAGGTCAAACGGCAGTCGCTTCACGGAAAATATCGAAGTTTAGCCAAAAAAATCAGCAGTTAGACTGGTAAAGCGGACTCCAGACTCCAAAGCTTCGGATGCGACTGGGATTAACGCTGAGATGATGATGACATTTTTATGATCTGTCAAAAAACACGGAACAGATAGTAAAATCTACTAGTTACCTATTCCCACGTACCGAGCTCGTTTCCCATGTACCGACCATTGTGATAACGTCATAATAAAATGCACAATATGAAGGACAATGCCACAATTAGGTACTGGCACCCTTAGTACAGTCAATGGGGTTGGTTCCGTACGAGAACTTAAATCTTTCGCTGTGGGATTAATATTACAGTTTTATATATAGTTTTAAGGGTAAAATTTAATGACAATGTAAGGAAGTTGTAGCGATATAAAGAGAGAAAACTATATAGTTGCTACTTTTGTATTTAGTTATTTTTAATGTAAATTTCAAGAAGGAAAAATAGCCATGTTATTGCCTAGGTCCAACAACACGATCAAAGATGCTGCTCCAGAGGGAGATTGATCTGGAGACCTTCACGACCAAACTCCCGACACAACAACATCACATTGTAACCGGTACACATGGCAACACAACTACTCAGACCCGTCCTACGTACGGCTTCACCAGACATCATGCCAGAACACGACGAACCGCTTGGCGGCAAGACTTTGTCTGGTGGGTGGTAACTTCTGCCGGCAGCCGATGTTATGGCTTACCACCGAGAACTACCTGAATCAGTCATCGAATTACTGTTGAAATGGACTGACAACCTAAAGAAAATGCTATTGGAATGCAGGGCACCTCTCTTCAAGATGGAATGGACTCTATCTAGATGGTTGGTAGATGTTACGGTGGAGGTCTGCCTGGCTTGGGTAGAGCACTCGCACCCGACCCTGGCCCAGGCCATGGTCCGAAGCGAGAGTGCATGGCAGGCCGTCACCTTCTTCTGCAAAGCAGTGATGCTGGCAAAGGAGGAGGCGGAACGCGTAAGGGAGCAGGAATCTAGCCGCCGTAGGAGACGCCATGGTCGGGAGACAACACCGATCTCCCAGCCACCGTGGGCGCGGGCTTGCGGGTGGTAAACAGTGGGCAGCTCGCCGAGTAAGGACCAGACCCGATTCAACGGCGCGTTATGTTCCACGCGCGCCTCAAAGGGATTTCAGCACATCGTGATGGGGTCCACGAAGACCGATGCCTCCTGGGTTGGGATTTTATTTATTTATTTATATATTCTTTATTGTACACCAAACAAATATCGAACAAAAACAATCAACACAAAAAAACATACAATGGGCGGCCATAGCGCTCATGCGATCTCTTCCAGGCAACCAAAGAATGGACAGATTCTTCCGAATCACAAATGGGACTGTCGTTGGTGCAAATATTATTACTACAATATACTAAGATAGGTACACAAATACATACATATACATAAATAAATACATAGGTAGATACTGAACAGAACAAGTTAACAAATAAATTAGCGAAAAAGTGTTTGTTGGACGAAGATCATAACGACAAGTAGTGTTGTGTGGGATTGCTGGTTGTTTAAAAAAGGAACCGTGGTCTACAGGCAAGTGAAGGAACACGGGTGGGTTTTAGTCAGTAAAAGTCTGACAAGTCCTTCCGCTCCGCCCAAAGCGGATTTGATGATTTCCTATCCCAAAAAAAAAAATGGTTGGTAGACGTCTTGGATTTTTTTGGTCCCTACGATGTCAAAATTAAGGCGCCTGGCTGGTTACGACCAACTGTCGGTTACCGACCAAACAAACGATCCTAGAAAATAATATCACAAACTCGATACTAGAATCTCTGCTGCTTCTTAAAGACAGAAGCATTACCTTCTTCTTCAGCCTATAGATGTCCACAGCTGGACAAAGGCCTCCCCCAAGGCTTTCCACGCCGACCGGTCTTGTGCTGCCCGCATCCATTGGCTTCCCGCGACCTTCACCAGGTTACCGGTCCACCTTGTTGGGGGCCTCCCTACGCTGGGTCTTCCAGTACGTGGCCGCCACTCCAGAACATTACTGCCCCATCGGCCATCCGTTCTACGAGCAATGTGCCCTGCCCACTGCCACTTAAGTTTAGCGACTCGCAGAGCTATGTCGGTGACTTTGGTTCTTCTGCGGATCTCCTCATTTAGCATTACCTACCTCAACATAAAAAGATCAATAACCCACTTAAAACCAACAATTACTCGCTTCATTATTCACACTACATTATGAATGGTTTTCAGATTCGCCACGGGACCCCAAGCCGTAGCAAACATTATGGCTTGTTATGTCGTTACTCAGCATATTGTTAGCACCCCATGACGTAATGGGGTGATGATGTACCCCATACCTCTGTTTGTTATACTTTTAATAGGGGCGTGAATTTTTTTGGCTCTTTTTAAAGATTTACGGAGACGTGTACTTGACTTGTTGCAATTTATGAATTTTTGGGATGAAATTGTTATTCAAAATCAGCACTATGGAGTTAAATGTATTTATTGATTGCTTTATTATATTCGACAGCTTCCATGGCGTAGCTGTAGCGAACGCGGCTGCTGCGCAAGGAGGCGCAGGTTCGATCCCCGCGTAGTGCAAATATTTGTATGCATGAATATGAATATTTGCACTGGTTTGGTCGTACCTCGGAAAGCAGGTTAAGCCGTTGATCCCAGTTGCCATACGAACATCTAGTGGCAGTCGTTATGGGTTGTTGGAACCCTCAAAACCCAATAATTGGTCTAACTGCAATGCTTGGATATCGCCTTCGGGTTGTGGAGGTCAGACGGCAGTCTCTTCGCGGAAAATATATAAGTTTAGCCAAATGAGCAGTTAGACTGGTAAAGTGGACCCCAGATTTAAAAGCTGAAAAAGCTTTGGACGAGACTGGGTCTGGAATTAACGCTGAGATGATGATGATGATTAATTGGTTTATTAGATTTATATTAAGCGTTCCCGGTTTTTTTTTTATATATATTATAAATTAGCGCTTGACCGCAATCCTGCCTGATGGTAAGCAGTGACGCAATCGTTGATGGTAAAGCGCACTAGTTTATTAAGAGCCTATTCACTCTAGCCTTGAAGACACTCAAATTGTAGTCCGACGGAAACACCGCCGCTGGCAAATTATTCCAGTCCCTCATGTACGCGGTATAAAGGAGGAGGCGAAACGCTTCGTCCGGATCGTAGAGGTAACTAAAACTAACGGTAACAACGTAAGGGTGGAAACCAGCCGTACGACGGGTCGTCCGCTGGTGGAACGGATGTGTTTTTTTAGTAAGATCAATGGGGTCTGTGTGGGGTCATAAAAACCAGCCAGGGACCTTTATTGTAAGGAAACCGGCATGTCTTAAACCAAAAAAACCAACCATCTAAACACAGTCCATTCCGTCTTGAAGAGAGGTGGCCTGCGTTCCAGTAGCATGTTTTTCAAGTCGTCAGTCCATTTCAAAACTAATTTAGAGCACTGTACCCAGTCCTGATGGAATATGATGAGTTGACCAGAACGTAGAAATGCATAACTGAGTAACGAGGATCAGTTTTGCAACTTGCTGTTACTCACTTGGGGTAAGCAAGGAGATGAAGAGTAAGTATACCTTTGAACCAAAAAAAAAAAACAGGAAAAAGACACAAGGATAATTCATATCGGTGCTGGCGTATCGATTGTTACGTGGTAAGTGCGATTCGCCGGGTCAGCAAATTACAAATTGCTGACAAAATTAGGTAATTTGCTGACCCGGCGATTAGACTTATAATACCAAAATGCTTATAAGGCACTGCCACACTTATCCCACACATAAGGTAACCGCTTCACTGAACATTTGGGCTCAAATATCCGAATAAACAGCTTTCCTTTAATTT
The DNA here is from genome assembly GCA_017933935.1 of Sesamia nonagrioides. NCBI lineage: Eukaryota > Metazoa > Arthropoda > Insecta > Lepidoptera > Noctuidae > Sesamia > Sesamia nonagrioides. The sequence goes on from JADWQK010001926.1 coordinate 453,580, forward strand.
TTTTCTTCACTGTACCATCTTCGCCGTCCCTTCGGCGTCTTTCAAGCGAATCTGACAGAGGTTCGTTTATCTTGTCATGTCTAACCGTTGTTGATTGTGATACTTCATTACGGTGAGTAATCATTACCAACTCATCAGGTATGTCTGAATCATAAACTGAAAGAAATCTTGTATCTATTAAGGAAATTTAGAACTGTGGGCCATTATCCCTTTGTTTGTGGAACTCCTTGGTACAGCTTCCTACGCTAAGATGTTGCTAAGTCGTCGAAACTTAAAGTTGAGGACTGTATCTGTGAACTGAATAATGAGTCCTGGTGTAGGGGAATATGATCAGCCTGCGGGTATGAAAGCTACATAAGTACGAATACAAATAATAATTGTGAGTATACAGGGTGTATCTGACATCGTAACGCATACTTCGCGAAAAGGCTACACCACATGCCACTAATAAAATTATGATAGTCATTTATGTCGTTAATGAACGGCTTGGCTTTTGAACGTTGCAAGCGTGCCGCCGTGCGGGTTTGTAGGTATGACGTTGATCCCTGATGTGAACTCTATTAAATCAGCTGATAAGATAGTTTTTCGGGTTTTGTTTTCATTGCGCTTTTTTATGTAATTAGCGAATTATTTAATTTTTACTTTAAAATATTATAGGGTTCTAAAATTATAGCAATTGTGAACGGTTTAAAGTGAAAAAAAACTACATATATTTTTTTTAAATCACGAAAATGCCGACGAAAAATTCCACCACTGGGGGGCTCAGAATCATGTACTGGACCCATGGTACTCGTTTGTGCGTCGATGTCAGATACACCCTTTATGTATAGGTACATTACAAAACTGAACTTCGGGTACTTTTGTAATGGCATAACGATACAAAGAAAATAAAGAAAACATAGATATTATATAAAGTTTGGCGAAAGGTTTTGAGGATGTATGTATGCATCTATGGAGTGATGGATGGATGTTTGATGCTAAAACTACTGTACGGTTTTGCAACCACGGGGAGCTACTAATAATAGTTTCAGTAGCATAAGTTGGAATAACAGCTCTTCAGCACTTCACCCAAATGTTCACGGTAAGATACAGAAGTAGAGTGAATAGGCTCTTAATAAACTAGCGCGCTTTCCATGAACGATTGCATCACTGCTTACCAACAGACGGGACCACGGCCAAGCACTAGTTTATGACCAATGATCTTGAAGTTACTGTTTCTAACTCTGCGAACGAGCCAAGAAGCATTCAATGCAGCCGTTGCGTCATTTAAATTACCTTAAAATCCAGATGCCTTTTTTCCCAAGTCTTTCGAATAAATCCGACAAAGACGCCGTTATCTTGTAATCTAAGACTATTGTTGTCAATGATTTCATCTATTGTTGTTTGTCTATTGGTCCTTTTAAATAATAGACTGATGCGGCTTGCACAGATGCTGACAAAAAACATGAGAATTGCAGGATGGATACTGTTTTTATGACATTATGAACGGATCTTCCTTCGTTTTCATTAACTTCTTCAAAGGTTCAATATTTATTAGCAGATAATTGGAATCAATATAATTTTATATTTATTTCATCATTTAATTGGGAATTCATAACCTGTATTTGCAGGGTGAGACACAAAGGGATTTATTTTGGAGTATACAATATGTATAGAAAACCCCGTCCGATCCATAATGATAATAAAGGTTAGGTAAACACATGACCAAACAAAATATGAAAGTTTACATCTTCTCTTCTTCTTCCTCAGCCTATAGATGTCCACTGCTGGACAAAGGCCTCCCCCAAGGCTTTCCACAATGACCGGTCTTGTGCTGCCCGCATCCATCGGCTTCCCGCGACCTTCATCAGGACATCGGTCCACCTTGTTGGGGGTCTCCCTACGCTGCGTCTTCCAGTACGTGGCCGCCACTCAAGAACCTTGCTGCCCCATCGGCCATCGGTTCTACGAGCAATGTGCCCTGCCCACTGCCACTTAAGTTTAGCGACTCGCAGAGCTATGTCGGTGACTTTGGTTCTTCTGCGGATCTCCTCATTTCTGATTCGATCACGCAAAGAAACTCCATAAAGTATAAAGTTTACATAATCATCATAATAACAATAACAGTACTAATGAATTATGAAATAGTCTTTTTTTTTTGGGAATTAATTCCCAATTTTTTAAGTTTAGCCCGTCTTTGTAGGCATTAGTAGAATCAGTTATCGATACCTAACAATACCTTCACGGATCGGACAGGGTTTTCTTTAACATTCTAAAATATATACTTAACTTTTAAATGATCTAGGTACCTCTTATATCTACCTACCTATCCTTTAAGATCGGATTTAAATCCCATTTACCAATTAACTGAGGCTAACGAAATTCTTTTCTTACTAGAACTTGGCTTATCATCTGGATCTCCTATTTCATCATCATTATTATCATTGATTACCTACAGCATCTGCAATTCCATTTCAGCCTGTCTATTTTATTAAATGCTTGAAAATTATGAGAAGGCAAGAAAATATATTTATTTTGCACAGAGTAAGAGACACACCATACATCGAATACCTAAATACATCAAGAAAGAAATAAAACTCATTTATGATGTGTAAATACAGATGTAAGAAACCGATCCGACGATCCGGACGAAGCGTTTCGCCTCCTTCTTTATACCGCGTACATCGAGGGACTGGAACAATTTGCCAGCGGCGGTGTTTCCGTCGGACAACAATTTGAGTGTCTTCAAGGCTAGAGTGAATAGGCTCTTAATAAACTAGTGCGCTTTACCATCAACGATTGCGTCACTGCTTACCATCAGGCGGGATTGCGGTCAAGCGCTGGTTTATAATATGTAAAAAAAAAACCAGGAAAGTTTGCCTCGCTGCTTTTAAAGTGAGCTGATATAATAGTCTCTGATTCAAATCCCCTAGTATTTGTGGAGGCATGAGGAACAAGGAGTAAAGTTAACTCATTCTCCATAGAAAAGAGAGGATCCTCCGACCGGATGGGTGTTATGTCTGGCGGACACTTGCCCAATGGTTCATGTTGAGAAGTTGTGTTCCAGGTGTTGAATACCAGGAACAAACACAATCTTGCTGTACATCACACTCGTCTCCACAGAGTAGGCAACTCGTTCATGGGTCAATGTATACATTTTTACAACAAGCTTCCCATGGACATTCGAAACTTACCCATTAAACGATTTAAAAACTATATAAAGGCCAAACTTTGCAAAAGGGGTAAAAAATATGACGTGTAAAAGGGATCAGTCATCCTACTTGCTTAATAAACGATTTAATTTGTGTGTATGCTTAGGTATTGCACGGTAAACTCTGATCGCGAGATGTAGAATGTTGGCATGCGGCGGTTGTAGATACTGCTACAGTATTCATAGTAAGATGTCAAGATCTACTTGTAGAAGCCTTAGCCTCTTTTTCCTGTATCTGATACTCCCTCGAGCAATCACAAACCATATGTCATTCGCCACATGTTTGATGTCAACCCAGCTTGTAACAACATGTTAATCCCTTAGGTAGATCTAAATAAACATCCTATTTATTTTTTCATACCCCATCTAATCGGGAGCTTACAGCTTTCACAAATGTGTAGTTTTATCTCATGAATGATCTTAGACTATTGTTGTATTGAGACGTGCTTGACTGTTGAAGGGTCGTATAAAAAGGTGTTTGAATAAGCGTTTGAAGTGGGTTCTGGTGGTAATTTTAATATCAATCGTGGGGTAATAATGGCGTTTGTCGTTTTGACTATAAAATTATTCAGATTAAACTTAGAAATAAAGATAGATACATTGATTTCTGTGCTATATCACCTTTTGCATTCAGGATATAAGTAATGATATAGGTAATGATACCTAGGTAATGATATAGGTAATGATATAGGTAATGATATCTAGGTAATGATATAGGTAATGATATAAGTAATGATATAGGTAATGATATAGGTAATGATATAGGTAATGATATAAGTAATGATATAGGTAATGATATAGGTAATGATATAGGTAATGATATAGGTAATGATATATTGGCCCCGATTCCCTTGGCCACAAACTAAACTAAATCTAAGTTCAACATTTTCTTTATATTTCACTAGCGGCTGCCAGAGACTTCGTTCGCGTGGAGTTAGTTATGCTAGCGTGATGTTATATAGCCTAAAGCCTTCCTGGATTAATGGGCTATCCAACGCAAAAATAATTTTTCAAATCGGACCAGTAGTTCCCGAGATTAGCGCGAACAAACAAACATACAAACAACCTCTTCAGCTTTATATATTAGTATAGATTAAGAAATGGACAGAAGATAATATGTTAGTTTAGACCTGTCAAATTAGTCCGCGCCTGACGTAAATTGATGTAGTTTTGGTCACCATGCGTAGGTATAATCTCGTCCAAACTGTCTATTGCATGTCTTAATTTGACAGGACTAAAATGAAATGTTATCTTCTATCCTTTTTTAATGAAATAAAAAGAAAAAGATGCACTTATATTAAAATTAGTTTGTGAACCAATATTATGAATCTGAGCCAATATTATGAGCCGTCCCTATGTCTGTATTTTGGATACAGCGTTGAACTTTGTTGTCATCTTACTTCATTGGATGTCGTCCTGCCGGAATTTGACATGTAGAGCATTCTAGGAATGCAATATTAATTCAACTAACATCCCAAGTGCCCTGAAAAGCATGATAACAAAAATAATAAAATCCATAACGGACTACTAAACCTCACCCGGAACCCTAAAACGTCATCCGTTTCCCGCCAAAAAAAGATGGCTACCCGCTAAACGTCAAACTACAATGGCGGGCGAACACAAAAGGCAACAAAAGAACAAACAACCGTATAATGATTGTATTCAACGCATTATATAAATAACAAGCGACATTTAACTTATTTTGTCAACTTTATGGTGGTAAATATAAAGTCTATTTTAGTGGTAACAGGCATGTGCTTTAGAAACTTTATAAGAGATCTTTGCGTTGAGGGGGTAATTCACGGGTTGTCTATCAATTTGTCATAATTGTGATATGAATATCATTATTATCCAGTCCAGTACATTAAACGCATTGGTCAATCACTTAATAGGATTTTCGTCAGCCATAGCTTCCTTTTTGGTGGCCGCCATATAACATGGCAAGTCCTTAAACATAGCTTAGGCCGGCCTATCCTGAGGTACACTAGAATTTGCAGGACCCGATACCCCGGAAAGGCAGATGACGAACGCTTAGGTGGTTTTTTAGTCGGTAAGAGTCCGGCACACCCCTCCGCGTCCATGAGCGGAGGACAGTCCATGAGGATTTTTCCACCTTCGAAAAAAAGGTCAGCCTATCCTAAGCTGCTATATTTCTGTAGATGTTGCCTATATGTACGGATGACACAAGGCCAATCTACCCGAAACTGTCAAATATTCCCAAACATAATTGGCCTTAATACTTTAGTCAAAAAGTTGCACAACAACACAACACATCAAGCTAGTAGCTTGATTTCTGTTGTGGTCTGTACCACAATTATATTATTTATTTCAATTATTGACTTTAAAATATCAAAGCTCAAAATGCCCATCAGCAGAATATTAAAAAAAAGATACTAAGCTAAAAGGGCCTACATAGCTAAAGGTTGCACAAGACAGGTTTATAAGAAAAAATGGCGGTCTTTGCCCACAACAGTACCTACATAAGTAATGCAAATAAAAAGGGAAAACATTGAAAAAGCACAGGTTACAAACAAGATTTTTAAGTTTAAATAGCCCGCCCATGTTCAATTAATATACATTATAAACTCTATATGCAAACCAGTCGGTTTTACAGGTGTGGGTGTTATCAAATCATAATCAACTAAACACTTACAGCCACTACTTAATAGTAAAGTATGCTACGATAATACGGGCGACAGCTACCCGAAACTGTCAAATTTTCCCAATCGACCTTGAATTTTAAATCCTTTGGAATACAGTTGAAAGTCTACTAAAGAAATGCGAAAGATTGGTAGCCTGATGTACTGGCGTCTGAACAAAGAAAAATAAATCCTAATTGTTTTCCAAAGGTGCGCTTTAGATAAAGAATAGAAACGAAATGAGCAAACAATCGCTTTCTTTGATATTTGAAGTACAAGTTCTGTTTGTCGAAGTGGCTTTGAATTGACGAGACGATTCCGATGCGACTTTTGATAAAGGTCATCAACAAAATGCTTTAAAATAAATTCATCAATATTAAAACAGGTAATAGCCATGTCATTGATTGAACTAACAAATACCTATATCCTTCAAAAATTTAACAAAACCTTAGGTAAATATTTGCAACATGACACAAAACTGTTCTAAAAAAATGTATCCACCGATGTATAACCATATGGTATGACCTTAATATGACTCACTACACATTTGATAAAATTAGGTTTTAGCTATAGTAATTACTAATTGCCAATAGAGCTATTATTAAACTGACAGCGGATGTCCTAATTATAAGAGCAGCTGAAATAACTTGGCACATCTGTGTCAAAATGCATACTCTGGATCAGCAGTAGTTAGTGTAGTATATTTTTTAAATATAACAATAACAGTAGTGCCGATTTTTAGCAGTTACTTTTTTAGGAACTTTAAAAAGTAAGTGATCTAAAATGCATTTGCAAATAACTGTCTATACAAATTTCTTTCTCTTATTTTCTTTTTTTTTATGAGATTCGTTTTGTTAAACTAAAAGTAGGTACTGAAATGGAGACCTGCTAAGGATGATGCTAACGTAGATTTTCAGGTAGATCTTCTCAAAGAAACTAACCCAAAAATATTTTCCTGTTGCCGTCGCGAGATGTTTAAACGACCCTATTCAAATTTCCTGACAAACAGTGCAGTGTTAATATTTGTTCACGTGCTCATTGGTGATGGCTCATGATTTAATGAGAGACTTCTCAATCAAAAGCAATTGAATGAAATAGGATGACTATGCGTTGTGTTGTGTTGTGTCTGGCTGTGACAAAGTTGAAAATAAGAATGTGTTAAGAGAAGGGGACTTAATTGTTGGGTAGGTTTGAGTTTGGCTTAAACTTGTATTTATTTCTTTCTAAGTATATCTTGGACACCAATGACTGATTAAAAGGTGAAGGAAAACATCTTGAGGAAACCTGGACTTTAAGTCTGAAATCGCCAACCCGCATTGAGCAAGCGTGGTGATTACGCTCAATCCTTCTCTGTATGAGAGGAGACCTGTGCCCAGCAGTGGGACGATAAAAAGGTTGATGATGATGATGTATTTATGGAAGTTATTTTGTCGTAGTTTAAAGATAATATAACGTAATCATCAATGCGTAGATATATAGAACCAAATAAATTGCGTAACACTCAGCAGCAATTCGACAGCCTCTGTGGCGTAGCTGTAGCGAACGCGGCCGTTGCGCAAGGAGGCGCCGGTTCGATCCTCGCGCAGTGCATATATTTGTGTGTGAGAATATGAATGCACTGGTCTGGTCGTGCCTCGGAAAGCACGTTAAGCCGTTGGTCTCGGTTGCCATACGAACATTGTTTGGGTTGTTGGAGCCCTCAAAAGTCTAACAATTGGTCTAACTGCAATGCTTAGATATCGTCTTCGGGTTGTGGAGGTCAGACGGCAGTCGCTTCACGGAAAATATCGAAGTTTAGCCAAAATCAGCAGTTGGGCTGGTATGCGGATCCCAGACTCTCAAAAAACGCAATTAGCTGAAAAGCTATGGATGCGACTGGGATTAACGCTGAGATGATGATGATGATAAATGCGTAGATATGCTGGAAGAAACAGGGTTAATCCAACTTTTGAAAATTTGAATAATAATAAAATAACAATAATGTGTATACTTGATTTATCATTCATTTCCAATATAAGCGAAATGAAAATATTCAGCATGTTAATCTATTTTCTTCAGTAGCAAAGTGATTTCTTGGAATGCAATCATCACATATCTACTCGAGGCATTGTTATTAGTAATTCATATCACAGACCGAAAATATTTAAAGCCTAAATGAAAACATTTGACGAAAGTCCATCGACTTCTGACCTGTATCGCCCACTCCGTCTGTCACATTCAAAATTAGCAGCCAACCAACTAATTGACCGAGAAAGACTTTCTTCACACCCGTTACATCACGCACACCGGATGATTTAATCATGTCAGCTGAAACGAACCTAATTCGCGCATTGTGGGACGCAACGAAAATATCCACATCGTCTCACAAACCACTAAACGGTGATAGTCAAGAATCCGCCTACATAACAAACTCAATTGTTTCACGAAACTGAAAAATGGCGAACCTACACAGCAACCAATAGGAGGCGGTACCCTTTAACAGTTCAAAACCACCCCATTGGACGATTTCATCTCTTTAATTCATCACAGCCAATTGCAAGGCCCGACGGAAGTTCAGGTCAAACCAGTTCCATTTTAGCGTTCGAACGACGCGCACGCGTTTCATTTTTGGTATTGACTGCATTTAAAAAAATTCGGATTTCGAACTCATTTCGCGTTGTATGCCAGTGTGTTTAGTTGCCGGTGTTTTGCTGTGTTCGAAATATAAATTCGTAACGGTTTTGTAAGTTTTGAATAGTAAATCTTAAATAGGTTGTGTTTCGTCATTGGTGGGGGTATTATTTTTAGCATTTAGCTTGTTAAAGCTGTTGGTGTGATGTGAGACGGATCTTAATTTAGCGGTGCACATGAATGTGAGTATGCCACGGCCTGTCTTCCTTATTTTTAAAGCTCGCCTGCCGTCGGCGAGTGTGTTTGTTTAGCGGCACATTTTTAGTACCTATTTAAATAGGGAGTAGAGCGACTTATTTTTTTGGTTTAGTTGTACAATTTAAATAATATTTACTCCGAAATACGTCTAAATAAGACTAAATGTAAAGATTAAAAAAAAAGAAAACAATTTAGGTATAAAAAAATCTTTAGAATTAAATAAAGCTTAGATACTGCGCACGAGTTGCGCGTAATGCCGGAGAGTAGCTGAATGTTGCGAACAGATTTATGAATCACATAAATTTTAAAAACAATTTTCGTGAAGAAAATTGTTTTTTAAAACCAGCCATTGACATCATAAGAGACGATTATAGAATTATATCTAGAGATGAAATTATATGTAGAGATTAGATCTAGAGATTAATGATGACAATAATAGCTGAAAGCATCGCACTTGATCTTAGATTCTTTGTTCTCGAACACAAAGCATATATTTCAAATTCAAATGAATCATTTATTGATTCTTTTTAATTTCAAGGAGTCGGTCAGTCAGCAAGATGGACCATTCCAAAGCGTAATAGGCTACGTATAAGCCCCGCACGATGATATTGCGACTGGCGGCCATCTTGATGACGTAGCCGAACTCGCACCGTCGGTACCGTTCGCATGTTCAGTCCGCGCTTACCCACTTACGCACATCGAATATTTTTGTTAGCTTTTTGTTTTTGTTATCCTGTTTTATTGTTGTTTTTGAGTTTTGTTGTTTAGTTTTGTTTTGTTACTCGTTAAAATGAGTAAGAAATTAATTAACAGTCGTGCTCGTGAAATTATAATTAAAGTGGACAATTATTTTGTTAAATAGAAAGAGGACTGTAAGTTAGTTCTTGAAATTATAAACCGTGCTTTAAAAAGTGCTTCGGACACTACTGAGGAAATTTTAATACCGAAGCAACTGCTAATAGTTATTAAAAATATTTGGAAAAATTCTACGAAAGTCACGGAGCGTGTGGCATGTACCACGGGCGTTGCAAAAAATGCTGTGACGAAATTGCGACGAGGGCATGATCCAGCAACAGCCAGCAAAATGAGAACTCCTACTAAAGGAAAACGACAAAAGAAGGAATATTTCGACGGATTTTCCTAAACAGCTTTAAGAAATATTACATTCAATGTATACGGTGAGGAGAGAAATACCCACAATGCGCAAAGTCTTGGCGGCTTCAAAGTAGACCTTAATTATACTGGTAGTGAAACTACATTAAGAAAAATAATTAAATGTGATTTAGGATACCAATTTAAACGATGCTACCAAAAAGACTGGCTATAATTGAAAGACCCCAAATTCAAGCGTGGAGGGCTAAATATTTACGACGTATGAAAGAAAATGACTCGCTTTGTAATAACAAAAGACCCGTTATTTATTTCGACGAAACATGGATACACGCACACTACACGATAAAAAAATGTTGGCAAACAGCAACCGATGTCGGAGTGAGACGGAACGACAGCCCTGGCCGACGATGGATTATAGTTCACGCGGGAAGTGAAAGCAGTTTTGTTGACATTTGACAATGCCCTTTTAATGTTTAAAGCAGACACTAAAATGGGGGATTACCATGATCAAATGAATGCTGAGAATTTCACCAAGTGGCTTACTTACAGAAAAATTAGTACTCAAATTACCACGCAAATCCATAATCGTGTTGGACAACGCCCCTTATCATAGTAGGGAAGAGAATAGGCCACCAAGTATGAACAATAAAAACAGTTGATGGTTGAGTGACTACAAGCTCACAACATCGACTTTCCTAACAACAGTACAAAACCTGAACTGTATTTATTAATGAAACGGCACAGACCGCCGAAAAATTATAAAATTAACAATTTATTAGCTGGCAATGGCCATGAGGTCGTTAGATTACCACCCTACAACGGCGACCTCAACCCCATTGAGTAGGTACATCTGGAACCTGGTAAAGATGAGGATCTCAGAAAAGAATGTGGAGCAGTTGGAAAGTCGTATTGAAGGTCTGACGTTGGAGGCGTTGGCGTCAATAACTCAATCAATCATGTTAAACGGCTTGAAGAGGAAATATTGGAATAAAGATCTAATAACTGACGAGTTATTTGTCATAAATACGGCAGACGACAGTGAATCGGAAACGACAGACACATAAAGCAGTTCTGATTCGGAAGACTATATGAGTGGAATTGAATAAATAGGGTAAGATTATATTGAATTATATTATATAAACATTTTTTTACATACTATCCTGGTTTTATTTGTAAAGCTTTCCGCCCGCGGCTTCGCCCGCGTGGAGTTCGGTTTTATCGCGCTTTTTAGATTTCTCAGTGTTTCTCTACTATATTATGCATTTATTATACATACAAACCTTCCTTAAGAATCACTATCTATTAAAAAAAACCGCGTCAAAATCCGTTGCGTAGTTTTAAAGATCTAAGCATACATACAGACATACAGCGAAAGCGACTTTGTTTTATACTATGTATTGATCTGATAGATGTAGGTAGTAATTAACACATGACTGCTACACAGTGGACTCTGATTCAATTCCCGCTCGCAAATTAACAGAAATGTAGTTAGAAAAAATTAGTATACATGTAAGAAAGATATACGAATAAGTATATTTTTTTTACGTCTACAAGAATTATTTCCTTGAAAATTTTAATAATGAAAGTTTATTTGTCAGAATATGGGTGAGTAGGTATAAAGAGTGTATGTATAATAAAATTATAAAATAGAAATAAACCCTTAACCCTAATATTAATTTTACGTTAAACATTCTTTTGCTAGCTGTCCTTTTGTGTGACAGATGACGTCACAAAGCTGTTATTGTGACAAGGTTCCATCGCAATATCATCGTGCGGGGCTTATACTGCGTATCTAGACAAGGACGGAAGAGAAACTCAAATCAAATCAAAATAGAGTACTTAAGTAATGACTAAGACAGTCATCCCGCTTGTCTTATTCACAACCTTAACTAATTTTTAATTCATTGCGTCTTTCTCTTTCAACTTCATTAAGAAAAGGACAGAAGATAAAATATTAGTTTTTAGTCCTGTCAAATATAAATTGTTCTACAATTTAGATATGATTAAAAACATGGCATCCAAAAATACGTCAATTTACGTGAGGCGTTGACTAATTTGATAAGACTAAACTAAGAGAGTATTAACTATTTATCTTCTGTCCTTCTCTCAATGAAATTGAAAGAAAAAGATACAATGAACTCAAATTTAGTTTAATTTGTGAACCAGGGAATAAGGGCCAGCGTCTTTCTAAAGCTACCAGTATCCTTATAGGCTAATTATTTGCAGTAGATATTATGTATCAACGCACTTCCTACTTTAATCCCGTTAAGTAAATTAACACTTTATGGATTCCGACGAAGGTTTAAAACAAGAATGGCAATGAAACTTTTTGCTGAAGGAACGACTCTGCTGGAAATGGGCTTGCCCCAGGAATACTCTCATTGATAGGCTCTGTGTAAAGAATTCTCAAATACCTACATCCATTTTAGCCAGAAATAATATAGCTGCCGGCAGAAGTCACTACCCACCAGACAAATTCTTGCCGCCAAGCGATTCGCCGCGTTCCGGCATGATTTCAGGTGAAGCCGTACGGAGGACGGGTGTGAGCAGTTGTGTTGCGATGTGTGCCGGATACTAGAGTCTCCAGATCAATCTCCAGTCCTCTATTCACTCTGTTTTTTAATAGACTCTTAAATAACTAGCGCGCTTAACGATCAACGATTGCATCACTGCTTAACATCAGGTGGGATTGCAGTCAAGCACTAGTCTAAAAGTATAAAAAAAGGTTTTGCCAAAGGATGGACGCTGCTGTTCATGGGCCTACCCCAGAAATACCCTTATTGATAGGCTCTGTGCAAACATTCCTCAAATACACCCATTTTCTAAATAAATCTCATAAACAAAAAATGCTGGCGGAATATAAACGTAAGAATTCCAGACAATTTTATTTTAAAGAACTTCCTTTGATGTTTACAATGAGATAGGTAAGTTCTAAGTCGAAAGAGTCCAAATGTTTGAATCATGCGCAGTCAAAGAATTTATTGACATTCCAAATATAAAAGCAACAATGACAGGGGAGAAGATATAAAAATTACGAATTAAGAACGCACGAAACTTCCGCTTTACTGATGTCAAAAATTTCTTCGGTGTTAAACTTCTCAGAGAATTTTTCTTCCACTGTTTTCGTAATATTTTCATTTCAGTTAATTTTATTGCATCTGAATAAAATTGACAGTGACACGTGGTTGTTTACGTTAAAGTCGACTTTCATGGATTTATTTGAGGACTTGAGATGCAATTTATCAATGATGTTGATGTCATGTTACAAAACATGATTGGTTATGGATAGTCAAAGCATAATGCATTATAAGCGGGAATCTTCATATCTTATCTACATAGGAAAATTGTCTATAATGTTCCGAGGGGTGGACCATAGGCCTCTCGTGTAAGAGGGAGTGGGCCGTAATTACTAACGAGGGCCCAGTGCGGGTACTACTCTCCAGACCTTTTATAAGCCACAGCATCGGAGTTCACACAAGAACAGGAGCTTAGAGTCAAGCCCTTATTCTTTTTTTGTTTGTTCTGGATGGGAAATCATCAAATGACCCTCCCGCTGTGGGCGAAGCGTCAGGGCGTGCCAGATTTTTACTGACAAAAATCCACCTGTGTTTCTTCACTTGCCTGTACGCCAGGGCCACGGTTTCTTTTTTAACCAACACGCAACCCTGCCCCAGGAGGCATCAGTCTTCGTGGACCCCGTCACGATATGCTGACATCTCTTTGAGGCGCGCGTGAAACACAACGCGCCGTCGACTCCGGCCTGGTCCTTACCGGGAGGCGATCTGCTCACTGCTCACCGCCCGTGAAGTTAAGGCCTTATTAGTCGTTTACAGTCTTATTACAAAACGAAATCTAACTTTAGTTCTAGCTTTGAGTCAGTAATTTTGTATTTCGAACTTATTTTTTTTTAGTGGCTATGACCATCTTCTTTAGCCAATGCTCCAAGTTAGGGAACTTTATTTAGATTTGTGTAAAGTTCTTAATACAAAAGTGACAAGTTAGTAACGAATTAAGCTGTCATTTTTAAATAAAGAACCACATTTTTAAAAGGGTTAGGTTCATAATTCAATAACTATTATGTGGTATAAACAATTTTTTTATTTTGTAATACCCTTATGACAAAACAATGCTTTTGTTAGTATCTAAACTTATTTAGAAAATTGTTGACATGCTAGCATCAGTAATGCAGTTGCTATTAGAGAGATATGTCAACTGCATAAGACATAGGCGTAAATATTGCAGTGCTGGTTTTAAATTCTTCAGGAGTTAGATAAGTTGACGGTACCTATACACAGATGTCGGTACGGTATACTCAGAAGTCGTGGTTGCCTAGTGGTTAAACACCTGCCTCTCAAGTATGAGTGCGCGGGTTCGATTCCAGGTCGGGCAAGTACCAATGTAACTTTTCTAAAGTTATATGTACTTTCTAAGTATATCTTGGACACTAATGACTGAAGGTGAAGGAAAACATCATGAAGAAACCTGGACTTCTAAGTCTGAAATCGCCAACCCGCATTGAGCGAGCGTGGTGATTACGCTCAATCCTTCTCTGTATGAGAGGAGACCTGTGCCCAGCAGTGGGACGATAAAAAGGTTGATGATGATGATACACAGATCGTTCACGTGTACAATTTTGTAAGTTATACATTTCCAGGTTTAGTTGAACTCTGTTTGGCTTTTAATATAATAAGAAGTCAGCTAATTCAGAAGATGTAGCTAGCTTAGTATGTTGTATAGCTTGATATTTTGTGAGTATAGCTTGATGTGCATTGTGGCGCGCTTTGTAGCGTTCCCAGGACAGATCATTTTGTTGAGATTTTTTTTAACACAGGATTGATGTTTTTGCTTTATTCATGCTGACACGAAAAATGATAAAAAAATAAACCAAGTTGTACTCACATGTCCAGAAAAGGAATGTTTTTATAAAATAAGAAAAATATTTAAAATATTCATGTTTATTTTGGACGTACCTAACAATTGAATGACGAAAATCGTCAAAAAACAGGTAAGAGTGTACTAAGTTGGACCTACCTAACTGGATAGTTTGTCTCAGGTATACGTAACTGTCAACAACTTCGAGAACAGAGTCTCCAATCTTTATAGGAGTCGGTACAACATGGGTATTGGACATGACTTTCGTCTTGTCCATATTCATTTTAAGACCGACTCACTTGGTGACTCTACTGAGGTCTTCGAGCATTTTACTGAGGTCTTCCGCGGTCTCAG
Organism: Sesamia nonagrioides; assembly: GCA_017933935.1. Lineage (NCBI taxonomy): Eukaryota > Metazoa > Arthropoda > Insecta > Lepidoptera > Noctuidae > Sesamia > Sesamia nonagrioides. The sequence continues at coordinate 468,616 of JADWQK010001926.1, forward strand.
CCACGACAATGGCATCAGCAAACCGAAGGTGTGTAATGTACTCGTCATTGCTGTAGATGCCCAGTCCTTTCCAGCCCAGAACCTTGAAAACATCTCCCAATGCAACGGTGAACAGTTTCGGGGAGATAACATCTCCCTGTCTGACACCACGCTGCAAAGGTATTGGTTTCAATGTCTGGTCCTGTATTCGGACTGACATGGTGGCGTTTTCGTAAAAAAATCCTTCAGGGCTTCAATATACCGATAGTCTACTTGGCACCGCTGCTGAAGAGACTGCAGTAGGTATAGCCCAGGTCTCGATCGAATCAAAGGCTTTTTCATAGTCCACAAACGCCAAGCTAAGGGGTAGGTTATACTCCTCGGTCTTCTGTATAACCTGCCGCAGCGTATGTCTGTTGTCTACAGTGCTGAAGCCCTTTCGGAAACCGGCTTGTTGAGAGGCTGAAACTCATCAAACCTGCAAGCGAGACGATTCTTGAGGACTCTCGAAAACAACTTATAAACATGACTCAGAAGTGAAGTGGGTCTATAGTCGGTCTTCTGTATAACCTGCCACAGCGTATGTCTGTTGTCTACAGTGCTGAAGCCCTTTCGGAAACCGGCTTGTTCGGGAGGCTGAAACTCATCAAACCTGCAAGGAAGACGATTCGTGAGGACTCTCGAAAACAACTTATAAACATGACTCAGAAGTGAAGTGGGTCTATAGTCGGTCTTCTGTATAACCTGCCGCAGCGTATGTCTGTTGTCTACAGTGCTGAAGCCCTTTCGGAAACTGACTTGTTCGGGAGGCTGAAACTCATCAAACCTGCAAGCGAGACGATTCGTGAGGACTCTTGAAAACAACTTTAAACATTACTCAGAAGTGAGATGGGTCTGTAGTTATTCAAAAGGGTGTTGCCACCCTTTTTGTAAAAGAGTACCACCACACTTCTTTGCCATGCCTGTAGCGTTCCCTGGACTATGACGAAATTAAATAACTTCTGAAGGGCCGTAAGGATCGGTTTTCCACCCGCCTTCAGTATCAATAATATAATCAGTTAATCTGCATCAATATTAGGTAACTGTAAAAGAGCACAACATAGATATATTTATCGGCGCGTGACTGGTTAATTTTGAATATTGTGATCTGTTTTGTGTCAATATCAATTGTCCGTAAATTACTATTTTTAACCGACTTCAATAAAAACTTTTTTACAAAAAAACAACCGACTTCTCAAAACCACTACAAAGTGAAAAATAACTAATTTCGGAAGTCGGTGTCTTTGGTTTTGTATACATATTCGTTTTTGACACCGACTTCCGAAATTAGTTATTTTTCACTTTGTAGTGGTTTTGAGAAGTCGGTTGTTTTTTTGTAAAAAAGTTTTTATTTTACACTTTTTAGTTGTTAAAAGTACTATGTATTTAGTTGCATCCGGTCAGACTAGAAGCTGACGCAAATGTAGTTGGGAAACGACGTAATTTTGTTTAACTTTAATTTTTACCCGTAAGTATTCCCTCAACTGCCTATGGTCTTCATCATTAAATTTACTGCAGACCATTATTTTTACCTAATGGGTGCAAAGGTCTCATCAATATAAATGAATTAAGTCCACAAAGTAGCTACTGTAAACCGTTGAGGAGTTCTCGGAACTGGCCTTTGTCTTCCTCATCAGAGCTTTTATGACAGTCACAGCCCATCTAGGTGTAAAGTTCTTATCAATACAAATTAATCGAGCCCAAACTCAAGGTAGCTGCTGTGAATTGTTGAGGAGTTCCTTCGACTGTCTCCCGGCTCCATCATCAGATCTACTCCAGACCTTTATTAAATTGTAGTGCTTTGAAATACTTAATGAAAATGTTAAGAAATACACTAGTCGCTCCTGCAATTTTTGAAAGTTTTCCTTGTTTTCTCTGGTCTTCCACCATCAAACCCTGATATCCTTATCATGGGACTACCTTGGGAACGTCTTCTTTCCAACAGAAAAAGAATTATCAAAATCGGTTCATAAACGACGAAGTTATGCGCGAACAAACATTAAAAAAAAAA